>JARHVA010003612.1:817500-987500 GCA_037957365.1 Torreya grandis
CAATATATTAGGATATATATCCAAAATCCACTTGAGCAAAATATCCCCTATGTATTCCATAAGGTCATCAATATCGACACTTTCCATGCTCTTAGTTTGTTCACTAATACACTCATTTAGCACATGAGTATGTTCTCATAGACCAACGCTAGAGATACACCACATAGTATACATGCCTAACCCCACCCTTGATGTTTTTGTGGAGATATGTGTACTAGACCTTTTGATGATGATGGAAATGGTGGTTTAGAGAGCTTGGATAATATTCTTATGAGTGATGAGTTTTTGGAATTCACATTTGGTGTGAAGACATCAAACAATACATAAATGCATGTATATTTTATATAAATGTCATGTTAAATTTATGTTATATTTGAAAAATTAATTTAGCTAAAAATTAATTGACATAGAAATTCAATAATATATATATATATATATATATATATATATATATATATATATGTCAATTTTTTATCATAAGAGGGAGGGTTCCTTCATTGTCACATTCAACATTTGCAACTTTTGATTTGACATAACCATTATTTACATATTTGGATCCAATTGTTGGCCCATCCACTAATGCATTTGTCTCTATTATAATGACACCTTTTTCTTATGCTCTATGTACATTTAGTCTATGTATATTTACCTCGTTAATTTAAGTTAAATTTATCTATCAAGTGTCTTGATTCATAGGTTCTAAAAATATTCCTTGATATGGATGGAAACACACACTTACCTCTTCCAAATACCTAGATCTGATCTTTCCTTATCCTTTTTGTCTTCTATCTTCAACCTCTTTATCTCTTTGATCACTTTGCATTTAATGGGTCTTTCTTGTTCACTCTTACCTACTCAATGGATATTAATCCTCCTTGTATTCACTTAATTCTAATTTTATTAAATTCATTTTAATAATCAATTACATATACAATATTTAATTTTAACATCAACCTCCTCAATTCATACTCTTTTTTCATGTTCTCTCTCTTTATCCTTGCTTTATTCTTTAAAATATTCTTATGTGTTTTCATAGGTTTGCATTATAATTTGATTTTATCCTTCCATAATACTGATAATATCATATAAATACTCAATTAAATCTCATATCATGCATCAAACCATTTCACATAATCCTCAAGCTTCAATTCTTCACTTAACTCTTCTTTCTTCTTTAACATCTTCTTTTTGCTAGCCCTTTTTTGAGGCAAACCTCCTTATTCTAAGTAGACTAAAAATATCCCAATTAAAAAAACCCCACATTTAGATACCCCTTTAGAAAACATATCTCATATAGGGACTTTCATAATTTAACTCTCTTTGGAAAACACCTAACTCAATACCCCTCAGGACTAATTGGGTATCCTAGGCCTAATTCAAGGCTACTTACTATGAAACCATACCATACTAAATCAAATAAAATTAAAACCTATAAAATCATATTATTTATATATAAATACAACTTTCATAAATTCTAATGACTTTTCATTAGTTAAATCACTTTTTATCTCATTTTCTAATTTCAAACCCTAACTTGTGTTATCTTACTGTTGTACCTACACAAGAGGCTAATAAATGAGCTAGAATGACACTTTGAGCCTTATAAAATATTATAAAGTTTAAAATTAATGTTCCCTTACCCATGCATCTTCTCAAAATATTCAAAACTAAATCACTCCCAACATGTAGTTTTACATAATTTCTATACCCCTCCAACATGACTATGTCAACAAATAAGATATAATAAACCCTTAAGACTATTTAACTTCATTTGAGAGAAATTAAAAGAATAAAATAAATGGAAAAATAATTTACCACAACATTTAAAATACTTTAAATCCTCAACTCTATTCCCAAGAACTCTATATGGTCCTTCTTTATGACTATGCAAACTCAGAATTGTTACTAATTTGGTTGTATATAGTCTTCCCATGTATTTTGCATATTATTATTAGTATTGAGACTTTAAATGTGTTTAAATTAATTTAATATATATCCTATATCCATAAATCATATTTAAATCATTTATAATGACACTTTAAACTGAATATGTTGTCTTTTTTTTACTGTACCTGAAGATAAAGTATTGAAGCTTGGGTTCCGCCACTTTGAACTTGTAGACTAATGACTTGAATATTATCTAACTAGAGATATGAACACCATAGGATTTATCATAAACTAATAGACATTTATTTACATTTTATTGTATCCAAATAATCTTTACAAGTAAGGACATATTTATTAATATGTCTGTTAATCTTTTTCTCTCCATAACTTTGCCTCGTTGAAGTGCTACTACTTTTTCCACGTCCTACTCTTCCACTAACACTTCTTACATTTATTAAAAAATTTATATTACCTCCAACATGTAAACTAATTATTATTCTTGGCCATTACACATTTTATGGAAGTTACACTTTAATAATTATTGGTTTACATTATCTTTTCATGATATGCACATTGAAATACATTATCATATATATCTTGGTTTACATTGAGAAAAACTTTCCATTTATATATATTTGATACTTTATATAAAATTAAGTGAGACCTTGTTTACATGAATAGTTTATGGCTAAATTACACACTCATCCCTCTTTGCAAGCTAAAATAGACACAGGTATTGATACTATAATGTGATTTGGATAGGCACTATCAGAGGTATATATTAGCTTGTAATTTTGAATCATAAAATTAGACCCTTTTTAATAATTTCACTACATACTTGGGGTGAATATAAATTATGTAAATGTATTGTGTGTACATGGTTGTCTTATGACATCTGATAGTCCCAATCAGATGATTAGGGAAACTTCTCATGTTTCTCCCATATTTTAGATGCCCATCTGAATAGCTAAGCTTATCATTGACTTGTTTTAAGTGTAAAAAATATATTGAGAAGGACTTATTATAGTGTCTTGTATGAATAGCATAATAACTTGTATTTGAGCTACAAAATGAGTGGAGGTTACTTGAACCCATTAGAGTCATACAATCCTCATACTTTACCAAGTGTTCTTCTTTCATTAACCAAAAATGTCTATGAATAATAGAATTTGGTTCAACAGCATGACACATGTTCTCATTACACCATTCAACCATAGTTTTTGAATTTGTCAAATGAATAACCTCTTCAAATTTCAACTCCTCCCTTGAAATAACTCTTTTTACACATGGGCGAACACTGTCATGCTCCCTTTTTCCATGGCCAACCTTAGTTAAACACTAAATGTTTTCTACACTAGTGGTAATGTGCATCCTTATCAACTAATAATAGATTTATTTATTTTTAATAAAAATGTGAAATTTTCTGACTAAATCTAATGTTGATTGAAAATAATGTTCCTATGACTCAACTATTCATAGAAATTCTAAAAATAACCTTGCACATACTCTAAACAATGTGATTGGTCATCATTGATATAAAAATGGCAATCTATTAATATTTTATGTCATTACTATGTAATATTAGGTACATATATAAATTCCATATGTAGGAATATGATAACATGTGATGAGTTTTAATACTACAATTGAACTTCCATTTGCGGTTTGAATGTGTAGTTTTAACCAAAGTCAACTATAAAATAATTAAACCAAGTGGGAATGTATCATTTATTATCTTCAAATGTTCATCCAACTGTCTATCCCTATGTGTGTATATTTCATACTCATAAACAATATTCTCCCTAAATTTGATAAATTTTTTTAGAAATATGTAACTTTTTTGTAACAAGATCGCACCTTTTAGATTATTTACCATATTTTACTTGATAAGTCAATGATTTATATTTTCTTAAAACAAATAATTCCTATCCAATTGAACTTGTAATATCCTCATGGATACATTTTTCAATTTTGGTAATCCACCATAAATGTTGCAATTTCCATTTAGACATGATTTGTTGTAAAATAATTATCTATCTAGGATTTTGCAATAGATAGTTCAAATAAATTCCATGGCTGATTTTGGTGATACTTCAATGCCAGACTCTTGGAAAAAAAATTTAGCATGAAAATTACAATGAATATGTAAAAAACCATCATAGTGCATTAAAAATTCATCATTTTTCCTACAACAAGAAGTGGTGCATGTGTGATTTATTTTTACATAAAAAGGTTTGTCCATCTCAAAGTATCTTTGACAAATATAAATTTGTGGATATTTTTCCAAAAATATAGATTAAAATTATGTTTGAGTCATATCCAATAAATGTTTCAGATGCAATTCTCAGTCAAGAGAATAAACTCTTTTTTCAATTACATCTCTTGCTTTGGGTGAAACTCTTGTATTGTCTTTATAAAATTGAGCAAGTAAATATTTGAGAGTATAATCTATAGCCTTGTCCTTTCATGGAAGTCTACCAAAAAATGCCCAAAGATCATTGGTATTAGGCTCATTAAGTAAATCACATCTTTCAATTAATTTCATTAATTTTTTTCTATTTATATTAAGTGTTTGGACTATTTTTGAAACCATTCAGTTTTTATCTATTTTTTCACTTACTTCACAAGTGGTAAGTATACACAAGGTAACATTACAATATTGGGTACTTGATTTTAGGACTAAAATATGATATGAATCATGTATATTCTCAACAATTTCATTGTTTTCATCATCCATGTTAGATGTTCTTAGTCCTAATGTGTATATTATAGGTCTCATCTTAAATAGTTTCATCAATGAAATAAATAATTGACATCTTTGACTATCATAATCCAAATTATGGAAGAAAGTATCCAAAATTTATCAAGAAATTCCTCTTCAATGATGATCATACATTTTTTTATGCATAGGTTCTAAAATATTTTCGTTGACTTGAATTATGTACTTGTCTTTTCTACACACAATTGTTGGAGGTGTTGTTAATTATGAAATTTGTTGAGAGGGTGTTTCAAAATCATTATTACTTTCATAGTTTCTACATTTTATTCATTATTTATTTCTTCAATATATGTTTCTATGAAATCTTATTTATGGTTAATTTCTTAATTATTTTTTTCCATCAAATTTTCTTAGTTCATTGAGGGTAAAGCATCATACATAGACTCATCATCAACCAAATACAAAAAGGAACTTTGAATGTAAACTTCTAACATTATCTAGTTCATTATTGTCAATTTTATTGTTATTCATTCCATTATGGTCAATTTCATAATTATTCAATTCATTATGGTCAGTTTAATCATTGTTTAATTCATTGTTATTAATTGGCTCATTAGCTATGGCATTTATCATTAGTATTACAATTTGTACCTTATCTACAATGATCTTTTTGCATTCATATCTTATTTTTCTCTCTTTAATATTATAATTAATATTTTGTTTTGTTATTCAATATCTTCCTCTTCCTCAAACATGATTTATCACCCATCAATAATAATTGATAGCTTTTCAAAGGTGGGGTCAAGTACACAGGTACCATAGGTCCCACAAAAGTATGTAGAGAATGTTTGTGGGGATAAAACTATAAAATTGGGTTAAAAATAGATATTGAAAAATAATATTAGTCTATAATAATAATAATGAGATAAAATTATATAACATGATCATGTTATTACATAATATGATCACATTATTTATTATACTAGGGTTTGAATGAACATACATATTGAGAAGAGTATATTATGAATAACATGATCATGTCAATATTAATACTGGGTTGGGATTAGAAATTGACATTGAAAACCAAGTTTTATGTATATTAATAATAACATGATCACATTATTAAATAATGTGATTGTGTTATACTTAATATATAATAGGGATTATGGATTACAAATTAAGGCATTAGTGCATAAGGTTTAGGGATTAGTGATTATGGATTATGGATTAGGGATTAAAATTTATCTTTTAGGGATTATGGCATGTAGGATTTAAGTTTAAGGGTATATATACGGTCTAATTTCTCTATGCCATGTTTGAACCTAATTTTTACTACAAAGGATGTTTATTGGGATTAAATTGAGAAAGCTTTTGGTTTAAAGTTTAGGGTATAATGTTTATGGATTAGGTTTAGGGTAAATAGGGTCAATAGTAAAGATAATTATTAGTCTAAATGATGTTAATTTGGGCTAAAATGATAGGTTCAAGGTTTAAATAGTTTATATTTATGGTTTAGAGTTTAAGGATTATGAACTTTAAGGATTAAGGCTTGGGGTATATATTTTAGGGTATATAAGGTACAATTTTGATGGAGATTGGGGGAAATTCAAGTTGATCAACCCCCAAATCACATTTTATAGTTATGTAATTAGGTTCAAGGGACTTGAACTATCCATAATTTACTTTAGATGCATAGCTATATTGGTAATCCAAAGGCTATGTTTTGGACATAAGATTAAAAACTACATTTTATGACATCTCATGATAAAATCATTTATATCATAAGGCATGTATGTTTGCAACATGTAGTGGGTATTAGGGAATAAGGCTTATATTTTATGTTTTAGGGATTAGGGATTAGGGCATATGGTTTAGGTTTAAGGACCTATATATAATGTCTAATCGCTCTATGACATATGAACTTAATTCTTACTAAAAAGGATGTTAATTGGGACTAAATTGATTAGTAAATATGGAATTCTTATGGTTTAAAATTCAAGGTATAGTATTTAGGGTTTATGGTTTAAGTCTTAGGTTTTAACGTATATATGGTTTAGGGTATATAAGGTCAATCATAAAGATAATTGAGGATAATTTTAATCACTTAGACCTATTTGTGACTATATAACATGTTTTTAGGTTGTCATTATACCCCATGTCATCATGCAAATTGAGTGAATTAGTCAAATGGGGAAATCAGGCATGTGATTTAGAACAAAATGAGCCTTGTGAACTTAATTATTAGTATAAATGATGTTAATTTGGGCTAAAATGATTGGTTTAAGGTTTAAAGTGTTGATATTTATGGCTTAGAGTTTAGGGATTAAGAAATTTAAGGATTAGTTCTTAGGGTATAGGTTTTAGGGTATATAAGGTACAAAAATGAAGGTAGTTGTGGCAAATTTGTGCTCCTCAAGCCTATATCTATGAGTAAAGAATGTGTTTTTAAGCTCAATTATCCCCCATATCATCACAGATCAAGCCAATAAAGTCATTTTTAGTTTAATGAGTGATGTAATTTTGACCAAGTTCATCCCTATGAACCTAATTCCTACTATATATAAAGGATGTTAATTGGGGCTAAATTTATTAGTTTAGGGTTTAGGGTCTACAATTTAAAGGGTTTAGTGTTTAAGTCTTATGTCTTAGGGTTTAAGGTAAATGATATAGGTTTTAGGGTTAAAGTTAAATTTTATAGTGTTTAGGGTTTAAGATATTAGATATAGGGTCCAATCACTAAGGTAATTGAATAATAGGTGAGCTACTTGCTCACCTATTTATGAAAACTACCTTCTAGTTTGTATTTCTAATAAAATAAGGGTCATTTATGCTATGAAAATGTTGCATACATGTTATACAATTGATTTACCCATAAATTTGGTTTAGGGGATCATTTTTCCCGAGATTACACCCTTAATTTCACAAATTGACTAATAGGATCAATTCAAGATAGAATCAATCTTTTGATTTTGATTCAAATCATATTCTACTCTTGAAGGGGTTCAAATTGGCCTCAAATGCCTCCTCAATTAAATGAATCAATTCTTTAGTTAATTATATATGATATGAAATTAGGGTTAATTTCACTATAAATCACATCATATAAAATTTAAAATAGGTTCATGTGGCTGATTTTGACTCTAATTACCTCCACAATTTAACTAATCAACATTTGCATTTATTAGCTAATGATTTTTAATTTATTAAGCTAAAAAACACATTCTATACATGTAGAAACTACATATAAGTAAATAATGTTTCTTTGATTCATTTGAACTAATGAAATTAGAGATGATAAACCCCCAAATAGCATTTTATAGTCATACAATTGGGTTTAAGGGGATTGAAATAGCCCCAGTTTACTTTATATGCACAACTAGATTGGTAATCCAAAGGCTAATTTTGGCCATAGGTTTAAAAAGTACATTTTATGACATCTCATGATAAAATTTATCTATATCATAAGGCATGTATGTTTTCAGCATGTAATGGGCATTAGGTCATAGGGATTTTAATTTATGTTATTGAGATTATGGATTAGGGTATAGTGTTCAGGTTTAAGGACATGTATATAATGTCTAATCAACCTATGCCATGTTAAAACCTAATTATTACTAAAATAGATGTTAATTTGGACTAAATAAATTGGTATATAGGGAAATGTTATTGTTTACAATTTAGGGTATAGTGTTTACGGTTTATAGTTTAGGGCTTAGGTTTTAATGTATATATGGTTTAGGGTACACAGGGTCAATCACAAAGATAATTAAGGATAATTTGAATCACTTGGAACAATTTGTGACTATAAAATGTGTCTTTGGGTTGAAATTATACCCATGTAATCATGTAGATTGAGTGATTAGTAAAATGGGATAATCAGTTGTGTGATTTAGGTCAAACTAATCCATGTGAGCTTAATTATTAATTTCAATGATGTTAATTTGGGCTAAAAAGATTGGTTCAATATTTAAAGAGTTTATATTTATGGTTTAGAGTTTAGGGCTTAGGGTATATATTTTAGGGTATATAAGGTACAATCATGATAATTATTGGGGCAAATTTGAGCTCCTTGAATTGTGATCTATGAGTAAAGAATGTGATTTTAGGATCAATTAGCCCCCACATCATCACAGATTGAGCTTAAGAAGTCAATTACGGTAATGACTAATGTGATTTTGACCAATTTAATCTATGTAAACCTAGTTATTACTATATATATAATGGATTTTAATTGGGGCTAAATTTATTGGTTTAGGGTTTACAATTTAAAGGGTTTAGGGTTTAAGGCTTATGGATTTTGGTTTAGGATAAATGGTATAGGGTTTAGGGTTAAATTTAAATGGTACAGGGTTTAGGGTTTAAGATATCAGATATAGGGTCCAATCACTATGGTAATTCAAGTAAATTTGAGCTAATTATTGATCTATTTATGATAATTACATGAAAATGTTTGTATTTATGATAAAATTAAGGTTAGTTCAACCATACATGTTGTATACATGTTATACAATTGATTGAGCCATAAATTTTGTTTAGTGGCTCAATACCCAAATCACACTCAGAATTACATAATTTGACTAATTGGATCAATTCATGATAGAATAAAACTTTAAATTTTGCACCAAATCATATCTTGCTCTTTAAGGGGTTCAAATTGGCCTCAAAAGTCTCTTGGATTAAATGAATCAACTCTTTGGTTAATTATATATTCCATGGCATTAGGGTTAATTTCACTTTAAATCAAATTGAATATATAATTTGAAATACATTCACATGGCTCATTTTGACCTTAATTACGTCCATAATTCAACTAATCAACATTTGCATTTATTATCTAATGAATTCAAGTTTATTGAGCTCAAAACCAAATTCTATATATTTATAACTTGAATATAAATAAATTATGTTTCTTTTATCCAACTAAGCTAATGAAATTGGAGTTGATCTACCCCCGAATCATATTTTATAGTCATGTAACTAAGTTGAAGGAGCTTGAGATATCTCTAATTTAATTCAAATGCACAACTAGACTGGTACTCTAAAGGCTAAGTTTTAGCCATATGTTAAGCACATAATATACTAAGAGGGGGGGTGAATTAGTATATATATCTTATAAAACATTCCCTTAATCAAACATTCAAGATATGCAATAACACACAAATAATAAACATCACACAAGAAAGAGAGAGACACCAGATATAACATGGAAACCCAATGTGGGAAAAACCATAGAGAACAATCTCAAGTATATTAGTGAGAACAAACCCACAAGAGCACCATACCCCTTTGCCAAGTGCCAACCTCAGCTAAAATTCATGAGCACCAACCCACATGAGCTTCAAACCCCTTTGCCGAGCACTAACCCAGCTATCATTCGTGAGCACCAACCCACATGAGCATCATCCACTTTGTGTAAACCCCACACCTATCTCTCAATGTTGCTAAATCAACAAATGATAGTTCAATACAACATCTCTTTCCTCTCTCTCACCTTTGCTCTTCTAAGCTAGATAATACAATATCAAATTAACCTCTCACACTCATATTACAAATGGCTACTCAAGCCTTTATTTATAGCTTTCCAAATGACCTTTGGCCTTCCTCCTTTATGACCTTTCAATCCTCATGGAAAATGGAACCAATCTTGGATGACCCTTCATATCCAAGCATTTGAAAAGTCATGTGGTGACCCTTCATGACCAAAAACGTCCTTCCCACTTTTGTCTTTATCTTTGGTGACTTTTCATATTCCTTAATGTGTCCCTTCATGAGAAATTTTCCCTTTACTCTTTTGTCTTCACTTGGTGACTCTTGGTATTCCCCAAGATGACTCTTCATGGGAAAATTCATCCCATCCTTCTTTTGTCTTTATCCTGTGACTCTTTGACTTCTCCATGGGCCCTTATTTTGTCTCATATGCAACCAAAAATATATTCGTTAATATTAAATAAATATTAACTCATATTAGCCAAGATAAACAACTTTAAATGCAATGGGGACTTTATCACCAATAATACTAAACATTTGACATCAATGACAATATTTACAACACCATAGGTTTAAAAAATGCATTTTATGACATCTCTTGATAATATAAGTTATATCACAAGGCATATATGTTTGTAGCATGTATGTTTGCGACATCTCTAAACTTGATAAAAGACAACTTCTTATATGCAAAATAGGGTACTAACACATTGATATACCTTGAAAATATATCCTTATAGAACTTCACTTACTGACTCAAACAATATTATCACATACTTAAATAATAATACAAAGTTTATAATTTTTTTTTACAAGTTCTAAACATCACCAATTATCCACAAAAACTAACACAGTCCATTAGTACTTAGTGAGAGGATCATTGTACTTGAATTGATTTTTGGATAATATAATTTATTTAATCCTATAAATAATTATCTAAATCAATTCTACCAAATTATGAGTGATTTGGATCAGTATATCAATGAAAACCAATTTTTGACTTCTTGACCCTGTCTAGGATGAACTAGGATTGTCTGCATTTTAAGGAAGATTAGACTCATGTCAAATAAATAATAAATTGATTAATAGGTTAATATATATCCAATTATCATTCAATGTTATCAAATCTTTTCAAGAACCTTGGTCCCAAACAACAACCTTAAACAACCAAACTTTATTCTTAAGACTACTAGGCCTAATGGCTCCTTTAGTAGCTCAAAATACAATTTTGGTTTTTGGGTGTTGTGAATATATAATGAAACCATGTTATTAATGTGATTGAATTACTAATTAATTCAACTTATTTACTAATATAGTTAATAATGTGATCAAATTATTATCATGATCACATTATGAACATGGGCATGTTATTTGAATTTGAATTCAAATCTCTTGCCTTTTGGCTTGGGAGTGGATTGGATTCAGATCCAAAGGCTTGGGCATATCAATATACACCTAAGTCTGAGACATATGATAAAAAATAACAAAATTCAACTTTGATCACCAAATACACTACAAATTTCAACATGAAAATTCAAAAATTTTATACTATCATGATGAGCAGGATTTCTTCTTTCCAAAAATATGATTTTTATAATTTTTGGAATAATTTAAGGATTCAAACTATGTTGATTTCTAACTATACCACTTCTAGGCCACTACATGTCACAAGCATACATGCCTATACATATTCATGTAATTTGTCTTTCTTTGATCCAATTGAAAAACAAGTTATATGGTCACAAACTAGGCCTAATTCTACACACATTAAGAAAAGCCTATTTTTTAATTTTATTTTTTTGAGGTAGTTAGGTGCATCACATGGATGGTTATACATTTTTTTTATCAGTTTTCAAAATCTATTTACTTGTAAAATTCATAAAAAAAAGTATTCATTGAAAAATTTAAAAAAAAAATTAGGCAAAAAACTAGGAGATATTCTCTAAATTTTCTCGAAAGGGTTTTAGATAATATTACATGTTGCTCAAAAAATGGTGCACCACATGGTCATCTGTCTACTCTATTTTCTTTAAAAAAATTGGAGTTCCTCTTCAAATTTTATATGTTTGACCTAGTTATAATTAACCATTGAATATATATATATATATATATATATATATATATATATATATATATATATATATATACTGTTTTAGAAACTAGACCTAAAATGCTAATTTTAATGCTCTTCCACCATATTCATATTTAGAGTGTTCTATATAAGTTCATATTTTTGAAATTTTAGGAAAATCATGTCCACAGGCATGCCACTTTTTTATCCCCCAAGTTTATGCACTTACCCATTGATAAAATGTGCTAGTGTCCACATTTTGAATGGAGAGATATCTAAAAATATCATTATATTTCCTCCTTGATGAAAATATAATTCTATTACAACCTAATTTATCTTATCATTTTTTAGAAACGTAATGCATATATCCTCATCTTTTTTATTCAATCTAATAATTTTATGGATTTAAAATATAAAAAAATTCATACCTATCCTTATGAAGTATTTCATTTCCTAATGCATCATTGAAAATAGAATTTTTTTTACTCATTTGGATTCACATGATAGGTAAATTCCCATAGCAATATTATTCATGTATCTTTTAAGTGGGTTCTCAAAGTATCCATACTTTAAAACCTTTTTGGCACATTGAAATTTTTAATGATCTCCTTTTCTAGGTATTCTTTCCTATGATTTAAGTATTCAACCATATACTCCCCAATCTAAGTGGATAAATCCTCTCTAATGTACACACTATCTAAAACCTTAATAGGTGAATCCTCAAACACCATGAATTTATTTACACCTTTCAACTTGGGATTTTATATAAAGAATGGGTTAGGGTATTTTATCTTTATAATTTAATGTATTCTCCAACGTCAATTACAATGGTAGAAATAAATACCTCATTTTATTCCTTCCACAGATTAGTTGACAAAGTCAATGTTTTAATTTTTTCCATTATTGTAATTTCCCACTCCATTGTACCCATATTTAAAAATAGTATTTCCTCTCACAAATATATTTTCTTACCTTCTCTAAAATTTTAAATTTCCACCCCCAATTCTTTGTGCTTATTCAATGGTGTTGTAATATCCTCATAATGCCTTAATCTAAACCTATAATAAATCTTATTTAATGTCATATTTTTCATCCTTACATGAAAAAATTATAACTATGAAAATTATTCTAAAAGGACATCTTCTTCCCTTAATAGTCTTAGCTGAATTATTGTTTCCACCTACTCGTGAATAATTTAATTTTATATGATCCAATAGTGAAAATTTGAAAAATATGACAATTTAAAGCCATTAATAATGTGTTCTCCATTAATTATATAATATCATTCTATAATGCACATATCTCAATTCACATATTCTATCTCAGTTTACTTTTGGCTAAAAAAATATTGTTTCCAATACATTTTGTGTGATCACATTCCAATGCACAATAAATCATGTGAAAATTCCCTTATGATGTGTTATATAGATATTTTAAAAAATTCACACCAAGTAACCCAAATTTCCCCTTATCAATAACAAATATTTTCTAAGTCATCATGAGTATTATTCCTATTATTTATTACCTTTTTTATTCATTTGTTTTTACCTTAGTATGGAGGATGAATACACTTGTTTAAAAAACTTCACTACACATGATCACCCATGACATACATGTTTATATGTTTCGCATAGGTTATTCAAATACCCATTTATTGAATCACCTTAGTTAACTAAAAAGATAATATGTACTTATTTCAAAATAAAATCAAAATAAGAAATATTTTTGTCTTGCATATTCTCAAGGTCATTGGCCTTATCCACTCTACCTTATGTGTAGTCAATTGAGTTAGGGTTACAACCCATTAAATTTAAGTTCACATATGAAAATTCACCATCTAACACACTAATATACATTATTTTCACTCACATTAATTATATTAAGTTGTCAAATTAATTGTTAGAGGTTAGAGTCTCATCTTGGAGGTCTAGTCTTGCTTATGATATTTGAAGATCAATAAAAGTAGCAGTTGGAAAGAGGTGTTGTTGATGCCTAAATGTGTACCATAGGTTCCTAGAGTGTTTAATCAACACTTATCATTTTATAATTATATGAATACGGTGAATTAACTATGTGCTATGACAACCCTGTTATCTATTGGTAGAATAGAGGTATAACAAGTGACTATTTCATAATATCTATATTAGTTGGTGGTTGGGAGCCACCATGGCCAAATAGTAGATATATGAAATATATGAGGTAACTATGCTAAGAATAGTGAATTGTGATGTGTAAATATCCTAAATAATAATCTATGATGGATATCTACAATGAGAATTAAACAAAGGTGATCTAGTTAAAATATAAGCAAAAGGAAGGGTGGGGCAGAAAGAAATTTTGTTGATCTTCATTCCAAACATCATGAAAATGTTTATATTTCATCTAGAAATGCACTTAACCAATGTGTAACATGAAATAGCCTAAGTCCAAATCACATCACATATCAGACAAAATTCTAAGGAAGGTATGGAAAGATGTAGACAATAACTAGGTTCACTTTAAATATTTACCCTTAAAAGAAAATAATATTATCCCAAATGTAAGAAAAGAAAGAAAATGAAATAAACCTAAAAAATTTTAGTCAACCTAGAATTGGCACAAGTTAATAACTCTGCAATCAAAGATACACACCAATAATTCATAAAAAGCATTCAAATTTGGAAATCAAAACAACAAGTGAGAGATAAGCCATGATAATAGTGAACACAAGCAAATACTAGATAATATTTGTAGAATTAATTGTTTATATTAATTTCTCCTAGTTTACAAAGTGATTTGATTCTACGAACTCCCTTTCATTTTTGACAATTTATAATGCTTATTTTATAATTTTTAAGGTAGCATGTCAGTCAGTCTCATCCAATTATATTTATACAAGTGTATAGGAAATGTGTCCTTTATATTGTATTCTAGAATAAATGACCTTTTCCTTTTAATATACTGGTCTATAGATAAACTTCTTCACAAATTGTATGTGGTTGTGAACTTCTATTAAATTTATCACTAACAGTACACTAGATTCATAGTTCTTATTACTTTTCTACTTATGTGGCATCATCCTAGTGCCTATATGGCATCCCTATGGCACTGCTATAGTGAAACTACTTGCCAATGTTCACATAATGACCATTTCCTTTTAAAATCCTTCTTTCATCTCACAACACCATATTAGCCTTTCATAGACTAGCATAGGCAGTTAATCTCAATCCTAGGATTTGAACACCATTGGCTATCTTTGATATGTTCCATGTGGTTATGACATGTCTCATTACCATATTTATTCTGAGTTATGTTGAAAATTCTAACTCGATCACATTCCATTGGATCATTTATACTATCTTAAATTTGACATCTATGTGACTATCATTTGATATCTACATGAATGTCATTGACGGGCATATACCTATGAATTTTAAACATGTGATCAAGGGTTTTTGTTATGTTAAATTTAATTTTCGTGTGACCATCATTTGATATTCACATGAACATCATTGATGGGCATGTGACCATCAAATTTAAGCTCATCTTTAGGACTATTTAATGTGTTAAATTTGACATCTATGAAACCATTATTTGACATCTATATGAACATCATTGATGGGCATGTAGACATCAAATGTAAGTTCATCTTTGGGACTATATTTTAGTCTTTCCACTTTTCATTTTTTGGTTTTCTCTATTCTTAAAAATATAAATATAAAACTGACTTTAGAATATATGCATATAAGGCACTTGAATTGATTTGGGTAATTTGTTTCAGGATATTTGGCATCGGGGAAATGTTTTGGATAAAATGTCTAAAACAATCCTCTTTAATAGTCACTTTGTAGGGCATTATTTTGGGTCTTTTGCATTAGACAAAATGTTCAATGATAAAATTTGGAAGGGTCCTTTTATAAAATCCCAAAGGATATGTCTGGAAGACAAAGGACCATTTCAAAAAAGGCTCAAAGGTAATTCTTTAAGGAAAGTGTCCTTGATGAAACTTCTAAAGGGTAATTTACATAAAGCTCAAAGGGTATGTGCCATTAGAAAAAATATCTAAGGGTAATCTATCTAAAACAAAAATCTTGAAGTGTCACTTTAAAAAAAATAAGTTCGAAACAAATATGTTGAAGGGTAAGTGCAAAGAGGCCTAAAGGAAAATCTATCAAGGAAGTCTACAGGTAAATTATTTTAGACAAAATGTCTAAAATAATTATCCTGACATAGATAATTCTAAGGTAATATACCCATTGCATAAGTCCTAAAATGATAAGTATGTGTGGAGATTATTTTGGATAAAATGTCTGAAACAATTGTCTCGACATAGAAAAGTATAAAGGAATAGACTAATTGCATTATTCTTGAAAAAATTCTTGAATAAAATCCTAAAATCACTTGGATAGAGTATTCAAAATATAAACATTGAAGTGAAATTTATTTAGGACAAATATTTAAATTAAAAGCTGAAAAAGCCATCCAAAATATAAAACCCAATAGTTAGAAATATAACAAAAGGACTTTACATTTAGATTAAACCACATGAATAATAGAAAGGTCTGAAAGGGGGGCTTGAAACATAAAAAGGACTAACCATGGATGTTAGACTAAGATTTGATCATGCTAAAAAGCATGACTAAGACTTAGGAAATAAAAATAAACTAAGCCCATATAATTACTTAAAATGTTCCCACATAAAAATTTCCATCCAAATTCAAATCAAATACTTAGATTAAACTCAGATTAATGGTTTACCTATTCAAATATGAATCTAATAAACCAAAATTTAGTAAAGAATCAAGTTAACATTAAAATTATGAAACCCAAGCATTGTTTATTCCATGTAGACCTTATTAGACCTGCAAATTGAAACACAAAGATCTAATGTTAGCACTTTAGAATAAGGATAACCAAAACCATGAATAGATATGCTAACCAAACTAGGTGTGGATGATGTTCAAATAAAAATAATGTGCAATCATGTTAATGACACTTTGATCAACTATATATTAAATTTTAAAGTACAAATTTGGATAATTTGATACATGGGTCCCCATTGTTCAAAGATGGGGGTATGTTGACCTCAACAAATAGTGATTTCTAGGAGAAATATAGTAAAATGTTAGAATTTAAAGACTCTTATTTAGATTAATAATTAAGCTACTTATTCCATTTGATCAAGAACCATTATTAAGACCAGTTAATGGTTAGAATAAATATTTCATATGTAGAATTAAGATCAAACATCAAGACTTAGTCATGTTATGTGTGTGCTTTGATTCTACTTGCTGATTACTAAAGGATTTGGAAACAACTTCCAGGTTCATGAATTTAATCATTAACATTTCCATTCAACATGTTTTAATATTCATTAATAACCATTATTTAGCTCAAATAGGCCTTGGACAATTCTATACTTTCAGCCAAGAATCAATTACCCCAATAGATATGCCTTTAGCTTCACTCAAAGCCTTTATCCACTGCTAACCAAGCATCCATAGCCCTAGTGGAGATTACCAAAATCATCTCTTCTTAGAAATCTTTTGATTTTTCAAAAAGCTCTTATGGTTTTATGTTTTAGATCTTTTTTGGCTTTTTAGCAAAGGTTGTGAACTGATTTAGCTAGGCTTAGGGTTTTGGTCAAGTGTTTGATTTTAAGATAATCATCCTCGATTGTAAACTTTGTCCTAAACAATGATATTTTTTAAGTGCATGTTTTACTATGTCCTAATAGTTTAAGATTTCATCCTACATGTGAAATACATTCTTAAAACCAAGCTTAGATCCTCAAAAGGTTTAAAATCTCAAGGAAAAATTAAATTATCCATTAGTCTTTGATAGCTTCTCTAAACTATAACTTCAAGCTCATATTTAAATAACAGATGATCAACCAATGTTGAGAAGTCATACCTATATTTCTAAATTGTGAAGTTCTTGGGAAACTAAATGAAACTTGAGATGAAGGTTATCTAAAATAGATTTTTTTATAAGCATGGAATAAAGAAAGATAAAACAAACAAATATAAATAGGCCCTATCTACAAACAAGGGATGGAAGGAAAAAAGCAAGAAATAAAGAACATGAAATGAACTAAACTAATCCTTATACTAGAATCATAAAGTAATTACCTCCAAGATCAAATAGAAATTTTTTAGCCTACTACAAACCCTTAAAACATGATTGCTTTCATTCAATGTCCTCTTCTTATGGATAGGAGCACTTGTATGCCTGTGTCTTATAGATTATGTAGCTTGGCCTCCAATCATCATTCTAAGATGTATGGATCAAAGGTATTAATTTAGGATGTAATCTAATTTATCCCAAATCCTTTTTCCTTGTATTAGGATTATTAATTCTCATTCATTTATAGATAGATATTGGTGTATGCCATCTTCATTCAACCATGGTAGCTTAACTATCATTATTTGGTAGGTGGCTTACTCAAATTTAGATTGAGGTGGGGATAAACTACCAAACTTGGTACTGCAACTTTCCAAGTCATCCTGAAAGGCTAATTCATCCTAATCAGTTGAAAGAGCATGAATTTTATCTATAAACTTACCAATTAAATCAAGTTAATCACATTATTCCACCCTTTTGAATGTGTCATGAAAATTATTGATCTGCTTCACTTGCTTCATCCTCATACTCTATGTAGAATGGCATCTCAGCTTCCTAATAGAATCCCAACTCATCATTCTTTATGGTCTCCAAAGTGATATTATTGTCTTGAAATACCTTAATTTATTTCAAAAAATCATGGCATAAATATTTCCACTAGTTTTCTTCTTCAAGGGCAAACTCTATTTCAGTAATGAACTCATATGAATTGGGTTCATGGCTATCTTCTGAAGATATAAGTTAGCTTGTATCTAATCTTATATATGGAGCTTCTCATATTAAATGCCCATTTCATCTTCTAAATATTCTTCTGGTTCACTTTCTTCATCAAATCTAAAATTAAAATCATGCATGAAGGATTTAGAAGTTCCTTCAAATCTAGATGTCCCTACAACAAAGTCTTGATTAAGCATATGTTTAGATGTACCCCTTTCACCTTGACATGATTTTAAGACATTATAATGATTAACTATACATATATCACAAAGATTAATTTCATGTATGTTTTAAGATTACTCATTATGGTTATTATCTTGAAACCTATTAAAACTTTGAGAAATATAGCCTCTATTAAAGCCTTCCCTAAAATTACCCACTTAATTTTGAAATTGAATAAAATTAGTTCTCATCTTTTGAACCATCTTAAGTATCGATTCATTATCATTCTCTAATTCTTTCAAGTTATGAATTTGATCATCATTAATAGTGGGCATCAAAGATCTCTATCCTTGTGGATGAAATCCATTTATATCATTGTTGAAGAACCCCAAATACTGGCTAGGATAGGCATGGCTTATAGGCAATTGGTTCAATACCGATGTATGATTTAAGGTAGACACACTTTGATTGGCATTAGGAATGACATTTAGTGCTAGGAAATTGAGGTTGACATTTGAGATAGCATATGTAGGTTGACCTTGAGGCTGTATTTGGTCACTAACTATTATAGCTTCAACATAAACCAATGCTAAGGTGTTTATGACTCTAATAGACATTTTAAAGAACATAGAAGTGATGGGATCTAAATCATCCTTATAAATATCTAAGTCTAAAGCCTCTTTAGGTCTATAAGGGGCTATATTTATACTAAAAAACTTTTGAAACCAAGCATTAAAGGCTCTAATGGGCTCATTTGAGTCTCTTCTAACAGTGGTGAATTACTAATATAAAATACATGGACTAATGACTTTACCAAATTAATCAATAAAGATCTTGTTAAAATTATCTCAACTAGCAATATAATCCTCTAAAAGGTTAATGAACCATTCATATGCAACATATTTGAAATTAAATGGTGTTAATAATATAGAACATAGAGAAATAGTAATGAATTAAAGATGGAAATAAAATATGAAAAACTTAACATAATAGAGACAGATTTAATGTGGTTCACCCAATATGGGCTACATCCACATAAAAATAGCTAGTCCTTATTATTCAATCCAAAAAATGAAGCAAAAAACTTGTAATACAACCACTATAATATCCTCTTCACTCACATACAACATGCCACCATAATTCCAATACCTTTATATCAAAAGGAGGGTTACATATAAGCCAAAAATACACAAACATAATTTTTATGATCTATAAGATAATAGTGAATGGTCTTGATTTACTATGAAATTACAATATTTTGATGTGCATTTTTAACTAAATTTTACTTTGGGGGTACAAAATTCATGGTTACCATAACAATTCCCCCCAACACCCCCTGTTACAAACTAGGCATTAAAATAAGATCAAGCTCCACCATCCAATAAATGGGAATAACCTACATGCTACATCTTCATGAACAACATTCAAGAGTATTAAATTAGATTTGAAAGATCTAACATATTCTTTGGCAATGACAACACCATTAGAATTGAAAGAAA
Source organism: Torreya grandis (assembly GCA_037957365.1). Lineage (NCBI taxonomy): Eukaryota > Viridiplantae > Streptophyta > Pinopsida > Cupressales > Taxaceae > Torreya > Torreya grandis. The sequence continues at coordinate 838,145 of JARHVA010003612.1, forward strand.
GTAACTACCTTTTAGTGTTTCTTGGAAGTCATGTACTTAACCAAGCACATTGATAGAAGATCCACATATCCATGCCATAATTTGATAAGGATCTTAGTTTTCATGGTTCTATCTCTAAATCATGTTTAAAATATAATATATAAGCCTCATCTTTACAAATAATAATGATCAGACTCACACATTAAGCAAATTTTGCACAAATATGTATAAAAAACAATAAAGGACATTAATATTTAACTAAATTAGGTCAAATATATGTCCAAATATGTCAATATTAATTATCTTTACATTTTTCAAGCCGAAAGGAACTTAAATTTTCAAAGAATCAGTTAATCTTTGAATAAAACCACTATTACAAACCTCAAACACCTTGCACTTAAGCTATATTTACCAGAAATACTCATGGATATTCAAAGAATGAGAATCAATTAATATTTGAATAAAACCACTATTACAAACCTCAAACACCTTGCACTTAAGCTATATTTACCAGAAATACTCATGGATATTCAAAGAATGAGAATCAATTAATATTTGAATAAAACCACTATTACAAACCTCAAACACCTTGCACTTAAGCTATATTTACCACAAATACTCATGGATATTCAAAGAATGATAAAATTTGTCTAAAGGAAGCATAAATATTGGTGTGAAACCATAAATATTGATGATATTTACATAATTGAATAAAGGATCACTCAAATATGCAAAACATACGCCAATCTTTGATTAAAAAAAACTAGAATTAGCAAAGATTCTACAAATTGACAAAGATCTAACTAAATGCCTCTTTATAGGGCCAACAAAGCTCCTCCTATTGATGCCTAAATGTGTACCATATGTTATTAGAGTGTTTAATAAACACTTCTCATTTTAGAATTTTAGGAATCTAGTGCATGAGTTTCGTGTTACCATAATCATGTTATTTATTGTTTGAATAGAGTTAGAACAAGTGACTATTTCATAATATTTATATTAGTTGGTGGTTAAGAGCTAGCATGACCAAATAGTAGATCTATGCAAAATATGAATTAACTATGCTAAGAATAGTGAATTATGATCAATAACTAACCTAAAGACTAATCTAAGATGGATATTTATAGTGAGAGTTAATCTAAGGTGATCTGGTTAAAAAAGAAGAAAAAGGAAGGGTAGGGCAAAAATAAATGTTGATCTTCATTCCAAACATCATGAGAAAGTTTAGTTTTCATCTAGACATGCACTTAACTAATGTGTAACATGAAACAACTTAATCCCAAATCACATCACACATCAAGGAGACTTGTAAGGAAGGTATGTAAAGATGTAGATAAGAACCAAGTTTATTTTAAATATTTATCCTTACAAGACAACAACATTGGACCAAATTCAAGAGGAGCAATAAAATGAAATGAACCTTATAAATTTTAGTCAACATAACATCGGCACAAGTTAACAATTTTGAAATAAAAGGTACACACCAAGAATTCATAAGAACCTTTCAAATCTAGAAATCAGAACAATAAGTGAGAGAGAAGCCATGATAATAATGAACACAAGAAAATACAAAAAAATATTTATAGAATCCCTTGCTTATAATAATTGATCCTAGTTAAAAAAATAATTTGGATCTAAGAAATCCCTCCCTTTTTTGATAATTGATAACACTCCTTGTATAATATATAAGGTAACATGTCATTCAGTCTTATCCAATTTAATTTGTCCAAGTGTATAAGAAAGTTGTCTTTTCTATTGCATTCTAGAAAAAGTGACCTTGTCCTTTTAATAGACTAGTCTATAGACAACCTACTTCATAAATTATAAATTGATTTGAACTCTTATTAAATTATTCACCAATAGTCCACTAAATTTTCCATTCCTATTGATTTTCTAATTATGTGGCATTATCTTGGTGCCTGTGTGGTAGCCATATGGAAATTTTACAATGAAACTAGTCATCAGTGTTCACATAATGACCATTGCATTTTAAAATCCTTCCTTCATCTTACACCATCAGATTAGCCTCACACAAATTGGTGTAAGCTATTGATCTTGATCTTGGGATTTGAACACCATTGGCTATCTCGACTATGTCCATGTGGTTATGACATGTGTGATTACTGTGTTTTCTCTAAGTTATGTTGAAAATTTCAGTTTGATCATATTCTGTTAGATCATTTATGTTATCTTAAATTTGACATCCATGTAGACATCATTGATGAGCGTGTGACCATTAATTTTAAACATGTCATATAGTTTCTTTATTGTGTTAAATTTTGACATCCATATCATCATTTGACATACATGTGAACATCATTGATGGGCATGTGACCATTAAATTAAAGATGATTTTTGGGACCATTTACTATGTTAAATTTTATTTCCACGTGACCATCATTTGATGTCTATGTAAACATCATTGACAGGTGCACAACTATCAAATTTTAGCTCATCTTTGGGATTTTTTTCCAATCTTTCCACTTGTCATTTTCTAATTTTCTATATTCCTAAAAATATAAAGACAAAGATGACTTTAGATTATATATGTATAAGTCACTTGAATTGATTCGATAAATTTGTTTCAGGATCTTTGGCATCAAGGAAATGTTTTGGACAAAATGTCCAAAACAATACTCCCAAAGAGATACTTGGGAGGGCATTATTTTAGTCTTTTTCATTGGACCAAATGTCATATGACAAAATTCCAAAGGGAGTAGACAAAGGACCATTTTGAAAAGCTCAAAAGGTAATTCTATAGGGCAAGTGTCCTAGATGAAACATCTTAAGGGTAATTTACAAAAATCCCATAGGGTAAGTGTTTTTCACAAAAATATCGAAGGCTAATCTATCTAGAACAAAAATCTCAATGGGTCACTTCAAAAAATAATAAGTCTAAAATAAATAGGCTGATGGGTAAGTACAAAGATGCTGAAGGGCAATTCTATCTACCAAAATGCTAGATAGAATAGGTTTATAGGGAAATTGTTTAAAAAAAATGTCTAAAAACAATTGTCCCAACATAGATAATTCCAAAGGAATAGATCCATTGCTTAAGCCCTGAAAGAATAAGTTTGTGAGGAGATTATTTCAAACAAAATGTTTGAAACAATTTTCTTGATATAGATAAGTCCAAAGGAATAGACCAATTGTATAAGTCCCAAAAAATCTTGAATAAAAGCTCAAAATCACTTGGAAAAAGTATCCTAAATATAAATCATGAAATTTAATTCATTTAGGATAAATCTCCAAAGGAAAATTTAGAAAAAACATGTCCAAAATATAAAACTTGACAGTTAGAAACATAAAAAAATGACTTTGCATTTAGATTAGACCACATGAATAATAGAAAGGTCTGAAATGTGGGATTAGGACATAAAAAGGGACTAATCTTGGATGTTAGACTAAGATTTGGTCATGTTGAAAAACATGACTAGGCCTTAGGAAATAAAAATAAACTAAGCCCATAGTATTACTTAAAATGTTTCAGTGTAAAAATTTCCAGCTAGATTTAAATCAAGTGCTTATATTAAACTCATATTAATGGTTTATCTATTCAAATATGAATCTAATAAAGCAAAGGCTAGTAAAGAATCAAGTTAACATTAAAATCATGAAACCCAATCATTGTTCATTCCAAGTAGATGTTATTGGACCTGCAACCTAAAACACAAAGATTCATTGTTAGCACTTTAGATAAGGGCAAACTAGAACCATGAACAAATATGATAACCAAACTAGGTGTGGATGATCTTCAAATAAAAATAATTTGATATCTTACTAATGATACTCTGATCAAGTGAATCTTCAATTTCAAAGTACAAATTTACATAATTTGACACATGGGTCCCCATTTTTTATAGATGGGGAGGGGGGTATGTTGACATCAATAGGTGTATCAATATTTGTAGTCACTAAATAATAATATCTAAGGTTTATTATTTATATTTGGGTTATTGATCTTGTAACATATATTTCAAATTCAAACGTATGCCAAAATGGGAGATTGATTCACTGATAAGTTGACATAAAAGTAAATATCTCTAACCCTATTCTCTTTCTTGTTTTTACATAGTAAATTATTTATTTATTTACTCATTGACATTGTAGATGTGTTTTTTATCTTTTATTATGCTCCTCCTTATATCAAATAAGTTGGTCTAGTTATAAGGTTTCTTAGGATTTTTATTTATCACTTTGGGTTGTATAGACAACCCATTAGTTTACCATTGCAAAACTTATCTTACATTAGTTTAGTAATTATAGATATATTAGATATATGTTACCCTTTTTCTTTATTTTACTACATGTGGTATCCTTAATATATCCTTACCACCCCCTTACAATCATTATTAAAATCATTTATTTATATTGATCCATAGTGAGTGTTATACCTTGTGTCATATGATTAGGATATATAACTATTTATTCTTGACATTCAAGTGTAGACTACCATGTAAAAACTCTTTGTTTAATCTATGCCCTTTCTCGCTCTTCTATGTGTACAAAAACTCTATTTTTATGACCTTATTTATATCTTAGTCTATTGAGATAAAGATGATTATTACATGTCATTCTAGTATGTGCATATATTCTAGTGAACCTGTCCTTAATATAATCCTACCCTTGGTAGGATTTTATTCATGTTTCATTTCTTATCTTCACTTTGGCTTGACCATCATAATACACTCTAGAGAACCCAAATTTACCTTATCTTAGCTCTTGTTGGATCACTTTTAATTTTTTCCTTTGTAATTCTTAGCATCATATTCACATCATCATAGATTATAGTGAAGCTTTTAGATCAAGTGTATTGGTCAACTTGATATGATTTTCCTATTTATGAAAATATATCAGCCAACATAATATAATTTTCTAGTATCCCAAACTATATCATCTGGCCTAATATAGTTCTATTTTTTCCCCAATTGAATTGGCAAACCCTATATACTTATCTATATTTCCCCAACTATATCAACCAAACTGATATAGTTATGTTCTTTTACCAACTTATTATCCCACCCTCAATAGTTCATTTTTTCAATCATATTGTATCAGATAAGATGATAGAACTTTAAATTTTCTAGCTTTATTTATTAATGTATTGACTATCCTAATACATTACATTTCTAAAATTCATGCAAAAATAATTTTATTAGATAGATCAAAATAACTATGTATTTATCTTTCTTAATGTAACATATTTTGGAAGAATTTAAAAATAAAATTCACAAGGATTTATAATGATTTTTTTATTTCATTAGGTGAAACTCAAGTTTTATAGGGATCTTGAAACCAAAATGTTGAATAGGTAAAGAAAAGAGACCAAAAAGGAAACAAAAAATAAATAGGCCCCATGGGCTAACTAATAACAAGATATTTCCATAAAAACTCTACTAAAACCCAAAACCAACATATGATGGAATAAGACAAAAGGAAAAATAATAACATAAATTACCCCAAAGGCTCCTTAGAACCTTCCTAGTTTTCCACCATTACAAATTCACTCATGGTTTTATGATCCTTCATTTTAGTGTTATTGATTCTACCCCTTGTGTGAATGTTTAGGCCTTTTGCAATTTGATCCTTCTATGTCCTTAACACCTTTACCTTGGGGACCATCTCAACACTCTTTGTTTTCTCAATAACTTTTGTTTTTTCCTTTCTCTTGTTGCTTAAGGGGGAAGTAACTTTGATACGGATAGACCTTATGGATTTCTTGACTTTATTTATAGGAGTGACATTTGGGTATAGAATTTGAGTGATGCCTTCTACCATTTTGGGGATAATCTAGACTTAATTCAACTTATTAGATTATGCTTTAATGACATTTTAATCCTATGTAAGGGTGACCATATGATGTCCCAAGTTTTGTAGTTTATCTTAAAATTCATGCAACTTCATCATGTGGCACATAGGGGGATATCTCAATACTCTATAATCCTCCATCTTTTCTATTTACAAGGATTTTATGATAACAATACTAATTCTATTAAATTAAATAATCCTAATAGATTTTCCAAAAATATTTAAATACCTTATCACTTTTCTATTTCTCAAGAACATTCTACTAATGTTTTTAATATGGCTTTCACTAGGTCCAAATTCTGTGAGCCATATGAAAATCTTAATAGATATAGATGAGGTCACCTAAACAAATATCATGAAGTTGAAAAATAATGTGATATATAATATACAAAAAAAAAAAAAAAAACAGAAAACATCAAGAGCATCCTGAGTAGAGGGAAAGGACCTTATAGTTGTCTATCACATCATAATGTATCCCCATTAAAATATCTTCCTTCTCCTACTTGAATTTTTTTTGTAGGATTTTAACCAAATCCATTTGTGACTTACCTCTTTCCTTTCTCATTCACCATGCCTATTATAATTATTAACATGATGGGTCATTATTTTAGTCTTCTTACTCATTTTTAGTCATATCTAAATAATCCTATAATAAATGACCTAAATTATTAACATACAAGCTAATAATATTGTGTCAATAATGAAAATGAGAAACCAACATATGGAAGTGTAATCTAAGCCTCAAATAAGTTAGTGGGGAGTGCCAAATGAAAATTCCCCCAACACCCTAGATATTTTCTTGGAAACCTCATTCAACAACCCCCACTTAAAAGTAGGGTCATTAAACACCTTAAAATTATCCCTTAGTACCTTAGATATTATAAATTTATATAGGTGTAATTACTCTTATGATCTCCTATAATGGATCCTCCAATCCCACTCTACATATAAATAGATTTGGAAATATTTATATAGACAAGATTAAAATTAACCCCTTTGTAGTTTCCAAACTACTAATCAAGACCTTTTCTAGTTAATTTTACAATGTTACAATCGAATAATATCTATCTTTGTTTCTATCTTGGAATACCTAGTTAATACATTGGCCCAAGAGTTTCTATCCAATAACTTACCTAATTTTTTTTATCTCACTTTATCAATTACAAACAAGTAGAAATTTTGACTTCCAAAGATTTCATTAAACATTAGAAAATAATATCTAAAATGTTAAGCATAATGTAAAAAATACCATGTCTTCCACTTGTTTATTATCACATTAAATTTTAAATTACTAACAAATGTTAGGAATGTTAGGGGTGGATATAGCAAAAGCATACGACAGGGTGGATTGGCATTTCCTTTCTAAAAGCCTTACTGCCTTTGGCTTTGAACAAAGAGTGGTTGATATTATCAAATAGTTGATATCTACTACTTCTATAGTTGTGTTGGTAAATGGGACCTCGTCTCATTTTTTCAATCCGTCTAGGGGATTAAGACAAGGGGATCCTATATCCCCTATTCTGTTTATTATCATGGCAGATAGTATGGGACGATACCTCGGGGACTTGGTTCATAGAGGCCAGTTTAAAGGTCTTAGACCCTCTTCGCATCCTTTAACTTGCTCCCATGGTCAATTTGTGGACGATACTATTTTCATGGGACAGTCTGAAGTAACTGAAGCAAGAATTCTTAAGGAAGAAATTAATCTGTACACCTCTGCCTTAGGACAACTGATAAATTGCAATAAAAGTGCAGTTTTCTTTACTAATACCCCTGTTTATAGACATAACAAAATTGCTAGAGTTCTTGATTGCTCCATAGGCTCTTTTCCTTCCATATACCTTGGTCTCCCTTTTGGATTGAAATCCCCCAAAGCTTTTTGGGAAGGTCTTATTAATAAATTTAGTAAGAAGTTAGCGGGATGGAAAGGTTGTCTTCTTAGCCAAGGAGGAAAGTTAACTCTCCTTAAAGCTAGTCTTCAAAGCATACCTACGTATGCTTTGAGTCTTTTCAAAATCCCCTCTAAATTTGCTGAAGTAATTGAAAAAATTCAAAGAAACTTTCTTTGGTCAGGTTCTAAGGAGAAAAGGAGAATGCCTCTTATTGCATGGGATAACATTTGCAAACTAGTTAAGGATGGTGGACTTGGTATAAGGAAAATAAGAAGTATGAACACTGCCCTTTTAGCTAAACAGGGATGGAGGGTCTATCAATAAGATAAAGAATGGAGTAAAGTATTGAAGCATAAGTATTTATTTAAGGCATAGTCACTTCATGACTTCTTTACTACTCCAGATATTTCTCATCCATCTGCTATTTGGGGGGCAGTCCAGGGAACAAAACATGTTCTTGAAGAAGGAAGTTCATGGAAAGTAGGTAATGGTAAAAAGGTGAAATTCTGGGAAGATATTTGGTTAAGAGGTAAACCCTTACAGGAAGAAATCCAAGATAAAGATGTTATAGAAAGATGTAAACAAAAAGTGGGCATAATGGTTAATCAATACTGGCAGAACAACACTTGGGTAAATCTCACTGACTATGATCAAGATCTCAAGGTTATTCAATTATCCCTAAATGCTATATCTCTATATCCTAATCAAGAAGATGAAATTGTTTGGTATTAGGAGCCAAGTGGATAGTTTAAAGTCTCTTCCATTTTCACCTCCAAGGGAAATGGCAGAAAACTGTTATGGACAAGAGCCTAGATTAAGGGGCTCATTCCTAAAATCAAGTTCTTTTTCTGGACCCTTCTCCAAAATAAAATTTTGACTCTAGATAATTTACAAAAATGTGGAATCAATATTGTTAACAGGTGTATTCTGTGTAAGAGAGACCTTGAATATAGAGATCATCTGTTTGTGAATTATTCCTTCACTCAGCTTGTTTGGAAGGAGGTTCTCAATCTGTGGGGCATTACATGGATTCACCAAAAAAATGTTGAACTTTCTCTCAAAAGCTGGTATTGCCCTTCAAAGAATCCTGAAGTTCTCTTCTTATGGAAAATTACTCTTCCCCATATCTGGTGGGGAATATGGAAGGAAAGAAATAACCAAATATTGAGAAATAAAGAGCTCCCTGGATGGGTGGTAGGATAGAACATCATTAGAGCTCTATAGGAAAATTTTTCTTCTCAAAAAATTCTAATCTCTAATCTCAATGTGGATAATCCCCTGAGGATGGATTTTATTCTTGGTAAACCTGTTAACCCCAGATCAGGTGTTACTTAGATTAGTCCACCTCAAGGTTGGATTAAAGGTAACTTTGATGGTGCAGCAAAAGGGAACCCGGGGAATACTGGTTGTGGTGGTGTCCTGAGAAACCATGTGGGTATGGTTATTGATGCTATTGCAATTCCCATTGGTATATCTAACTGCCACATTGCCGAAGCTACAGCTGCCCTCCAGACCCTTAAATTAGCTGTGGACTCAGGATATTCCAAATTGTGGCTTGAAGGGGAATCTTTGAATGTTATAAATATCCTTAATAATAAGAATCCTACGTCTTGGACCATAGAGGATAAGGTAAAGGAGATGAAAACTCTTTTGAATAAATTTGAAGATATAAAAATCACCCATAGCTACCGTGAAGCCAATGGTGTTGCAGATTGGCTTGCTAACTGTGCTGTCCGAGAAGGTCAAAAAGTGAGGTGGGATGAAACCTTAGAAAGGAACGTGGATTCAAGGTTGATCATTCTTCTCGATGCCACACATGCGAAAGAAGGTAAGATTGGAGTGTAATAAAAACATAATGAGTAGGAGGAGTGGCAGCACAGGGAAAGGAACTCAATTATTAAAGAGTAAGGTCCTCAAGAGGGAGAAGTGGATCCTGAAAAGCCACAAACAAAGTCAATGTCCCCATCAACTTGACAGCAGGAGGATCCAGGGTAATATCCATAGTAATTGGGATTCAAAGAAAATGAGTATGGCACGTGAAAGGAAGGGAGAACCCAGTAAACAGGAGCCCAAGAGCTGTGCAAAATGGAGAGAGAAACATCAAGTCTGGAGAATTCTGTAGAAAGGAAAAGTTACGAGCTACATGGAAAGACACCACGGCTCTAAACCGCATATCACAACGGCCTTCTTCAAAAATTGGTCTAACGACAGGGTCACCTTGCATGGTATAACTATAAATTTAACTGAGGATTTTCTTGCTGAGGTTACAGGGTTGCCAATGGATGGACTCAAATTTTTCAAGCAGACCAGCATTTCGAATGAGGCCTTTTGTAAGTTCCCCAAAATGGATGAGGAGGAGCAGAAACTGGTCAAAAATGGGGATTTTGATGAGCTAGACCAGATTAAAGGGATATGGAGGGACGTCCTAAGCTGTATAAGGGAGTACTTAATCCTGGATGAAAGAAGAAAACGAGTGCATAAGTTCCATTTTGTCTTCCTCAACCACTTCAGGCACAAGGTTAGCTTGTCTTTTCCTTTCTATCTTCGCTACTCCCTGATCCAAAGCCTTTATGCTCATAGGAAAAAGGATTTGCACCCTATTCTTCACAAAGGCCTTATTCTACTTATTGAAGGCTATTGAAAGAATAGGGCACTGGTTAAGTATCCCAAACAGGGGAAAAATAAGTGGCCAGGAAATAAAAAGAATGAAAATGTAAGCAGGAGAGGCAAAATTAAGACCCCTAGTCCTAATAAACAGAATGTAGAAGAAGAAAGGGGTCGGGAGAGAATTGAAGAACCCGAGGAGGAAAAATCGGAGGAAGAAGAAGGAACTGAGAGCTAGGACACCAACTCTAGTAATGATGAAGAAGGATCTGAGGAAATTGAAAAAGATAAAGTCAATACAGAGGAGGATTTTGCTATCAGAACAGAAGAGACGGAGGAAAACCAGAAAGTGTCAGAGGATGATTTTGTCTAGGAAAATCCTGGTGAGGACCCAACTTCTAAGAATGAAAAGGAAATTTCTATCCAGGATGATATTCAAAATATGGAGATGGAAATTCAAACTGGAATCAATGAGCGGGAACAAAAGAGTCAAGAAGACTTCTTTGAAGAAGCCAGGAATACCCCCAATAAAAAGTCTGAGGATTGGAGAGGGAAGAATCAGAATGATGAAATACACACTCCTATGACCTGGGTTAACTGTAAAGCTGAGTCTTCTTCCCAATTTGATTCCTGGTTATGTAGGGGGATCATTGATCTCAAGAGAAAAGTGGAAACTTTGGAAGATTCTCTGAAAGCTGCTTGAAACAAAGTAAACAACATGGAAAATCAGTTAAGCGAGATCCCTGTCAAGTTTAAAGCTTATGAAAACAACCTTCGAGAACTAATAAAGGACAATAGAAAGAAAATGGAGGAAGTAACGTCCAACATTTGTGTAGCTGCTATCAATATAGGTAAACGAGCCAATGAGGAGACCAAAGCACTAGAGGGTCCCAGCAAAAGGACAAGGCAAAGTTCCAGAAAGAAAGATACACAAAAAGGAGCTTTGCTGGAGGTTACCACCCAGGAAACTGCTTTGAAAGGAAAAGAAGCCATGAACTTGATACTGGAACTGGATGAATAATCTGGTCCTTCTTGTTGGTTTAGAAACTGGTACTGATCTTTGTTCTCCTTTTGTTATTTTTTATTTGTTGTGCTACTAGATTTCTGTTTCTGGGTTTTGTCTGGATGTGTCTCTAATGGTTTCAGGTCCATTTAAAACCTATTTTTGCTACTTATTTGTAGTGTTTTTTAGGCATTGCCTGTGGGCTTAGACGTTCCTTTTTTTGCTCTCTGTTATAGGGTTTTGGGGCCCCTTCAAAACCTGTTTTTACCTCAATCTAAAACAAATGTTAGGAATGTTTCTCTAAAATAATTGGTAGAAGACTTAGATAAAATTAAATGACATGAATATCTCCTAATAAAATTTTAACCTTCCAAACCTAAACTTTGTACTTGAATACTTATGAGATTAAAAATAAAAATGATATTGAATATAGTTACCTTGATACTTATGATTACAAGAGAACCATCCATTGTGTTATGCTAGGAAGCTCCAATGAAGTGGCTATTTCCTAACCTATAATGGAAAGTCTCTTATATCCTCATTCTCCTCCCTCACAAGCCAAAAATTGTGAGGTCCATCAAAATCTTACCCTTTATGAGATTATGATATGCCTTAGTATAACCTAACCTAGATATTTTTATATTTCCCATCCTAAAAGCCATTAGTATGATCCCAAAAAACTTTGTTGGTTTGATTCTAATTGGGGCCATTCTAATGAATATTTTAAGTAAATTAAACACTTATCTTTTGAGTTTCTTATTGATCTAAACTTTTATCATGAATCCATGATTAAAAATCATCCTATGATAAGTTAACTAAGGTTCATGACTCTAATTTCAAGTGTGAATCACTTCACCAATCCAATGCTCACCTTACCATCTATCCCAACCCACTTTCAAATCATACTCATAATAAAAAAGATAAAAACCAAATTCAAAACATTTCCCCAAATATACACTAGTGTTTTTGAAACCAAAATTAACCCTCATTATTCTAATAATGTGTAAAATTTGGTGAAAATGAAAAAAAGTAATCATGTTGTTTATTATATTGATCATTATCCTTTTCTAATTTACTTCCTTGCTGCAATTCATAGAATAGTTTTGGATTTTTTACCATGTCATTTTTTAGTTTTTGGATTTGAATAAATCATCAATTTTATACTTATATATATCCAAACTATATCATCTAACCTAATACAATTATCTATTGATCCTACTGTATCGATCAAAATAATATAGTTTCCTATGTCTATGACTACATCAACCAACCTAATATAGTTTATAGTCAGTCATACTATATTTTCCAACCTAATACAATATCTTATTGATTATATTATGTCAAAAAACCTAATACATTATTTTTTATCCTATTCTAATTTAAAACTATCAACCATCCAAATATATTCATTTGTTTCTAGTTCAATCCCAATTGTATCAATGTAATCAATATAGTCTAAGTATTTCACTAATTTTATTTTAGCTATACTAACTAGATTGATAATATATTATTTGAACCATTATTTCCCTAATTTATCTCCCAACCTATACACTCTATTTTACACCTGATTTTGACTTTACTAAATGGGAAAATTTAATACAACCTATTTCTGAGACTTCTGTGTCACAAATTACATTGACCTTGACAATACAGTTACCCAAGACTACTTATACTATATTGGTAGTACTTAGACCATAGAATTTAGTTAAAAAATATATTCCATTTGTTTTAGATTAATTTCTAGGTACACCTAATTAGTTTTTTAACTTGGTACCTCTCTCAAGTCCTATTTATCACACATTGACCTTGATGAATGAGATGTCATAGAATAGTTTTCTAGACTCCAATATCAAATATATTTTATTGAGACCATGATGATTTATTCATGACTTAAAAACAAACTTATGTAGATTTTTTTTTAATGAATATTCCTTGACCAGCACCTATAGGGAAAGAAACTACCTTGATTGGGTCGTAGGAAATTATCATGAAGTAATATGAAGATATGTCTATCCATGTCAATCAAATAATGTACATGAATCTCTGTCTTATATTTCCTACCATATATATGATCCTTAAAAAAATATTACCTTAGATGAATGACCCTCATTTATTTATTATCATTCAATAAGGTGAAATTCGACTCAAGCGATCTTTGATTGATGAAGGCTCTTTAAATTGTATAACATCCTTCGAGTTCATTAAAGCCATAAGATATTTTGAAAATATACTAACACATGCCAATGATATGATTAAAGTAAAATTTTTACATTAGGATGTGTTTAGATTCATATCATGGTACTCTTTATTATGATTATATTCGATGTCATGCTATTCAATTTTTTTTTATATTATAACATTTTTATTTATTATCTTTAGACTCATTTATGAGTATTATGTTCTATTTGGTATGACATAGCACGAAGTGTCCTTACATGAGGTTTACATATAAGCTAAATAATGATACAAAAATTTGAATTTTGAATAATTCTAATAATGCAATGTTTTCAAAATCCCTATCTTTGAACCTTTATGTAGCCTATCATTCCATCAGTATCAATAATTTAAGAATCCCATAAAACTACATAGATATTATGGTGGTCACCTTGAGCTTATGGGTAACATTTCAAGAAGAATTTTTTATTTTGATGATGGTGACACCAATGAGATTATCTTTAAAATAAAAACATTAATATTATTCCTAGTATTATAGCTAAGTTTCTAACCACTTTCCAACCCATTTATTACATGCTACCAAATGAAGAATTTACCATTTTTTTTGTCATTCCTAAGAAGAATTAATTTGATAAACATTATATTGAGATAGTTGTTGAATCACCTATAATGGATATCAATCACTCTTGATTATGATGATGGCTACACCTTAGATGTTTCTTACATTTTTTATCATGCCCAAGCTAAGGATGTGAACATAATAGGTTACAGTCCTTACTTTAATGCCCATATGAGAAATGTTATTTTCATTTATAATTAACTCAGTCGATCTTGTTGACCAAGTGTTCATATTACATCATATTGTTTTGACATTATTTATTCTTTGGTTTGAGGATTTTAAGTCTAAAATGGAGCTTATTTATACTACATGTGTAGTTTTAATCATTTCTGAGGATTTTCAAATCATGCTTGATGATATATCTATAAATGGACCTTATCATTTCTATAGATATTTTGATCCTTCAAGTTCAATTCCTTTAGAGATGTTGAATTCACCCATACAATTAGTTCTTAGTTTTTTTAATCCTGAAAAAGATCAATCCAATATAAGACCATTTTCCTCTAATCCACATTCTATTTCATTTGATGATGATATTAAATTAGATTTTTTTATTCTTATTAGGCCACATTGTGTCCCTCTTTATAGGTTCAATCTATTAACTTGACCATGAATTAGAGAATATGAGTTTTTTTTGTGATATTAACAAGATATATGGTTATTCAACTTAGGAATGTAGACCCTACAAGAGATTTATATCACAACAAAATTTGAAACGTCCCAACTCCTAAAAAAAATAGTCTATCAACTTGATCTTAAGTATTTAGGTGATCTTTTGATTTCCATGGGAATAGTACATTTTCAATGCCTAATTATTTAAATATTATATAATATCTAGATGTTATTCATCTCAAGGTAGTTAATTTTACTCTCGATTTGAACATGACACCTATAAAGATCAAAACTATTTATATACCTAAAAAATGGGAGGTGTGTTTATTTTGAATAACGTTTCTACACATTCTACATATAGGTGTAGAGATATACAATAACATTTTATATATTATCCAAGGCTCACATATTAATATCCTTAGAAACATTTACACAGTCCATCTAGGATAAATGCAACATTTCTAGGGCTAGACCTGATTCTTAGACTAGAAGATGTGTGTTCGATTCCTTATTTCATGTCATCACATATATTATTATCATAAGGAGGCTTTAATTATTTCTCCTTATATCGATCCTAAATTTTCATTAGAGATCATTTACAAAATATTCCTTGGAAAAATCTTAAAAAAATTAAACGGGGATATGGTTTAGGTTAGATATGAGTTATAGTGAGACTTGACATATTTTATTGATGTTGTGTGTAGAGATATTTAATGTCATATGTGAGAATACATTTTATTATTTCATATAATTTATTTCACATTTATTTACATGGTTTGATATCATATTATTATATTTATCATACATGATGATCATTTTTTATATATTTCTCATACCTTAAACTTTACTTTTTGATACTTTATTTTGAACATATTATTTATTTTACAAGATTGTTATATCACCCTAAAATTGGACATTGTTTTCTTTGAGATTCATCAATATGTTTAGATCCCCCCTATTTTGGGATAGTCAACCTTTGTTTCCCTTGTGGATCTTAGGTAGCACATGCAGGTTTATTTTTACATATCATAACGTATTTTAGATGGCTTTACTTTCCCTCATGGATATTTAATATCACATTTTGATTTTAATTTATAGTATTCTAATTTTGATTTATAGTCAACCTTATTTTCACTTATAGATATTTTATATCACCTTTGGTTTTAATTTTATAGAACTAAATTTTATAGCATATTTTAGTGAACCTTAGTTTACTTATGATTCTTTGGTATCTTTTATAATCCCCATATTTTGTGTTGATTTATCATATCAATGATCATGATAGACCTCATGTAGGTTATTGTGGCTTGTTTCATGACATTATTATAATAATTCATAGTGTGTATATTCATTATGTTTCATTTCTATGATTTGACTTATATTTTCGTGTACTTTCAGATCCCCTCTTTTTCATAGTCACTTCTAAAGAAAAAAATCCATTATTGTGGTCAATTACTCACATATTTAATTGTATTAAATTTTTCACATGGATAGATCTTTGATAGTCCCATTATTTACCTCTCTTTTAAATTTAGGCACACTTGTGTCAATTTATAGATCACACTCTTTTCAAAAGTGAATACCTAGGAGTCTTTAGCCATCTACGCTATTAGGTTCTCTTCTTTAGGATAAAAATTTGGGATCTCATGTGTTAATAATATTTATAAATAATGTTTGATTTTTAGGAATATAAATGGAGGATAAAAATAAATAAATGAAAAACGTTAAAAGTCATATTATGAAAAAATTAATGTTAAAAATAAAATTATAGCTTAAAAGTAAGATCACCCTAAAAGATGTGATTTTTTTTACATCTCATATTTTAATCAAAGATAAAAGTTAAAATTTATCCTCATGACATACTAAGGTCTATTTGGGTGTATTAGGATAGTAGAATATGGTATGATGTCTCATTACATAATTACTAACCTATATTACATTCTAGTGCAACCTAATCTTCAAATTAGACCTATAACTCCAAAATGCGTCTTAATGAGTGGGGAACATGTTTTAGGAAGGTAGTATCATTTTCATTTTATTTTTAGCTATACTTAATGGGATTATATTTATACTTTACTTAATATTTCAATCTTATAATTTTTAGGTTGGGTTATTTGGGTCTTACATGTCAATAGTCATTAGCCTTTCCCACTTGATTTGAGTGGCTTAACTCCACTAAGGCTTTAAATATCACATTTGTGTTGTGTTACATCCTTATATATCCATTATTTATTTTTATTGATTCCCTTGATGGATATTTATTTTATTTGATCATGACCCTCTTATTTACATTAACATCTTATTATTTGAATCAAATCTAACTCATAACACTCATTTACAGTGCCTCTTGGATTTTTAGTTTATGAGTTACAATGTAAGACGTTTGAGAATCAATCAAGCTTCCTAAATAATTCCCATAACCATTCATTTAAACATATTATCCATCATGGTTTTCATGTCTCTAAATGTTTGTGTTTTGTTACACATTTTTTTAACACAATCATTAAATATCAAGTTTTCACAAGCATTAGAGTCTTTGCTTCCATTTTTAATGCCTTTGTTTGATTTAAGTTTCCACTTATATTACTCTACATGTTTTCATAGTTTTTACATGTTCCTTCTCACCTATTTTTCTAATTTAGGTTTAAACTTACCTTAAAATGGATATACATCAAAATATATACATATCTAGCTTCATGGTCTACCTTCATCCCAACATGGTGGGCAAGGCATCATTCTCCATAAGTATTATACAACTGAATCTACTTGAAATTATTTCTCTATTATGTGAAATCCCTAAATCTCTCCCCACACTCATGCTAGCTCAATATATAGCTAGTTTACTTGATCTAATTTATATTTTAGGACAAAAATATCCTTGATCAAGGTATCCTTTTCCATAGCTTCCTATTTGCATCTTGAACCATCCCCTCATGCCAGAACTACTAGTAGAGTAGAATCCTACTCTAGTCATTATATGCCCAATGTAGTAATGTGAAATAGTCTAAACCAAATACATGTGGTAAAATATAAGGTAAATATGGATCCCATATATATGTGGTATCATGCTCTAGAAACATGTTGTTTAAGATCTCATGATGTGATGTATCCATAATAGTGGTCTAGCTCATCATCTCTATTATTTCATTGGAATAAGAAAAATATATTTGACATTATATCCCCATAAGTCACAAATATGTAATAAAATATATAATGAATACCTAACATGTAATATTTAAGTCTAAGAAAATAAAGTGATAGTAAACACTTAATGCATATTTTTAGTTATCTATGGAAACTGATCGATAATACTCTCACCATTTTCCCTTCCTCCAAGTAGATTCGTACTATTTTGGCTCAATATAGGTTGTGTCCCAACCCACCTCTCACATAAAACCACTAATAATTTAATCCCTCATAGACATATGCATCCATACAAAACCCACCTATGTCATTGTGGTTTTTTCCCCTATGTCAGTGGAATACTGGGATCATATCTGGCCTACTAAGTTATTCCCTCCTATTGCCACTATTGATACCACATCACATTATATAGGGTATGACAAGGTCTCAATATTTAGACATTAGATAATATGTCATGTCTCCCTACTCCATGTACCTATCATGAATGCCTCATAAACTATGCTGGGGGTGCTATTAGATGTACTTGTCTAAATTTCCTAGGCACATAGTTACATACATGTGGATCTAACCACTAGGTGAAATGGTCCATAATATGATCTCTCTTACATGCACATATTGTGGATGGCCATGATTCCCAAGAATCTATTTTTTCTCAGTAAGGCAACCAAATTATATTTTTGTTGTAAATGGTCTCCAAGAACAACTAGAAAGGGACACTCGTCAAAACTAATGAAATTAGACAAGGCTATACTTGAGGAAGGATAATAAAAAAACTTGAATTCTTATATCTTTATGGGATAAAAGGTGGATTTACCTATCTAATTAGGATTTAGATAAACTAATTTATTTATATAAAGCATTTAAATTAATGATTATTAAGTTATGAAAATGTGTTGAGAAAAATACTTGAAGATGAATATCAAAGTCTATATCAATTTGAATGTTTTATGCTAGGAAGGGAAAAATTAATCAAGGAAATAATCCTGCTCTATGTAGACATGATTATTAAGATAGTGTCATACAAGGGTGAAGAAAATTTTTTATAATGTTTTTTTTCCTTTTTCTATTTCTTGTTTCTAATAATTTATAAGGTTTTTTGGATATTTTATTTTATTTTATGAACTATAGAGTTTATTGATTTCCTGGTCTAATGTGTTTAGATAACTAGCATTTCACAAGGTTTAGAGGTTTTCTATTTGATTTATAACTAATATTTAAAAAAATATTAAACAAAATAAAAATATTTATAAAATGAGAAATGATGAAAATAAATAAAGCAAACTAATTTTTCTTGTTTTTAAAGAGATACTATGTGAATGCTAATGAATTGAAAGGTGAAACTAAACCATTTGAATGTTTTTTTTATGGTTTTATGAATAGATTGACATTTATTTTTATGGATGAGAACACACATTTAATTTAAAATTTTAAGGAATGTATTAGTAATTAATACTTATTATAATTTTTAATATTCATAGTCAAATACTAATATATGATTTTTAGATTATATGCATATATCTAAATGTACCTCGATGCTTAAAACTACAGATGGATGCAATATTTATGTTTCTAAATGATTTGATTTTATCTCATACAAAATGTAAATATAAATATTGATCTAATCATGGTTATATTTTGAATTTTTAGATTCATACAATTTTTTTTATGATGGGTTTATTTATGTAAGCTTTTATTTTATATTTTTATGATTTTTTATGAAAATGGGTGTGTAGTTTTATCTAATTTGATATTTGTGTATGCATACGTGTGCATTGGGAGTTAAACTATAATAATAAAAACTACTAAAAATGAAATAAATTTGTCTTTGAATACTAAAATTTAACATGCAAAACTATATGTTATTGGTATTTCTATGTGTAGGTGAAATTATAATAAAACTAAATGATTTACGATACAAGAAAGTGCATGAAATGATTTTTCTTTTGTATTTTTGTATTCTTTTCAAAAATGAAAAAATAATTATAAAAAAATTGTCTAATGAAAACACAAAGGAGGGAAAAAAAAAAAAATTAAAAAAACTCCAACTTGACCAAAGTGGAGGATAGATTGCAACATGATCTTTTTGATTTTGTAAATATCCAAACTCTCAAGCTAATGTCTCCTTAGATTTTTGCTTAGTGGTGACCCAAGTATTCTATAGCAAGATAAGTGTGAAAGAAATGGAATTAAAAGAAAAAGACAAAGAAAAAGAATAGTTTAACTGTGGCTAGTTCTCATTAAAAAAAATACTATATTTCAAATTCATGATCCTCTTCTTCCAAATTACAATAGTCAGCAAATTTTTATTGCAAGGCTTGGGCTGATTTCTAAAGAAAACTATGAAAGACAAGCTATAACTCTATAAAAAATATGAATAATAAATTCTTTTTAAAAAAAAGTGGATATGAACTTCATGATAAAGAGAACTATTTTGAAGAAAAAAATATTTTTTGTATGTGTGAGTTAAAAATATATTGATATGATCTTATTATGATTAATTTAGAATGATGTTAATTGAACTAGAAAATTTGTGAACTAATTATTAAAAGATAAGAAGAAAAACATAGGTTTAAACACACAAAACATGTGAAAATGTGTGTTACCAGATTAAAATTATTTTATTTACAATGATGGTCAATTAGAAACTATATGCAGATGATGTTTATAGAACTATTACAATGGCTATCAAAATTACCAATGTAATTACAGCATGCACCAAAAACTCTTGGGATTGGAAGATTGAATTATAAATTTATTGAATTTAAAACTTAAAAAAGGTTTGGAAAGAAACATAAGAATAAAATAAATATATGACAAGGTTTTATCATATTATTTTTTAGGTATGTCCATGCATCACTATCAAATAATGTAAAAACGTTATACCATGTAAAATCTGAGAACATACATATTGTCTCCTTAGGGAATAACCTTGAATTGATTTGAAAAGGGAGATATTCCTTATTACTGATGAATAAAAATTAAAATAAGGTTAAGTAACATACCTCACGTAGCTATGTAGCATCACAAAGCTAGCCAACATATATTTGTGAGCTGTAAGTAAAGAGTAATAATCAAGTGTAATATTATGAAAAGATCCAAAATTTACTAGTTAATTAAAAAATTAATGAGAGTTAAAATTTGTGTGGGGATGATAATAATACTTCAACCATGTTTTTATGGGACTCAAATTAGTGCCATGTTTAGAGGTGCCAATATAAAAGAGGTGAAAATGGGACCAAAATGTGAAAGTAACATAGTTTGTAAGAAATTATGAAAAATAAAAATATGATCATTTTAACATTTGGGTGATCTCATGTTAATTTAGGCCTAAAATAACTCAAAATTAATTAAATTACATGAAATATTTTTTTAAAGATAAACTTTATGAATTATTTTTGAAATAAAAAAATAAAAAATGCAAAACTATAAATAAAAAAATTACCAAATTTGGAATTCATTTATGCATTGTGACTTTGCCAAATTTTTAGTTCTATCCTACTAGTGAGAAATTCTTGAAAAGTTATAGTCAAATATATGATCATGATGAGAGGATGGCAGAAGTACTAATGTCAATGGGTGGAGTAATGCATGGGTGAGTTATCTCAAATTTTAATCATAAATCTAAGTTTAGAAATTTTATTTAAAAAAAGGTCTATGCCTAGTGAAATTTGAAAATTTTAATTTCAAATTATTTTTATATTATATTTATTAATATTGTAATATTTTTTTATTTTAACTTTATTTTTCAAATATTTATAGTTTTTAACATTTGAGGTTTCGACAGACAAAACTTATAGTGCATGTTCAAACCATTAGTCTTTATAGAATGGTAATAATGATCTTGCATTTATTGTAGTCAAATTTGACAACCAAAATTTTAACTACCCCATTTGTATCATTTCCCATTATTTTTCCAAATTATTTTCTTTTCTGTAATATTTAATGGGACCCATTGCCCAATGGATAAGGCATCTTTTCAACTAGCTCGCATGGAGTGGGCTTGACAATAAATATTATTCACTCAATTATGTTATTAATTATTTTATAATTTATTAACATTAATTTAAGTCATTAAATGACTATAATACATTGATTTATTAGATATATTTATTATTTCTATAATTAATACTATTTTAGAATGCAAAATTAAAAAGTTCATTTAATATTGTGAATTTTCCCAAATAAAAGGAAAATAAAAAATGAGAAAATAAATGACTTCTCAACTTCCTTGGTGAAGGAAGGAATTTAAAAGCCCAAAATATCCTAATTTAGTTCCAATTCTTCTTCTTTTTCTCAAGATCTTGGAGAGAGCTAGTTATAGCCTTGTGTCGAGCCATGTTATTTCTAGATTGGATCAATGAAATGTAAGCAATTGAGACTCTTTCAAGGTGTTTGTAGATTTTAATGCAGTTTATTTTTTGAATTAAAATTTTTTATTTATCAATTTAGATTCCATTACAATACTAAAATTATTTTATTAGGTGAAACCTATGGTGTTTCCACACTTTGCATTGAAAACCCCCATATAAGTTTTTTTGATGTCCACAAGATTCTATGTATTTGATTGTGTGTAATAAAGTTTACAAGGAGAATTTACAATTCTAAGCATGCCTTTTGTTCCCAAAAACCCCATTTATTCTATATTAATTCTTATGTGAGAGGTAGGATTTCTCATTTCTTCTATTTAATCTTGAGTTATCTCGATGGTTCTCTATGTTTATGCCATTGTCGGTTTCTATCTCTTTTCCATTTTTATTTATATTTTGTTTTATTTCATTATTTCAAGTAAAAAATAAAAAATTACCAAATTATTCATATATCATGAGGGAACTTCCCCTCTTAATTATAAAGGGGAATCTCCATTGTCTATGGTGATACCTCCAATTGTTAGTGAATTGGTGTCACTTCACATTGGGCGAGTCACAAACCAACAAATACCAAAAGTGCTTATTTTTTTACCTATAGTTTTTGGTGACTATGATATAGATAAAAAATGTGCCTTTTTATTCCTAAAATTCTAATGAAATATCCTCCTTGAAAGAGAAGATTGGCGACTCCATTGAAAAGAGGCTTGGAAATTGGGGAACACAACCCATGTTTCTAATTTTTTAAATTTTGCAGTGCTTCCCATGGTTTTATTTATTTGTAGGAATGAAAATGTTTCAAATGAGAAAATAATAGTCATGATTAGGAAACATAGGGTTATAAAAGGATAAAAAAAGAGATTAGTGTTTCAAAAAATCTTGAATTAGGGGTTGATTGGGTTTGTGAAAATGATAATACAATAAAAATGTCTTTCTCTTCATACCAAATTTCAAAGAAGATCCTATATGAGATATTTTTGATGACACAACAAGATTTTTTTCTTTTAAGAGATTTTATAGAGATTTTTAATGAAAATAAAATAGATTTGAACATGCCAAAATTCAGCTCAAGCAAAAGAATGCATGGTAAAGGAAAATTCAGCCACCTTTCAAGAGCATGAGACAAGTCATGAAGGTGGTATGATTTATATTAGTGAAGAGAAGGTGTGAAATAATGTTTAACATGAGTTCATAAAAAATTAAGATCAAATATTAAATAATTTTCAATAAATTTAATGTTATTCTAAGTGCTAAGAGGTTTTACCACCAAACTCACATATGGAAGTGCCTATCGGATATTCAGTTCAGCCACTCATGGTTGAGGAATCACAATAGAAGCCAAGATATGAAGATGTTGGAGGTATATTTCACATTATTCATATTTAAATTTTAAAATAAATGCAAGTCCCTCTCACTCATGATCAAAATTCAAGTGCTTTCTATATTTCAGTTGTGCAAGTTCAAGTGTTTAAACTAGTGTTTATCTTTCCCCCTATACCTCATGTCCTTCTTATTGATGAAATGAAAAATATTATATTTTTATTACTTTTGAATTTTTTTGTGATGTCATAATATTTCCATTTCTTTCTTTTAAAGGTTCATACTTTGCTCAATTGGTAAATTTTTTTGTTTAGCCTTGTTTTGTATTCCATCCCCTTGTAAATAGTTTTGCTTTCCACATAATTTTGGTTCATGTTTTTTTCCTTATATTTTTTTTTGTTATGTTTGTGTTTTAAATAAAACCTATCTTGTTTTTTTTGGTATTTCCTCCTTCTCCCTATGTTAATTTATTTATCCAAAAAAAAAAAATTGGTGGTTGTGATCTTTGCTAGTGAGCTCATTATTTTGAAGAAATTACATCAAGAATTTGGCCTACAAACTTGATTCAGAGTTGTAATTTTGGTGTGCATATGTTATATATAATTCATAATCAAGTAAAATGTTGTTTTATAGTTTTTATTTTTCCAACAAATTTTATATTTCTTCCTCAATTGAAAATAAGTATTTATCTTGAAGACTTGCTTACCAATATTCATGGTAAGGTAGAATAAAATGTTAAGTTATAGAAATTGAGTCATTATTAAAGACATTTACTCAAGAAATGTTTTCATTCACATATTCAAATATATAAAAACTTATAGATACTATCTACATAAGAATTTTATTTATCATCAGGACGTACCATAAGATACTAATGTGGAGCTAACCTTGGGTGTTAGATGCAGAAAGGTTAAGTCAATTCTGAAAGTGCCATGCAAGAAAGTATCAAAACATTAGAAGGGACTCCAAAAATATGCCAGAGATGTAGTTGCTTTGTTAGAGGGTAAACCAATATAAACAATATATTAATTAAATGAATTTCCTTCCAAGGATGACTTTCAATACAATGGTGGATAATTCATAACAATTTAAAAAAATGTTGACTTGATTGTTAAAATTTCAAATGGTGTAATAGATAAGGTTTCTATATACATAAATTTAACACCTTTATAAGATATTTTGGAATGTGATTCACCTTTTTGGTATAGAATATTTAATAAAGATAAATCTATTTATCAATGATGGTATTATATAAGAGTATATGTTGACGAGGATGGGAGAAGCTCACTAGAAGAGGGAGAATTATGAAAGACCATTGAGGAAGCACAAGATGATTGAGATATATTACAATACCAAAAAATAATATTTTAGGAATAGAGGTTATCTAAATTAGTGACAACTAATTTTCACCCTTTAGTGAATGTCATGAATAATTTATATGAGCCACTCCTCAATTAGACCTATAAAATGTAATTGATGAAGATGAAGAATAGATTTCTAAGACTAAGAAAGTGGAAAAATAAAGGTAGGTTTTCTTGGATTAGTGTAAATTAATCTAGATATGGTACATAAGGATCATTTGGCATATATTTATTGAATAAAGGAAAGGGATGAACTTGATGTAAATAGAATATAGAGAACTACAGAGGTAATTGGGCTACATGAACTTGTAATGCTTGTAATGCTAGTAATGGAGATTTAAAGACCACAAAGACTATAAATTTTACATGTTCTTAGATGAATAATGTTTATGAACTTTAAATGGCCTCATATATTTATTCTATGGTATAACATACAACTATTGATGTAGTGGATCACCATCCTACCCAAATTCATAAAGACATGTATGTTTTCCTATGGTTTCCTCTTAGATAGTTACTATGGGACCTTTCTCATATTTATATGTAAGATACTATATGATTAATACCATCAATATATATATATATATATATATATATATATATATATATATATATATATATATATATATATATAGTGTAAAGAGATATAGCACATAGACAAAATAAAATCTTGATCTAAACACAAGTCTTATAATAGGTGTCATCTTGATCACAAGGAGAAATTTTTGAGTTGACTAGAAAATCCATATAAATAGTTTTAATTTTTTGTATCTAAATCCTAATTCAATTAAATTTCCATCCAATGTAGATATTAAGGAACTCTTCCATTATATTCTTTATTGTAATTATAATCAAAGATTCAATGATGCATAAAATAAATCTCCAAGGCATTAAGAATTTGGAAGATAAGGATGTGCCCAAGCATTAATGATAAAATACGTATTCTATAGATGAGGAATATTACTCTTTATTAGGTACATAATTGGAAATCTATCATATTTTATCCATGAAATGTCTCAACTATATACATGGTTGCTATTTATTCTTCCAATTTAGATCCTAAAGATTAATTATTTTGTCATCATTTGGTTAGCCACATGAGGAGTAAAAACTAATTTTGTCAAATTAAAATTCAAAGGCTACCACCCCATTGATATCCACTATAGAATGACCTATTTAAATAAAAATGATAACATTCTCCAAGTTATACAATGAATAGTCCAAAGTGCTAAATTTTAATTTGATACATTTTTAAAAATGGTTTAGTTGGTATGCTACTTTAGGTTGCATCTATTTTCAAATTTAAATGTAATTGGCAGGTGTAGTACCAAGCTCCATAAATTTTGCAAGATTTCTCCCAATTCATGCCATATAGATAAGTTGATGGATAAATAATTTTTGGCATAAATTTCATTAATTAATTTTAGAAAAAAAGTCTCCAATAATCTCCTAGGTGTATTTCAACCACATGTAAGGTAAAACTAAACATAATCAATAAGTGTAGATTCAAATAGGTGATGAATACTAGTTAAACAAGTTGTCTATTGTGTTGAAGATGATTAAATATGTATTCAATGTCTCTTGGTCTATGGGTTTATGAAAAATAAAAGCCTTGAGGATCACCTAGTCAATTAGGCTCTTCTAGTTCTTCCTTAGATGGAAAGACTAGAAATACCATTGGAGGAAACATGTGGCTTAGTTGACCTATATAAAGAAATGATTTTCTAGATAATTTGTAAATAATGTGAGACATATAACATTCTCATAGATGAGGATTTTCATCCAAAGTTATCTAATTATAGATTTGCTAGCAAGGACCAACAAGAGGGAATATCCATGTTTCAATAATGGTTGTAGGCACTATGGGATATGTAGCTCCTGAATATGTCAAAATTAGACATCTCACATCTAATAATGATGTTTGGAGTTTTGGAGTAGTGTTATATGAATTAATAATAGTTATATTATACACCGCTAGAAACCATCATAAAATGAGTGATCTGGTGGAGACAGTAAAACAAATTATGGAATATTTGGAATTAGAAATTCCTAAACATACAATTGATTGATAAAATATTAAAAGTAGTACTTATATTTTAACTTAGATGAAGCCTAAAAAATAAACAATCAATTCAAATTACTGAATGCTACTATTAAGAGACATGACCAATATTAGGATTAGATAAAATTACCACCCTTATTATCATATTTGGACTCCTAAAATGGTATAAGTAAAATAAATAGTTCAATTTCTATTGATAATAAAATGTTTAAAGAGCATTACATATATGTATATATAGTTCATTTGTAGAACCAAGTAATTCTCCTTGAAATGAGAATACATGAAAATATTTTCAACATCTAGGTTAAAAGAGGAATTGACTTAGAGGTGCTCCAAAATACTAATATGGGATATATACATTTAAAATTTTTGTTATTAAAGTACAATAAAATATGAACTAAATGTATGGAAAATTTATATAATTTTATTTGAAAATGAATGCAATATGCACATATCCACTAGATTGATCTTTCATATGGAGAGGATATTTATAATCATTTTGAAATTACATTTTAACAATTCCATCCACTTTCCTTCTCCATACCATGAACACATTTTGAAATATTGGATGGTTATTTTAGACACTACTTTTCATGAATTTCATTTATAGATTTTATATTTTCTTGTTTTTTCAATAAGGATATATTATAGTTCAGTAATAACAAGATTTTAATGTAACAAGTGAATAGGTAGAGTTATTAAGCATGTATTTGGATTGATAACTCATGTTCATTCCCATATGATTTGGATAGGTGAATTGTCTACCAATTGTTTAAATGATGGAGTGAGAGCCATGGTATTTTGAGCATGTTATATGAAGCACATGTCACTAGCATCTTTTGGTGTTCTCCTGCATTATACTAAAGAATATAGTCTCATAATTAGAACTAATTTTTAGTGAAATTTGTGAACCAAATTTCACTATCTTATTTTTATCATTTCTTATCCTTTTTTCATATTGTATTTTTTTAGGTAATATTTTACGAAACCCCATAGCCCAATGGATAAGGCACCTTCTTGACTAGCCCACATGGATTAAGTTATAGATTTGATCTGGTGGGCTTGACATTGAACTTTATTGACTTAGTTATGTTATTAATTAATTTATAACTAATTAATGTTAAATTCATTGAATGACTATACCCTCTTTAGTCATTAGATATATTAATTATTTCTATAATTAATATTATTATAAAATATAAAATTAAAAATTTCATTTAATGTTGTGAATTTAACCAAAAAGAAATAAAAGCAAAAATGTGAAAATACATGACATTTCAACTTCCTTGGTGAAGGAAGGGATTGTACAAAAGTAAAATTGGAGAGAGCTAGCTATAACTTTGTGTGGAGCCATGTTATTTATAGATTGGAGCAATGAAATTCAAATACATAGGTGAGACTCTTTTGGGGTGTTTTTATGTTTTAATGTAACTTGTTTACAAATTTTAAATTTATATTCGTGAATGTATACTTCACTAAAATGATGCATTCATTTTATTATATGCAACCTATGGTGTTTCCAAACTTTGTCTTGAAAAGCTCCATATAATTTTTTTTTATGTCTATGATTTTTTACATGTTTGATCTCATTAAAACCATGTACCAATTGTGTGTAATCATATTTGTGAGGATATTTTGTACTTCCCATCATGAATTTTGTTCCTAAAACCCCTTCTACTTCTATGTGCATTCTTTTATGAAAGGAAGGATTTCCCATTTATACTATTAAATCTTGAGTTATCCCCATGGTTCTCTATGTTTATCCCATTATGGGTTTCAGTCTATTTTATATTTTTATTTTTATTTTGTTTAGATTTATGATTTTGGGTAAAAAGTAAAAACCCCCTCCCCCTCAAATTTTTCATAACTTATGAGGTAACTACCCCTCTCAATTTCAAAGGAAAACAATCATTCTCTATGGTGATATCCCTAACTATTGGAATATTGGTGTCACTTCAATTTTGGTGAGTTGCAAACCAATAAATACAAAAAGTGCCCTTTTTCCACCAAAAACACTAGTAGTTATAAAAATACCATGGTGGTTATGTGACATTTTTCTATGTAAAGAATAATGGTATCACAATTTCCATTGTGGTTTCGTAACCACCTCTCACATAAAGTGGTAGATTCACCATAGTAGTGGTTATGAATATTTTAAAGAGATTTAATCTAATCTAAATCCCATTGTTTTTGTTATAGTGAGGATATGTTAGATAAAGTAGTGCTAGAGAGCATGAGTGGTTATATCATATGTTCAGATTGATGATGATTGAAAAGAGTGCCTTATTATAAAAAGAATGGATATGGAGTGTGGCTCAAGTTGGGATAATTTCCCCACCCATCTAAATTTTGTATGACTTTTTTAACTACTAGGATGAATACCAAAACACCTTATAATTATGATAGGCCTCATAAGATTTTACCATCATACCAAAAGATGAGTATATGTTTTTATTTCCACCAAGTATTATTAAAATGTTGAAATTGGGAGATGCAAGTGAAAAAACAAAGACATAGTGATGGGAGGGGGTACTTTGGAGATGTCAACATACCTAATTTGGGTGTGAAGCAGGGGGTGTGGTTGGAAAGGGTGGATTTAGGATAATTCCCCACTATTATCAAGTCCATAATTGGTATTTTAGCCTCACAATTATTTAAATGTAAAGGAATAAACTGACTAATTTACTATTGGGCTCCAATCTTAAAATAACTAAACAACATGGTCAAAAAATTTCATGGGCACAAGTTGTCCTTTCTAAGACATAAATATATACACCACATTTTTATAATAATAGGATAAATATATATCAACAATTTTACCATGATTATGTGATGGGTTTATGAGTTCATAATACAATACTAGAGAAAACTCACCATTGAATATGCAAGGGCCATCAGGGCCACAAGGTGGATGGGGATGCACTATTGAAATTTATGACTTAATAAATTGGTACCCTAATAGTAGGTGACATGATTTTATACCTTTTAATTTCACATGATAGGTTGATAAGTGATGAGGCCATTACACTCATGTTATATGATACAACATAAAAAATATGTTATATATGAGGTTTGGTGGATATATATCATGTGGCTTAATTACCTTAGTAGTTTAGGCTCTAATATGTATCCAATCTCCTAGTTCTCAATGTCTTTTATATAGGAGACGATGATATTTTAGATATTAGGTTAGGTATAATGGGGTGGTATCTATTGATACCTAGTAAATTTATCTATTTACCATAAATTATAGATAAATTTGAAGGGGTTAGTCCTTATGACTTAGATTAGTGATTGTTTACTACCCAATAGAGGTAAGTGAAGGAGTAAGATAAGACTTTGTAGTGGTAATTAGAGTGGTATAAGGGACATCAATAATAGTGAAATAATAACAAATAATAATGGATATAGGAGGAGGTGATCAAGATTTTGAATGAAATGAGATATAAACATAGGGGGATGAGGAATAAAATGTGAGTTATGATGAGGATGTTAATCCTGATATGCAAAAGAGGACCTATGTAAGTTAGTTTGTATTTCTTATTTTTACCACACTTGAGTTACACAATTTGAATTTTGTCTCTAATTTTATATTCTAGGATTTTATTCTAATTTATGTGTTGGTTGTTTCTAATTACATAATTAAGTGGCATATAATGATCTATGATATGGGTGTTGACTTCTTCCATTTGGCCACTAGTTTGAGAAAAGAGGATTTATTATTTGATTAGAGTTTACATGAAAGTGTTGGTCTAAATTTGAATATATTTTCCAAATATCAAAATTTAGATAAAGACATGGTTATATGGGGGTACACATCACTACTTTGTATTCCCAGGTTAAGACCCTAAATATATATTGTTTCTATTTGAGATGGGTGAAATTATTTGAGCTGATAAAATATAGGTGGAAAGATCTCCTAGGATGGAACCAACTATAACATGCATCATAGATAGAGTTTAATTAACTAAAACTCATTATCTAGAGGCTTCCATAGGAGATGGAGTGCAAACCATAGGTAAGCTAATATAGGAGGTGCTCAAAAATAAAAATGATTAGATATCTAGGAGTTATCACTAAATATACATAGGAGTAATATTAATTTTTTGAGGCTTTTACCACACTTTCTTTAGTGTCAAGATGATGTATATAGACACTTGATGTATCTAAACCATTATGTTATATTATGTATGTATGTGTATATGTGTATGTTTATGTGTATATGTATACAAATACAAGTGGGTACGCACGTGCGTGCACACACACACACACACGAAACCAATTTATGGATTTAAATGTCTCACATATTCTTCATATCTTTAAATTCTTTCTTTTGATTTTATGCATCGTATATGGATAGGAATGTATGAAATGATATATACATATATATTCATATATTTGTGATTTTATTAAAAAAGTATGCAATAAAAATGTTAAATATAATGGTATATAAAACACAAAAGTGTTAATAGTTATTTTAAAGGAGATGATGAAATTAGTTTGTCAACTTAACAAGTGACATTCAGTTTATATCATGGGATGGAAGGATAATATGATATGTGGAATGAATAAAATAGAAAACTTATCATTGAAAATTTCCTAAGGAATAAAATGCTAACCTTAATCCTTACAACCTATGGAATAATTTTACTTCCTCTTAGGATTATAAAACATTAGTTCTATGTACTTTTCTAAAATTAAATTAGTAGATGGCCAACCATGGTAGAATGGGTAAAGGGGAGGATTCTCCTTTCCTCATGGACAACTAAGAAATATTTCTAGAAATTATTATAATTTATTTTTTGACACAATTTATTTATTTGTTTTTTATTTTTTTTATTTTTATTTTCACCCCCTATTCTTAGTCATACATGAATATGAAGATGTAAGTGATCATTGCAAAGGTGAAATACAGTTTATTAATGACATTGCCCCTATGCTAACCCCACACAACTAGTAATTTGTAAGGTCTTATTATTAAGGATAAAGAGATGTGGAATATGTTTTTCATTACTTATTGATTTTATAGGATTGAATTTTCTTAGTGTCTTTTATTTATTCAATTTACTTAATTTTTTTAGAATGATATTATTCTCAGACCTTGGGCCCATGCAATGAATAAGATTCAAGGATCATCACCAAAGAAAAAACTAGGTAAATAGTATTACCTATTTAAAGCATGTTTATGCTTATCTTAGCATTAACCAAAGGATATACTACTATGATAAATATTATATAGTAGTCTATAGACTAATGTATCTATGATTACAAGAGTGTATATGGGAATAGGGTGTAAAATACCCATAAGAACTAAGATAAACTCTTATTTTGGGTTTATTTTTATAATATTTATACTCAATGGATAGATAGGGTGATGGATAAATATGAAATGATATGTTGCATTGAAGGTTTTTTCACATTAACTCAAACGCTAACATATATCCTATAAAAATAATTTAGACATGAAAAAAAAAATGACAATGATAGTTTATTGAAACAAAGGTCAATGTAAAATGTGAAATTTATATGTATCAAAAATTGAGATTAAAATTGTTCACTATTTGATAAAAACCCTTAAAATCTAGGGTACATAAATGAAGAGATTCATTTTAAAAATCTTTAGTAACTAAATATGGGCCTAGCCAATTATGTCTAAACTTATGATCATCTATTTTATTTTATTAAAATCTTAATATTATGTCTTAAGATAAGGTTACCAATCTAGATAAATAGTT
This sequence comes from Torreya grandis, assembly GCA_037957365.1. NCBI lineage: Eukaryota > Viridiplantae > Streptophyta > Pinopsida > Cupressales > Taxaceae > Torreya > Torreya grandis. The sequence goes on from JARHVA010003612.1 coordinate 870,823, forward strand.
TATGGACATTATTTTTGTACTAAAATTACTTGTCATAAGGTATGATCATTATTATGTGTCTTGTTTTATCCAAGTCAGAATATAAAAACTTATGAAAAATTAGTGAATAGTTTTTAATGGTCTCCTAGCTCATAAGTGGAAAGAGAAGATCCAACCCTAAGAATATTTGATTATTAATTAAAACAAATGTTAAAATATATAGTGTCCTTAATTAAATAAACACCTCCTCCCTTAAGCATTTAAGGGTCAAGATGGAGGTCAATGTTATTTTATCTAGCTAAATGTCTAGACAACATTTACCCTTATTATAGTGAATGTCTACTGATTTTTTAGAGCAAGTGGTTATCAGGTCAATTAGGAGTCATTTATTCATGCCCTAATATTTATACCTTTGGAATAAAATGGATTTAAACTATGCGATTAGGATCTTATAAATAAAGGAGTTTATTGGTATTGTAAGTCCTTATCCTATGTGGGTTAAATGGGAACATGATAGGTTTATCCTTTTATAGAAATATAATGATTTCAGTCATTGACTTGATTGATGTGGCTAGTAAAATTGTCATTTAATCTTCACTCACATTTTAAAATATTCCAATGTCCTATTCATTAGGATTTTCACTTGGTGAGTCCTTAGGACCTTTACAACATGATTTTATAACCCATGCAATTATTACAATGTGATATTTTTCATTTTAATTTTTAGAAGGCTTTAATGCTATGTTGTTGGGTAAATTCTAGTTGATATCAAGTGCCATATTTATTTTAGTATTTTATTAATGGACATGAAATAGTTTTGGATCACCTTGGGAAATTAAAAATTTCCTCAAATTCAATAATCTTATCACTTAAAATAAATCAAAGTGGATTTCCCTCATCATGTGTATCAGAGGACTCCCCAAAATCATGTTTTAATTTGTATAATTATCTATGACATAAAAATATGTAATAATTATTTTGGGTCTAAAACTGACTTGTATCACTGTTGTTTGCTCCAGAGTCATTCTCTAAAATTAATCATGAGATTTAATGTTTAAAGAGAAAAATAAAGGAAAATGCATGGGAAAAAATATCCCCTTCTTAGTTTTAGGATTGATGTGGGTTCAATCTAGGGACAAATTAGTTTAACCAATTTTACATAAATAACATGAACAAATACCACTTAAGGCTCAATGTTTATTTGATGACACTTGGAATTTGTATTAGATGATTAAACTTGATTCTTGATTACTATCGCTTATTATTATATACTTTACCAATTTATAAAGTAGGGGATGGCATTTTAGTTTCCAATCAAACATAAAAAAAATAAAGGGGAAAAGAGAGCATAAAAGGATATTTATAGTCAAGTGAATGATGATGCTTGAGAACTCAAGAATGTCAAGAAATAGATATACCACTGTGTGCCTAGTATACTAATTGATCAAAGATTTAACCACTCAGTGGGTAATCTTATAAGGGATAGAAATAAGAATATTATACTTATAGTTCCTTCATATAATGTAAAAACTCAAAATATTTATAGTAATGACACACAAAGATTTTGAAACACTTTATAACTGAAAGCACACAAAACATGGATTGTTCAAAAGTAAACTAAAAAGAACACACTAGGAATTAAATTAGAAAATTTAAAATCTAACTGATATATTGATATTTGAAAGCATAAAATCACTCTTCTTACACAATAATAAATTATAAATTAGAAATAATGGAAAACATTCAATGATTAGAAGACATGGTAAAAAAAATGAAAGAATTTGATTACAATTTTGACAGAGTATCATTACATTAAAATACTAACATTTTAAACTAATAATTTAGTATAATTTTATCATAAATTAGACACTTTCATTATATTTATCTAGCTTATCCCACTAATAAGGTGGTTGCACATATTCATGATGATTTGATACATGTAGTTGAGATTTATTAATTGTCTAATAGATTGTTGTTGAGTCAAGATTGGGATTGCCATATTTTTTGTAGTATACTTTCACACCATTATGCCTCTTTAAGGTAAATATTTCATCTTATTTTCCTCTTTGTCCTTTTCATCATTGCATCTAGATATTTGATGGCTTTGATGACTTTAATGGCCCTCAAATTTATCTCTGAGATATTTTGGTGACATCGAACAAGCCATACATCTATCAGGATCTAATTAAGATTCTTAGATCATATTCATTTCATTAACTAAAAATTTAACACACATTTTGAGCTTCCTTTCACATCTCAGCCTTTACTATTGCCTTTGGCCCTTGGGTATATCTAGGTCATTGATCTCCATTTCAATCCCCCAACCATGAATCATCTATAACAAATGGCCTCTATCCATTTAACCATTCCCATAATCCCTTCAATATATTGATCTATCTCCCATCCTTAGGCTCACAATATGGCACCACATGACACCATCCTAGTGATTCATGCCTTCATAGGTCTCCTCTATACTATATTGATCCCTAATAAACTAGGATTTTATGATGGTGACATGTGTCACCATTATGGTCCTTTATGTTATGATGGTTATCCTATTCCAATGTGTTTTATAGATGGCCCCATGTTTGGGTCTCTTGGGATGGTACCACATGGTACCATCTTAGGGATTCAAGCCTTAGGGGAAACTTTTTCTTCTATTGGTGGTACAATTGACATGGGTTCCATAGTTATGTGACATATCTCAAATATGGGAGCCCATGAAGAAAATGAAAAATTATTTAATGAAACATCATCAATTGGTGATCCCATGATAATTCTGAGCTTGAATAGGTCTTAGGTCTATGAAAATACAATTCAAAATATTAATTTATAAAAGGGGGCTTGATCAATCAAATATATAATTTTTTTACAATAACATCGATAAATTTTTTGGAATTAAATAATGATAATGTCCAAAAGACTTGATGAATTAAAACATAAAATTTAACTTAGATTTTTTATGGGAAGAGGATTAATGCCCACACTTAATTGTCATAAATATAAATGGGGATTATAAAGTGATTTTTATTGATTTAGTAGAGATTTTCATGACCTTTGAATGTATAAACCTTAGCATTAACAAGAGCTAAACCAAGCAATACATGATAAAACTTAGATATAACACAATTTGAAGTCATTATCATATAACTAAGACATAGACCTAAACATCCATAGAATAAATTTTAAATCATTGGCAATAAATCAATTAGATAAGGACCATTAGACTTTATTTACACCAGGTCACTTTGTGAAAACCTATAATCTAAAAAAATTATCAATGTCTCTAAGCTAAAAAATGGAAAATGCTAAGCTAATTCTCATGAGATAGACTAGCCATGGGGGTAATTACTCAATGAAATTTTATGAGGATTCCCACACAAGTTGGATAATTTTATTAAATCCTATGTGTAACATTCAAATGAAATTGAACCTAGATAATTTAACCTAGAATAAGATGGTTTTTAAATCTTAATCAAACCTACAAATTATATTTTTATGATCATATATGAAAGCTTAGAATGAACCTATTTAAATTTGAAGGAATTAGAGATAAGAATATGAATTAATTTGTGACTTAATATCCATAAAAACTATATAACTCCCCACCCAAAAAAACACCAAGATCAAGAGAGGTTCTATGATTCCATAAGATGAAATTAGGGCATGTTGGTGAAGGAAACAATACTGGTAACTTCTTGTTGGGGGATAATCTTGAGTATTTATAGAATTTAGAATTTTTGGTTCATGAATAAAACACTAGTATTAGTTAAAAGAAGAAGCTTGAAAAATAATCATAAGAGTGGGAACCAAATTATACTCCAACGCATGACATACTAAGTTATGTTCCTACTAAAGACCATTTATGTGTGCATTAAGTGATTAATCCATTTACAATTTTTCATTCACACACAATCAATAAAATTTAATTAAATAAATATAATTCTAAGGGAGTAATATTTATGAATTCTAGCTCAGTTGGAAATGGCATGGGAATTGTTCTAATTCCATCCAATCATCTATAACCTTGATATATATTCCTCTAGTATCCCTTAAGACCTTGCTCTACTGCCTAGTAGTCCACAAAGCCAATGCTGGAGGATGTCTGAATCACCCTTTTGAGGATCTTGGAATTTCACTTGTTATTTTCATTTTATTTCATTTTCTTCCCCTTTTGAAAGTATCTTTTTATTCATTACATTGAGGGTTTGGGACCAAACCATGAATTTATGAAAGCTAAGAAATTTAGTTGATCAATTGAGACAAATCAAAAATGATAGTTGTACATGTATTTTTTAGATTATTTTTTGAGTGTATTTGATGGCCTTAAATTAAAAATATATATAAATCCATGAGTTCCATTAAAAATCATATGCCACATCAATTTTTGAAATGTAAAAAGAGTTACATAATTCACACAGAATGTTTAAGAAATGTTTTCAAATAGGCTCTAAAATGCCATTGATGATATATTCACACAAGTAGACCCTTAATTTCATTAAACATTGATAAATAAAATGAATTTTTAAGGTTAAATGAGACAATTAACCCAAAATAAAATTGATGAGGTTGAACTCAATGAGAAGTAAATTAAAGTGAAGAAAAAAAAAAGAAAACAAACTAAGCTAACAACAAGGGATGAAAAGAAAAGGTAGAAAACAAAACAATAAAGGAGAGAGAAAAGTATTCACATGGATTTTTCAAGAAAATGCATGCCTGAATGAGTAAGGAACCTAATTTATTAGGATTTTGAGAAGGTTGAGGGGAAATAAATACTCATATACTCTTCCCTCAATCTACAAAAAATTATCCCATATATATTTTGTCAATGTATACTCAAAGTTTTATTAAGAAATCAAACCTAGATCATGCAATGTAGTTTCATCCTTACAGTTAGTTAACAAAAATAAATGGGAGTATTTTTAACAAGATACCTTATATATACACCTTGAATTTATGATGAAGAGAAAATTTGAGAATAGATACATAAAAATGAGTTTATTACACAACCTAGGTGAGACTTTCCCTTTGTTTTAGCCTAGGATAAAGAGATTATCGGCTGCTCCATGGGAAAAATAAATGCTTTGGTAGTCATGTTATTTTTTATCAATTCAAATAGACAACTAAACTCAACCCAACTTAGTATTTTTTCTAGCACAAATCAATTCTTTCTCAAGCAGATACTAATAATTATTAAAGACATGGAATATGTCTACACATAAGACACACCAAAAGGGATAAAATAAATAATTAGGAGTGAAATCAAACACAATAAAATTGAAACTACTCTAATGCTAAACTATAAAATAAAACAACTGATCTCATAAATCAAACACAATAAATAATATACTAAACTATTATGTATACTATACATTTCCAGATCAATATGGGAAGTCTATTATAAATATGAAATGGAAGGGAAAACTAAGAAGTAGTGATTCAAGAATTTCCCATTCACCAATAATGGAAGATCATTACCTTCTAGATCCTTAAGGAAAAAAAACATTATATCCCATTAGTTCAAATATTTGGTATAGTCCAATCCAAAGTGGATACAACTTAGAATGTTGACCCTTATTCTCATGGAATTTATCTCATAGTAGACCTAGATCTAAAATCCTAAAGGAATTCACCTTGGTCTTATTTTTGAATCATTTATTTGTAGTTATTTCATGGTTATTGAAACTTGATAAGTATTCAAATCAATGTTATTATAATTAAACATTGTCTAAAATCTTAGAATTTACCTTTTCATTGTATTCCATATACTACTAGATAAAATTGTATGTGGATACCTTGAGCATCTTAGGATGAAATAGACCTAGTCTGTCAACTAATATAAATGGTGAGATTTTAAGTTATTGTTTATTCCTAGTGTAATCAAACCAAAGGTAAAACTTCAACAATAAATGCCACTCTCAAGGCTTCTTATTATCAAACTTTTTAATGGCCTTGGTTAATTCTACCAATACATTAGCTTGAAGGTAATAATTGGATGAGAACCTTAAATTAATCCCATTTTCATATGCCCACTCAGTGAATTATCTAGATTTAAATGTAATATAATTATCACAAACTAATTATATTGGACTCCCAAACAAAGTGGTCAGATTATTTCTCATGAACTTTACTACTTCATTAGTAATGTTATTCTTTTTTGCTTCTACCTTAGTCCATCTCATGAAATAATCTTTGGTAGTGATAAAAATAATTTCTTACTAAGGATTTGGGGTTAATAAACCCTAAGAAATCCATCCACCATTGAGAAAATGGAAACCCTTCTAGGATTGGTTGTAATGACATTAAAGGGTGGAATTTCCTTTTGCTGAAGGTTTAGCATTTATGTCATACTCTAACATGTTTATTGATGTATTTGAAAATGATAAGCCAATAATATCTTGATCAAAGTATTTTATGTGCCATTACATTTATGACATGATGACTAGTGCCAAACTTTTCATGGGAATTTTTTATCACTTCCTTGGCTTCTTCTTTTGACAAATCCCTCAAATAGATGCCTTCATAGGTTTTTTAAAGATAGGTCCTTTCATCAACATATACTATGATTCCTTCAACTTGAGATATCTTTTATGAATTTTATTTAGTCTAAGAGGTGGGATCCCATAGATATATTAATTGAAATTAGGGTTTATCAATTCTACTACAAGACTTTATCTTGGTCTACTTAATGCATTGTGATCATTGGATCAATTTTAGTTATTAGTTGAGTAATGCCTTATAATTTGAATAGAATTGGAGGTTTTATCTCCTAGTAATACACTTGCATCTTATTCATCCATCTACATCTACATCCACCTAACTTGTTCTACTCCAATATTTGTTTGATAACTAGGTCTAACACACTTGCATGCACTTTTATTCCTATTAATATAGTGCCCCTTTTTTTGACATCTTTGACTAATGTTTATGCATGTTATTACAATGTATATTACCTCACTTATACATTTTCTAGATTATTTATCATGAAACCAGTCAAGTTTTCTTCTCCATCAAATATTTATGTGAGGTAGGAGACAATGGTTTGTTCAGAGGGAAAATGGGAAATGTAAAAGTCTCTAGCATAACCTGAACTAATATAAATTGATTTTATACATGATGACATCTTTATCTCTTGAAATAAGTTATATTACTAAGAATTCCAGTCCAATTTAACATCATATTTCAACATAGAATTTAGAAGCTTCACATTTTTAACAAATCTAGAAATGAACTTGTGAAAATTTTGAATCTACCAAAGAATGATTTCATCTCTTTTTTTTCTATTAGGTTAAGGTAATTCAAATATTAATTTAGGTCTCTTAGGATCAACATTAATACCTTATTTAATTTTGATATGACCAAGAATCTTACCCTTGGTAACACTAAACACATTCTTTTTGGGGTTCAAGGCAATACCATACCTTATGCATCTTTATAACATTGTCTACAAATAGTGGATGTGATTTGATATACCCTTTGAAAACATAGTTATATCATCCATGTAAATCATAATGAATTTATCAATTAAACATTCACATTCAAAATTCATAGCTCTTATAAATATTTTTCCATCATCGATCAATCTAAATGTCATTCTCTTGTAGGTACATATGCCCCATTTTATTGTAAACGTAGTTTTATATTGATCATATGAATTTATTAAAACATAATTGTATCCTAAGAGTCTATCCAATAAGGACATCATATGAGAGACATTAATCATATGAATGACTTTATTAAGAGAATGAAATGGATAATTATCCTAATCTGAAACTCTTTTCATATTTTATTATGCATATTCTAATTTTCCCATTTTTTCTTCTAGAAAAGTACTGAGTTTTCCACCTAAGTGTAATGGCAAACTAGGAAGACTATTACAACATAAAGGAGCTTGTGCACTTGTTTATGTATTAATGACTCCATAACTACAATTATAGGTATTTAAATTTATCTAAATGGTTTATAACTTGACTTAAGTAGAATTTTCTGAGTAATTACCTTTGGGTCAAATACTTTGAGGTCTTGATAGACCCAAGTAATGACACACACACACACAGACACAGACACACACACACACACACACACACACACACACACACACACACACACACACATATATATGTATATATATGTATATATATATACATATATGTGTGTGTATATATATATGTATCTATATATATATGTATGTATATATATATGTATATATATATATGTGTATATATATATATGTATATATATATATATATATATGTATATATATATATGTATGTATGTATGTATGTGTATATATATATATATATAGAGAGAGAGAGAGCTAAGAATAAACTTTTGAAGAGATTATATTTCTATGTTCATCTAATATGGACCTATATTAATAGTTTCATGTATTTCAAATGAACCAAGGTTAATGTTTTGACACTTATAATTTTATATGCCCATGGAAAACATTCAAGACTTAGGGGGGCATTAATAGGACATAGTCTAGTAGAATAGCCCCCATAACTTGAATGATCATGATGGTGACATATGTCACCATTACATAGGCCCAGTTTGATTAGGATCAATAAATCACATAGGAGACTTATAAATGCCCATTTTTATAGGATGGAACCATGTGGAATGATATTATTAATCCAAGTCTATAATATATATTGATGGCCTAAGCAGACTATGATGAGGCTTGATAAATATAGAGAGGCTAGATGTCTAATAGGACCAAAAGTTTTGGGCTTGATGTGGAAATCAATGAACTAGACACACCTAAGGGAGAAAATTAATAATAAAGGATGAGATGTGAAAATAAGGATAATACTTGTGGCAAAGGTGTTGTGAAGGAAAAAATAGGAATAAGGAAGTTTAACTGGAGCCTGATAGACACATGGGTTGTTGTAGGTTACCAAAAGATGCTAGAGGTAAATTTTAACATTATTAAGGCCATTAAGGCCATAAAATATCAAGTTACAATGTTTAAAAGTACATAGAGAATAATAATATGAAATATTTTCCTTATAGAGGCTAATTTAAACTTAAAAGAGATAAAAGACAAATTTCAATCAGAATAGTGTGATTTCTACAACAAAGAATATGGAAATCATAATCTTCTCTCAATTACAATCTATTAGAGAATTATATATTCTCAAATTCACTTCCTAAATCATCATGAATGTTTAACCACCCAATTATTGGGTTGAGATGGATGAATACCATGAACTTATCCAATTGTCTATAAAAACATATTAAATTGTCATTATAAAATGTAAGCATTTTTAGGTAATGAAACTCTATCAAAATTGTAATATAATCCTTATAATTTTTTTGACCCTATCTTCTACTCATTGAATATGGTCTAATGTTTATATATTAGAGTTCATGTTTTTGCAAGTAAAGTTATTTTATGCTTATGTCATAGATATGAATATGATAGTTAGATTGTGCATTTTCTAATATAATTCCTACTATGTTCTTTTTAGTTTCCTTGTGAAGAATCCATACTTTATATGATTTTCATTATAATGTGTTTCAAAATATTTGTGTCATTAATACAAATATTTTGAGGGTTTACATTCTATGAAGGACCTAGGAGTATAATATTCATATTGGTGTCTATTATAAGCTTACCCACTGAGTGGCTAAATGTTTGAACAATTGTTTAACTAGGAACATAGTAGTTTAACTATGACTTTTCATGCTCTGATTATCAAGAATCAACATTTTCTTGACTATAAATATCTTTTTTATAGTACATTTCCCCCTCTTTTTATGTTTGTTTGGAAACTAAAACACCATCCCCTATTTTATAAAGTGGTAAAGTCTAACAGAGTAATCTATAGAAATCAAGAATCAAGTTCAATCAGTTGATGATAATTCCAACTGTCATCAAATAAACATTGAGATTAGGTGGTAACAATTCATGGTTTTTGAGTAAATTGGTTAAATTGATCAGTCCTTGGATTGAACTACCATCAGTCATAAAATAAAGGAGGGGACATTCCATCCCATGAATTTTACATTAATTTTTTGTTTAAACATTAAATCTCATGAATTTTCCTTTAATTTTTTGTCTAAACATTCAATCTCATGAATGATTTTAGAGAACAATTATAGAACAAATAATAGCTTGCACTTGAAAAAGTCCCCCTTATTTTAAGGATCACAAGGTCCAAATCCTGGTTCTTACACTTCTTGTTTCACTTGTTGAGACAATGAGGAAAATTAACCAATAAAGATATGCCTATTATACATTATTTTATTTCCTTTTCAGCCTATCTCTAATTCCATGAATTTCATGGATATCGCCATTGTCTTGGTGAGTTAGACATAAACATCCTATGCATTTTACATGAATTCTTAGATGGAAATCCATTTATCTTTGTTCCTAATTTAAAAATGAAAGAATAAGGACTAGTAAATAACACCTCATTGCCTATAAGTCTGTTGCACATTATTAAATTTCAAATTTGAAGATGTTATTTTCAAGTTATTTGCTTTTACTTTAGAGGAAGAGTCATTTAACTAGTTTTTATGTTTGAAACATAATTCTATTAATAGCTGTAATGACTTTGAACATTTATATTTTCTTCAGTCTATTATAGGGGCTGATACTCATGCTTTATTAATTGAATTTTTAATGATCAAAAAGGAACACCTTGAATTAATCATGGATTTGAATTATAGTTTCAAAAGAGTCATAACATGGTCCTTGTTATCCTTGGACCTCATTAAATAAAAAATTTAGATATATTTATGCATGATTTAGACCCATTTACTACCACATTTGTAAGGAAGTTTGTACCAAAAAACTTGGCCATGGATTTCGCATAAGATTTTTAAGTCACCAATCAGTTGTTATTCCTATATATAAGCTAAGTGAAATATGTTATCATTTTACAAAATGTTGTGGCCAATCATCCAAATTTCTAATATCCTCTTATTTTTGTGATAGAACCCTTTTTGGATAAGAAAGTTGATCATATAACTACTATATTTATCAATCATGATATGCTCAAAGAGGAGGATGACTTTTATGATGATGATGAATGCAAGGAGATTCTGAATTCAAAAAAACACAACCAACCTTGGCTTGAAAAATAATATGATAGCTATGGTAATGATGATATCATTCAAATTTTAGATTTATAAGATCATAATAATCCTACCCAAGGGGTGGAGAAATAATATGTTTATCTAATAGATGATCCATGTTCCATCGTGTTGGTATGAATTAAACCTCTTGATCAAATGTTCACAACTACCGAGCTCCAAATAACTAAACTTATTACATTGGTTTAGAAATAATTTTGGGTAAATTCTTTCAATATTTATTCTCACTTAGATTTTGGAAATTAGAAATGTGATTATTTAAGACAAATTTTTATGTATTGCTTTAACCTCATGGGGAATAAACTTGAAAAAGTTTTTAGTGAGTACAAGGATGTCCTTGCCCTTCTAAGGAGTTTGACAGGAAGAGCATTGTTGTTTCCTACAAGTGGAAGACATGTTACATAAGGTTTCCAAATCCACCCTACCAACTGAGTTTTTATTACATTTTAGTGTATATAATTTCACATTTTTTGTTTTTTCTTGCTTTAGTTAAGTTCTATTTTTTGTAGCTACTTTCTTAGTTAGTTTCCCATTTTTACTAGAGTATGCTTCCTTTGGCATGTTTCTTCTTTTAAACCTTTTTTGTTCCAACATTTTGGATCATATTTTTTCATAAAAATTATATTATCAATAAATTCTTAATAAACAGAAGGGTTCATTAGTGTGAATATATCATCAATGGCACTCTAGAGCCTAACTAAAAATATTAATTTAAAATTATCTATGAACTGTTGTAACACTTTTTACATTTTTAGAATTGTTGTGGCCTATTATTCTTAACAAAGAACATATTTTTAGAATCTTCATCAAATTCGCTCAATATTAAATATAAATCAAGCATAAACCAAAGTCATTTTTAATTTTTCTTGACTAATCAATGAGCTTTCTATTCTTTCCTAAACCCATGGCATGGACCGCAACCCTCAATAAAGTGAATAGAAAAGCACATTCAAAAGGGAAGGAAAGAATATTAAAATGAAAATAACATGTGAAATCCCAAGATCCTCAAAAGTGTGATTCCAACTTCTCCACCACAAGCTTTCCATCCTAGTTGGAAGTGGAAAAAGGTATCTATGGAGACCAAACGAAATATTTGTAGGGGCCATACATACTTGGATGGCATCTGATCAATACCCACACCATTTCCCCCATGAGCCATATTTTTTAATTTTAATCCCTTATATGTTCTAATCATTTAATAAAATATGAGTGATAGTGTGTGAATGTATAATTAAAAATGGATTAAATAGTTAAAAGTGCACATAGTAATTGGCTTTGGAAATAAAATAGATTAGTATGTCATGTGTTGGAGTAGACTTAGTGCCCACTCTTATTATTTTATCTCAAAATTTTCTTATAGATAATAATGGTGTTTGGATGCATAAATCAAATTTTTTGAATTTATAGACACTCATTAGTATCTTCTTGTAAACATCACCATTGTTTTTGCATTCACCAAAATGCCCTAGTTTCATCTTATGAAATCATGGAATCTCTCTTAATCTTGGTTTTGATCTTGTTCTTTAGAGAGTTATGTAAATTTAATAGGTGCTAAGTAGAAAATAAATATTCATGTTTGTTTCTAATCCCTTTGTATTTTTCTTAATTTATTCTAGCATTTCATCTATGAGAATCAAAATCTAACTTGTAGGTTTGCCTAAATCATGGGGTCTTGGCCATTGAAGAGTTTGAACTTAAATATTATCCATGGCTTAAGTGTCAAAGTTGATTGGGACTTCAAAAAGTTATGGTTCTATGTGAAATGAATAAGGTCTTTATAAATCCATTATAAATACTTGGCTATATATTTGGATTTAAGGCTTAAAATTTTGTAAGTTGCATCAGGATATATAAGTATTGACGTTCAAGTCTTCAAAGTAGAATATTATATGATACTTTGACTATTATATAAAAATATTATTTTATGGATCCTTTATTTTATCATGATATTCATTATTTTATATGGAATACCCTCTTAAATGTTTCAACTTAATGTAATGGGATAATTTTAAGCCTTGTAAAAAGTTCCTTAGTTGATGTGCATTATTTGATTGACTAGTCTATTAAATTATTCATTTTTCATCATTTTTTCAAGATTTTAAATGTTTTTCGATCCTAGATTCAATCTTGAGCATTCACATGGAATTCCCACATTTGACCTTGGATTTTAATGTAATATAACATGGAATAAATCCCCTGATCCCTAATGTTAGTCCAGGTGGCATGATCCTAGTGATTTTGGATTTGGTGGATAATTAGTGGGGTAAAAATTAACCCCCATGATTCTTAGATCAAAATGGCAGCCATGTGGTGATCATTTGGGGGCCTAGAATTTTCGGTGTGGATTCACAATCAGTGGGGGATGCATATATATATATATATATATATATATCCCTAACTATTGAATATTAAGATGGGAGCCACACGGTGACCATCCATAAGCTTAAATAGGTGGAAGATACCAAGATACTCAGTAGGTGGTAGATCAAAGCCTTATGCTTGATGGTCTAGGATGGTGTGATGTGGATCCATCATAGGAGCCCAAAGCTTAGGTGGATCCATTAGACATAGAAAATCCTCCTATGAAACAAAGGCTTGAGATGGTAGAATATGGCACCATCCTAGGAGACTGGGACCATGGGGATGGGCAAAACAATCCGAGGAAGACAAATAAGAGCTCAAGAGACCCCATATCAAATCCATGTGGTAGAATAAGATGATAGATAAATACCTAGAGAATAAATCTAAATTTTGGGTTGGCATGAATGGATACCTAGTGAGAAATAATTGATGTTGATGAACTTACAGAAGAACATAGAGGTTAGGATTGAGACGTGTGGCTTATTCTAATAGGTTAAGTACTAAGAATGATGAGAAAGATAAAAATATATCCCATGGATAAGAATGTAGGAAAAATCACCTTGTTGGACCAAAGATAAAATTTGATGGCCCATCCAATTGTTATATCCATCAAAAGGATATGAATGACCCATGTATTCAAATTGAGTGATAAAATCAAATTATAGCTCGGTAAAGAAGCTAAAAGAGGTAGAATTTAAGGTCAAATTGAATCGACAAGAACTAGACTTGATAGTATATGGTAGGCTTGACAAAAATGAGCCAAATGGAATCAAAAAAGGTATTGTATGTGTGTTTAAGTTGAGTAGGGAATTTAATAAAATAATGCCATAACAAAAGTGACCAAAAATATATAAACCAAGTGTCATTGATATTAGGCATGGGTAGTGTAGACACTAAAAAACTACAGACTTGTAGTTTTTGATAACTGAATGCCTCGAGACCCTATAAAGATGCCCTAAAACCTTATTAACCCTTAACCAACCCCTCTTAACCTAACCAAATCAATATTATCCTATTCACATAATACTATTCAAAAAGTACTATTCACTATAACTATTTTTTGTGGGACCCACTATCACTATTCATGATGACATGGAAAGTGACATGGCATGTGACATTGAAAGCTACGTGGCATGTGACATGGAAAGTTACATCACAAGTGACATGGCTTGGAAGTGAGGTGGCTTGAGGTGGGACATCATACCCCACCTGTGACTCACCTCTAAGGTACCTAATGACATTGCTAAGCACAAAAGTGCCCCTACTTTGGAATGTGGAAAAATTTTCCCCATGGGGCCATAATTAAACATGTTTTTTTATCCTCATACATGGAGTATGATTTCAAAATACATGGGACACTTATCCAACAAATTAAATTAAGTTAGGGAAGGTATTTTCGACCCATATGAGCCCATGTGCATGATTCCCTCTCCATTTTGGACTCTTTAGCAAGTTGGGAGACAAAAAAACCAAGTGGGAGACTTATTGGATATGTGGGAATCTCACCCCCTTGTATATCATAACCACTCATGCACCCATATAGAGAATGGTGATGAAATTCATGGGGCACTTATCTAAAATACAAATTAGCTTGGTGAAAAGTCCTTTGGCTTCATAGCCCATGTGCATGATTCCCACTCCAAATTGGACTCATGTGCAAGGTGGGAAATAATCCAAAAAGGTGGGAATTAAACCATCCTTATCCCCTTTGTAATTTATGATCCCACTTTAAAAATGGGGCCATACTTCTACTATTCCCTCTTTTGATATGTTTATTCACAATAAATGTTATAAATATGACCCTCCCCATTCACCCATGGTTAAGTTGGGTAATTTTTGGTATGATTATTTAATTTTTTAGGAGATAATCATCTTGGAGGAAAATATCACAAGAAATGAAACTCTGCCAAAATATTCAACAAGCCTTCTTTAATAAGACATCTTCAACAAGCCATCTCCAACAAACATCAAGGTATATTATTTATTTTAGTCATTTGAATTATTTTATTTTATTGGATTCCATACCCTTCACCTATAGAACTATTCCTTGTTATCCCTTTTACCCTTTTGTCATCCTTACCTCTTTTCCCCCTTTTACCCCATTTTTCATTTGTTCCATTTGCCTCTCTTTACCCCTTTTTCCTCTTTGCCATCATTAACCATTTTTCCCCATTTTCCATATCTAATCATTTTCCCCATTTTACCATTAACCTATTTGTCTATTTTAATCCTTAATAATTTTCCAAACCAAAATAAACAATCCTTCTGACCTTTATCATCAAACCAAGAACCACCATTTTGCCTTAACTAATTTTCAGCACTAGTTGATTTAGCTTAGTCATCGTCTAAGCAAAGTATATAAATTTATTGTGATAAACTTGGTTATTTTATATAATATTATTATATTTAATTTAATTTTTAAGTTATTTTATGAAATTCATTTCTTTTTAATTCAAAAATTCAAATGTTTAAATTAGGTGGATTGATAGCCTCCTAGGAATCTTTCACTTCTAGGATCTAGCTCACTCTAGGCAATCCATCCATCTACTTGTCTAACAAATAAGTGTGTGGTAGTGATTTATTATTGAAGGTCATACTATAAATCAAAATATTAACTCTCATAATTTTTGTATTTAAATGCATGCATCTATTAACAGGTTTTTTTACACACCCTCTTAACTAGATTCTTTCTTTTCAACACTAGGAAAAAACCAAAACAAATAGATAGAAACATTTTGGCATGCCTAGTGGGACCCTAGAGTTTTTTTGGGTTAATATATGTTTTAGGACATTTATTTACATTATTAAAATGGAATTTATATATAATTTCATTTTTAAAAATTAATCATTCATTTCTTTTAAAATGTAAGTTTTAGTTTATTTTGCTTTAGAAAATTGGAAAAAATAAAAAGTTAAAAAAATTAAATTTTTTTACTGCATTTATAAAATATCAAAAGATCATTCATCCTAGGATTCGGATTTAATTTTCATGTTGAATTTAGGTGAATTTTATCTGTTCCTATTTTCATAAAAATAAAAAATAAAAATCTTTCAAATTAAAATTAACTTGCATACATAGTTTACCTACTTGTTTAATTAGCTCATCTAGTTTAGTTTAAGAAAAGAAAATTAACCATGGTGTAAAAATGTTACAAAAATCAAACCACTTACACTAAAAATATCAAACACACTTGAGACAATGCCCAACTGGGATTTCATCACCTAGAGGATCACCTTACCCTTTCCCATTTATCTTCCTTGGATTTAATCATCGAGAGGATAACTAACTCAGTTATTTAGCTGACTATAAGCTTTAGTAATCAGTATATTAGCTAAGCAAACACACTAGCTAAGGGATTATGATGTGTTGGAAAAAATATCCAAGTATTATTACAAATACTTGATCCAATATAGAATTATTTTAAGAACCTAAATGCAACTCGAGACCAAACATAGACTACCTTGTTTAGAACCTATTTTACAAACCAAATTTCCTCTTCACTTTTTAAGGCATAAGCCAAAAGAGAGATGATAAATTTTTTAAGGTTTAACTTACTCTTAGTGATTGCATTATTTTCCTTGAATCTTTTTCTATTTCTCTTTGTTTGAGGTGTGAGAATGTATCATTCCTTTCTTATCTTATCATATGGTTTTCACTCTCCAACAACGAAGAGACCTTGAGGAATAAAACTCACCACCAAATCAACCAATCTTTTCCACTTCTAAATACATGGAGCATGTTTTTGAACTTGAAGACTCCCATCACTCTATAAAAATTCTTATTCAGATAATCTTAGGAGATACATATTTTACTACTTTCCTAAACAACAATCACGTAGTCTTACAACATTACCTTAGAACTACATCTCACTAAATCCTAGTTTTGATCCAACATATATATCTTCCTTATGGCATGCCTCTCCACCTCATGGGGGGTACCTCCACTACCATGGATAATACTGAAACTTTAGTTAACTAAGCCCTATCATTGACCAACAATCCCCTTGAGGCTACCACCCAAAATCAACCAACCTAAATTACCACTACCCTTATACTACCTACCAATCACTCCTTTGCAATAGGAGTGCCTACCTCTATCACTCCCATTATCCCTATAATTACCTCCAATCCATCAAAAAATAATCTTCTTCAAAGATTTTTGGTGTCCATACCCTTTATGTTACCACCAATTAGTACAAGGGTCACTACCCTTCCATCGGCCACTAACCCAACTATCACTTCTACCCAACAAGTGACCTTTAGTTATCTCCATAATCCATAAGGGCATATGCCCACTACCTAACTAGCGACATCCATATACCAATATATCCTTATACCCAAACATTGGATTCTACATACCAATATGTTGCAACCCCTCAACCTTCCACTCACTATCAAAATGTTTCTCAATCACCACCGCATATGTATCCTACAACCTTCTAGGTGATAAACCCCAAATGAATTTCATGAAGATGATCATGGAGAAGATGAATACCCTTTACTCATCCATATATATATATCCCATAATCTATTATCCTATGATCAAATTTGTAATGAGACTATTTACCCTTCGATACCTATCAAACCTTATCTAGCCTAGTGGGAACTTCCAAAATTTACCAAGTTTAATAGTAAGGAAGACACTCAACAACATTTAAGAGAATTTAGGCATTCATGATAATTTATTTCCCATGATGATGCTCTTCTCCTCCATACCTTTCTTATTTCATTATATGGACCAACATTGGATTGGTATAGTGCCATACCCAAATATTCCATCTTCTCTTTCAAATAACTAGACCAAAACTTCTTAGATCACTTTTTTATTAGTATATCAAAGAAAGTTTCCATTACCAACCTTTACTCCATCCATCAATTTGAGGATGAGTATATTTTCAATTTTGTGTCTCATTAGAGAAAATTAATTATCCAAATTTCCTTTTCTTTCACTCAACTTTAACTTATAAATCTATTTTCTTGAGCATGTGCCAAGCATATCTCATCCACATTATGTGTCCAAAGGTTCTAGACATTTGATGAAGCTTTTATCATGGCTCACAAACTAGATAACAGAGCCATTGATGAAGTAAATTTAAAGTTGAAGAACAAGAACTCAACTTACAAGCCTAATTAGTCCTCTTCTTCCAAACCAAACCACCAAACCAATCCCAACACCAAAAATGAAGAAACCTCTAATGCTATTTTCCTCAAAGCTGCACCTCCTCCATATACCAACCAATAAAACTTGAAGAACCAAACCTCCATTTCCTCTAATTTTTCAAACCAAAACCCAAGTAACCAAACATAGAGAAACCAAAAGTAATTAACTCCACTTGGTGAAACCTATGCTTCTATTTTGGAAAATTTATTAAAAGCTAATATCATCTAAATTCCACCAATTAAACCACCCTAATAGTTTGATTCTTCTCACCCCGTGTTGGGTTGGTATAACAAAAATGACCATTATGCCTTTCATCAAGTCATAAGACATGACATCAATAGGTGCAATACCTTCAAATACCTTGTCCAATCCCTCATTTACAAGGGAAAGCTTAGATTGGACAACCCCAACACACCACCCAACCAAGCCCTTGACATATTTAGGAAAAAAATTCCAAACTATGCTCCCACCAAAAATGAGAGTAACAACATTGAATGCTCTCTTAACACTCATATTGTTAACATGGCTCTTGACACACCCACTAATAAAGAACCCACTCACCAATCCACCAATACCTCTCTACCTATTTAGATAGTGGAGTTACCTTCTACCCTTTTAGACATCCAACTAGAGGAATTAACCATATCCACACCTTTGATATAGGTTACCACAACTATCTCATAAGAAAAGATAACTTCACCCACCAAACCTCTAATTTTGGAACCTTCCATCAAAAACTAAGACAAAGGTAAGGGAACCAAACCATAACCTCTAACGCCATCTTGACTAGACCAACCTAGCCCCTCTAAAACAACCAAAACCTCCTATAAATTAACTGAGCCTCAAACACCTTAAACCCACCAAGATAACTAAAGTAACCAACCCCCCTTCAAAACCAACAACCAAAATAACCAAAGAAGTAAAATTACTCAAAGGCCCAAAGCCTCAAATTTTAACTCCCTCAACTTTGCCCTCTATTTTGGGTCCTCATACCTCTATGTTAATCATAAATCCCATTATTTTCACCAAAACCCCACCACCTCTATTGGTTACACCTTCACACTTGTTTCCTAATGTACCTATTTTTACTACACCAGAAGTATCTAAGTTACCTAATTTTCCATCCTCCACCTTTAGCTCATCAAAAATATTACCTAAACCAAAACCATCAACTAAGTGTACCACTTTACCTAGGACACCTATCACCAAACTTACTTCCAAGCAACCTTTTACCTCAACACCCAAAACAAAAACTGCTAAACCTTCACTACCCTTAACTGAGTTATACCTAAACATTTTCCAAGAGTTATTGTAAACCTATTCCTTGAGCTTACAACCCATTAAACCCTTTTACCCTTCATGTATCAAACCATCATGGTTCAATAACAATTTTATTTTTTTATACCACAAGACACCTAGCCATGATATAGAGAATTACAAAGCTCTCCAAACTCTCATCCACCACCTTTATGAGGAGGATGATCTATTAATAGATGAACCTCTAGTGTCACCCATACCAACCCAAACAACAACCATATCTACCCAACACTTACCTAAAAATTAATACGAGTCTGACCATTCTACTACCTTACCCTCTCTCTATATTCATACTATCAATGGGGTCACTAGATCACAAAAAAGGATAAGGTGTCTATTCTTTAGACATACCCCTCTTCATATTCCTAATAAAAACACACTCAACCATCTCCATATTCAAGCAAATCTAAGGTGTCTATCTTAGGTTCCCCCCAATATAAACCTTCATACCCCAACCCATATGTAATATCTATTTAGAAAACTATCCTTAAGCAACTCCCCCAGACCCTATAAAAATGAGCTTATATGAGTTTTTTTGTAATTCTCCCCATCATCACCAAATACTCATAGAGGCCTTGTAATCCATTGAGGTCCAACCCAATGACCCTCAACCTCTAGTTGTATTTGTTGGTGCCCTCCAAACTTTCAACCTTGTCACATTCAAAAATTTAAAAATACCTTCCATCCACCATGAGGACCTAGATCCCCCACTCTTTATTATAGCTTACATCAACTAAACCCATGTCAAAAGTGTGATGATTTATGGGAGAGATAAAATTAACATCATATCCTCTTATGTTTGTGTCTAACTCAGATTATCAAATAATATCATGTTAGAATCCACAATGGTCCTCTAATCCTTTAACAGCACTATGGCCACTACCTTGGTAATTATCATACTTCATATCCATGTCAGACCCCACACACTCCATGAATTATTTTTTTTGGTGGAGGGAAAATTTCAATACATCTTATTTCAATGATCTTGGATTCAATCCATGTAATTTGTTCCCTCTACCCTCCATCGATGCATTAAGTTTGAGCATGAGGGCTAGGTCATCAATATCCAAGCAGACCTATATCCTTTCTCAACATGAAAAATGACCTATCACCCCAATGATGTCCTTATACACCTATCTAACACACCTTTAATAGTTATACCCCACTTTCTAACCATCAATGAAATATAAAATAGCTCATCTATCCCTTCTTCATAGATCCCCATATAAGAGCCCTTGGGATCTATGTTCCAATGATTCTCATTAGGGGAGTGTTTCCTTCTAGCATTAGATGCTTTCTCTACCCCTCAAGAATATGGGAACCATAAACTTGACACTTCTTATGACCCTGACATCGACACCATCATCCCTTTTAGTCCCCCTAACCATCAAATGAACTTCATCTATTGGGGACTTGATTGGCCACTTCTTTCTCCCACTACTACCTCTTCCATTCATCCATTCACCTGTGACTTTTCCTACCTTGATAAACTAGCATTTCATAAATTATACCTTTATAGGTGTGCCTATAATAGATTTAGTCTAGACCAATATGAACATGGACTTCATGAGTTACCTTTGATCAAAAACCAAAAACCTCATGAGCCATTTGTCCTTGGGTTTGTACCACCTGAAGAACCCACCAATTCACCCAAACCTATTGACATCATCAAGGAAGACATCCCTTCATCACAAACCTAACCTCCTTCAAAGTCTAAGCATTTTTATACTCTTCCTCCTAACATTTTTTTTTATCAACACCATTAGTTTAGTCCCCTTAACCTATGAAAATGGTGTCCAAATTCAAACCCTTCTTATCATCCATTTTGAGATGATAGAGAAAGATTCTCCTACCATCAATACCATCCAACATCAAGATGATGATTATATTCTCACCTAGCTTGGTACCCTAGATTCCTCAATCCATAAATCCCTTCCTCTTAAATCATTAACCATGTTGAATAAACCCACTATGGATATCAATTTGGGCACTATAGTCAACACCCATGTTGTCAAATTGGGCTAATCACTGAATGTCAAAGAACTTTGAGACTTAACCTCTTTCCTCTAATACCACAACATAGAATTCACTTGGTCCTACAATGATATTCCCAAGATTGACCTAGCCATTTCCACCCATAACATAATCACTCATTGTGATTCCAAGCCTATTAAACATAAACTTCAATGCATGCATCCATACATAGACCTTCTCATCAAAGAAGAGATTCAACATCTCCTATCTATAAACTTCATTCAACCCATTGACTACCCCCAATGGGTCTTAAATACCATACCTATCTTCAAAGCCACTAGGGATCTATATACATGTGTGGACTTATATGACCTTAACCTCGCTAGCCCCAAGGATGACTTTCCTCTATTGAATATTGACCAACTTGTTGATCTTACAGTTGATCATGAGATTTTATCTCTCGTAGATGGGTTTTTGGGTTACAATAATATTTTGATTTCTCCTAAAGATCAAAATAAAACCACCTTGACCATTCCTTGAGGAAATTTTTTCTATAGATTCATGCCCTTTAGGTTAAATAACATTGGTGTAACTTACTAATGAGCCATGTCTTGTATCTTCCATGACCACATCCACACCATTGTAGAGGACTATGTTGATGATATCTTAGGAAAATCCAAATCTTGACAAGATCATCCGAAAGTTCTTGGAATTATTTGAAAATGCCTAATCCATTTCCACATCAGACTTAACCCCAAGAAATGTGTTTTTGGGGTCCTTTCAGGGAAGCTTCTTATCTTTATCATCTCCCTTCAATGAATCAAAATAGACCCAACAAAGGTCAAGGAAATCTTGGAGATGCCTCTTCCTACCAACCTTAAACAACGTTGTAGCCTATAAGGAAAGATTCAATCCATTCACCATTTCATTTCCCATCTTTCAGACTGGTGCCAACCTTTACACCACCTTTTTAAGAATGATGTCTCTTTCAAATGGAATAGCAATTGTCAAAAATCCTTTGAATCACTCAGATAGTACCTTTTTCACCACCTATACTCATCCATCCTAAAGATGACCACCATTTTCACCTATATATCTCTTCCACCAACCATTTCCTAGGGGCAATGTTAGCTCACTGAGATGAAAAACATAGAGAAATCCATATACTACATTAGTTGCATGCTTGTAGAATATGAGACTCAATATACCCCTACTAAGAAACTCTACTTAGCCTTGACTTTTTTGGCCACCAAACATCACCAATACCTTATTAACCATAAAACTTATGTCATAACCAACACTGAGCCACTCAAGTACATGCATTACAAGCCATACCAAAACTAATGTATGGCCAAATGGCTTATGCTCTTAGCATAATTTGATCTTGAGTTCCTTCAGTAAAAGTAAATTAAAGAGAAAGTCATTCCCAACCAATTGTCCTAATCACCTTTGGTAGATCACCAACCACTTCCTCTTGAGTTCCTAGATGAATACATCACTACCCTTTCCCAAGAGGACATAACCTACCAAATTACTATGTTCTTCAATGGTTCAAAGTACCAACAAGGTGGGGGTGTTGGAGTTATTCTCATTCCTCTTGATGGAAAATCACTTCCTCTTTCCTTCAAATATGACTTTGGATGCACCAATAATATGTCTAAGTATGAAATCCTAGTCATAGGTCTCCAAACCACTCTAGCCTTAAGAATTAAGACCATCAATGTCTTGGTGATTCCCATCTCATGGTCAGCCAAGTCAATGGCTACTATCAATGTAAGAATTGTGTCTTATATAAATACAAACTTTTAGTTGATAAACTCTTAACATCATTTAAACATTACCTAGTCCATTCTTTTCCCTAATTTACCAATAAATTTGTAGATATAATGGCTTGCTTTATTTCCTAGATCCCTTCCCAGCCTTCCAATTCTAAAATCTTTGTCACCATTCATCATTTTAATGCACCCTCTTATAACCAATCTAACCTCCCCACCATTTTAAATGTGGAGGAATCCCCATCTGACATTTGGTATGATCAAACTTTTAACTACCTCTATCAAGTCATTATTCCTCCCAAAATCTCTAGGAATGCCCAAAGAAACTTTGTTTAGAGTACCTCTCATTACACCATAGTAGGAGGAATCCTTCAAAAACATGGTTTTCATGACCTCCTTCTTTATTTCCTATGCATCTATGAAGCTTCTCACATCATCAAGGAAACACATGATGAGATTTGTGGGGGACACTTTAATGATCTATCCCTCACTAAATGTATCCTTCTCCTTGGATACTATTAGCCCATCCTCAATTAGGGCTATTGTGATTATGTAAAATGGTGTATTAAATTTAAATAACATGTTAATTTATATCATTCACTAGCTAATGGCCTTTAAGTATCTAAGGAATTTTGGCCTTTCTCATAATGGGGAATTAATCTCATTGGGTAAATAAACCCTGTTTCTTCATAATGGCATAGATCCATGATCACAATAACTGAATATTTCACCAAGTGGGTGGTGGCTATCCTTCTCATCTTAATTAAAGTGAAGAAGATATTCAACTTTATCAACCATCATATGATCTTCCACTTTTGTGTTACTCATAATATCATCATTGATAATGGTAAATCTTTAAAAATAATCAAGTTCAGGGTTTGTGTGATGAATTTGACATTGACTTAAGTTTTTCCTCACCTTACCATCCATAAGTAAATAGATAGAAAGAAACCTATAATAAAATACTCAATAAAAAGATAACTAAAGTAGTCAATGTTTTAGGTCAAGATTATCATTTGCACATCCCCTTCACTTTATGGGCCTATTGCACTAGCATTTAAACCTCTGTAGGTGCTACCGATTTCTTTGTAGTATTTAGAGTAGAGACAGTCTTGACTATCAATATCCAAATCCCATCCCTTTTCATATCTTTTCAAGAGGTCATCTCTAAAGATTATTATTGTCAGCACCATTTGGCTCAACTTGAATTACTTGATGAGCATCATCTAACCACCCTTAACCATAGTTGTGTCTATCAAGAACTCATCAAGCATGCTTGTGATAAACACCTCAAAGAATGAGAATTCAATATTAGAGACCTCATCCTAAATTAAAATTGACATGTGACCAACATGGATAAAAGTAAACAAGGCAATTTTGATTTCAATTGGTTTAGACCCTACATCATAACCCATAAGTATGGATCAAGAGCTTATCATTTTTCCTCCTTCGAAGCCAAACCAGAACCTGAGTATCTTAATGCTTCACACTATATCCATTATTCTATTTAGTAAGGATCAATATCACTACTTTTTTATAATTTAAGCTCATCCCTTGATTATGAGATTATAACCTTCACCCATCTTCCTCCTCTCCTTTTGAGGACAATTTATTACAACATAAAACCATGTGATTGACCGTCACAGTCATAACCTAATCCCAAATATGGGTACCATGGATCTACCCATGGCATGGTTCTCATGGATACTTTTCATCTCTAACAAGATAGAATTTCATGGTCATTGTCTCTCAAAACCACACCTCTTCACATATCAATAACCTTCTTATGTCAAAGTTTTTCCCTCATAGCGGAAAACCTCTAAACCTAATTAGACTTGTCCATGTCTAAAATACGTCACATCTAATTTGAATACCAAAATATTACTTGGGTCAATATCTTTAGCATTGTAAACTTCTCCCTTGAAGGACAGCTACCCAAAAAAATATAAAATTGCCAAATATAAGGTAGACTACTCCCTTGAAGGACAATTATCAAGAGCATTAAACAAAGTCACTAAACTTAGACCACTCCCTTGAAATATGGCTAAGTTAAATTTATCAAAAGAAGATAAATTACTTAGAAGCTTCCCATATTGATCAACTTCCCATATACATTAATAAAACAAAAGACCCACTACCACAACAAAAGCTAAAGCTACAATCAGCTCTCAAGCAGCATAATCATTTGGAAGCCATAGTCAAATTTCACATGTAAACTTCCCAGATTGATCAATCTACATCTAAAATACAACATGCACTTGTCTATTACCATTCTTAGGTCACCTATAAAAGGAAAAAACTAACACACATAAGGTTACCATACATATTACCCATTACCCTTCCTACCACCTATTACCCATCTCCCCTATATACTATCTATAAATCAAAGAATTTAGAGCTTACTTGACACATTATGATCAAGAAACTTGTTTTATCAACTAATGCATGCAAATGTGAAACATTCACAAAGCTTATGTTCCTTATGATAGTCCAAATTCAAGTTTTGTTTTATTTTATCCTTGTCAACAAACATGAATTATACCTCATTTCTTGTTCTTTCATTATTGAGTCATGTATTTTATTAGACCCATGTCTCATGATTTTTTTCATCTAGTATGGTTATCTAACCTAATTATGTGCCACCACTATTATCTATCAAATAATAATAACCCTAACCATGAATAACATCATATCAAAATTAGCATCAAATCCATATTTATGATCCCTCAACCCATCTTTAGCACACACCTTTTCTTTAAAAACCTTCAACAAAACAAGACCATGTAGTCCATCAAATTGGGGTAACCCATTTGAGCACCATTCTTTGACCCTTGTTGAACTACATTTGCTTGATGTCCATGGAGTATGTAGGTGTTGCTTGACTTCTAAGGGTAGTTTGACCACTGATAACTAATTACCCTCCCCTTTTTCTTCTCATTAATTTTTTTTACTAATAGCACCCTCTTATTTACGGCATCCTATATCAGGGAAGCTTTGGATTTTTCCTATCATCCTTGTATTTTAACATCACCTAATAATTCCTCTTTATTTATCCCTAATTATTGGGAGAACTAAATTATCTTGAGGTCTTTTTGGACTATGTAGGTGGCATTCAATTTTTGAGGTCAGCTTGACCACATCTTTTATTTTATTTTCCCTCCTAAAATATCTTCCTCCACTTCTCTACCTATTTCCTCACCACCTCCCTCCCTTCAGCTTGTCAATCTCTTTTAACCACTTTTCTATCTTATCAATCTCTTTTAACACAAGGATTGATATACTTCCTCGTTGGCCCTTCTTATCTCCCATAAATCCACCACCTCCTCTAATTTTATATCCTCCCCATCACCTTTCCTTGTGCATGCTTCACATCTCACTCCCTCACCACTTTTCATGTTTTTTGTCCCTCTTTCCACTTATTACCAACCTTTTCCTTTATCCCCTTTATCTTCTTTCACCATCCTCATCATCTCCCCTCACCCTTGGATTTTTATTTTACCTTCTTTATCACTCTCTTTTCCTCACTAATTCCATATCATCATATTCCCCTACACATTAAGGGATACTTTTACCTCTTTCTCTTGTTTGCTACCACCTTCTTCTTTCTCTTCCACTACTTCTAAACCACCTTCATTCCAATTTTTAGTTCTTGTTCTCTTCTTTCCCATATTTTTAATTTGGTATGATTTATATTTATTTTATTTCTTCTAGCATTCCATTTTTTCTTATGTGTGTCACCACTCTCTATGGCTTTTTACTCTTCCCACCTTTTCCATTTTTTTCCTGCACCAGTAGCTTCTAACTAGGTCTTTATCCTTTGAGAAGCCTTCCATAATTGCCATTTTCCTCTTATTATTTATAACCTTTTCCACTTTGCATTCCCCTTTTCCTCTTTCCATATTGGTACTCACTTATATTTTCAATGTATATGACTGTTTGTGCTTTATATCCCTACTTCAATACCTCATTTTCCTTCTTATCATCCCTAATATTCATCTATTATTTTCATCTCATGGTCTTTCATTGTGTTCCCATATTTCTTCACCACCTCACCAATTTTTATCTTTTCAATCTCTTATAATCACCCATTCAGCTTGTCAATATCTTTTAATAAGATGATTAACATGTACATTATCTCTTTGACTTCTTATCCACCCATCCTTTGCTTCCTTTTATTTTTCTTAACCCCTTTCCCATTCTCATCTCCAACACCACCCTCTAGTTTGCTTCATTATTTCTCTCCTTTCCTATCATCATTCATGCTTACTTGGTCATGTCTTCACCTACTTCTTCACTCTCTTGGCATCCTTTTTATTTTCTCATTTCACTCCTTTTTCTTCCTATTTCCTTTTCTTCTGTGTATTTCTTTATTTTTCAATTTCATCACCAAAATATTTTCTCCTTAGCCTTTTTTAGACTTCTTTTCAAACCTATCATGGCCTCACATATTTCTCATCCTCCCCTTACCCTTCACAAATTTTACACTTCTTTCCCCATCTTTTTCAATTCTCCAATATGTCATTCTTTAGTGCATTCCTCAAACCCTCATCTTCTACCTTTTATTTTTCTTTTCTTTTCTCTATTTCATTTCATTTTTTTCATCTCCCTTGATGATATTTTATGTTCTTCCCAACCTTATTTTTTTCCTCCTATATGTCCATATTTGGCTCCTTCCATCTTTCTCCACCTTCATCTTTATCTATGACCTCATTATGTTCTTTGCATATCTCTTCATCCATCTCTTGGTCCACCTTCACCTCATCCACTATTGGTTCCCCATTGTTTTCTTACATTGGCACTCAAAATTTTGACTCATTAGAGTGTGGTCACCAGTCATATTGCTTATATTTATGTATACATGTTTTTTTCCTAATATCATTGTCTCTCTTGCCTTAATACATGGAATCTTGTTAGGGTCCTTGCTTCAAGACATCCATTTCTTCCTTCAATGTCTTTATCAGTTAAGCATGGGTCCTCTTTTTGTCCCTCTCCAACTATTACCTTCACACTATATATCACCTCTTCAACCTTTAAATCCTCTACACATTTTGTATGTACTTGATAGAGTTTGATCAACACACCTTTTTTTAGCCTTCAAAGCATGCTCATATGACACATTCGTAGGGCTTATGTTCATTAATCCAAACCCACTTTGGTTATATTTCTAGTCCTTGTCACAAAAGGAACATTGTGACCTCTTCTCATCCTAATATGCTTAGTTGATATCTTCATTATGATATTTGTCTCTTAATTATAGTCTCCACTTTACCATTAGTGTTGTTTATTGATTTAGCCTATCTACTTTACCTTAAGAAAGATTAAAACAACCATAACCATAATAGTCATTTCCATAACCATAGCATTCATGAGTATCCACATAACCTTAAGCACAATAAAACTCAAATAATGACATCCAACACATATTTACATTAAACTATGCAATATTTTATTTAGGGTATGAGGAGTCACACGTCATATATAAAGTTATCATTATTCATACCTCAATTTAGGAATATACATACATTATTTTCCTACCTAATCATTAGGATGATTATCTAGTGACTCTAGATTTGTGTCCCACCATCATTCTACTTGATTTCTCCCTGAACTAACATTTGTAACATTCCCTATCTTAGCAGCCACTAAAGGGTTTACTCTATTATCCTCTTTTGAATTCATCCCCATAGGGCATGAATCATATTCCACTGTAAGTCTTTCACACTGCTTACTCATCATAGCCATTACATCACTTTTATCTATTTTTCCTATACGCATAGGTAAAATTAGTTATTGCCTTAACACACATCCCCTTGGATAGTGAAGGTTCCCTCCATGGATAGGCTGAAGTTCATGTTCTCCAACTCTTCACCTTGAATAATTAATGTCTCACCTTCTTCACTACTAAGAAAGTAAGATTTTAGGCTTAAGCTCAAGATGTGGGTGCCTTTCCTCTTATTATTGGTTTAAAAACACTTCCATTATCACCATTACATGTTGTAGTATTTTTAGATACACACATTAACCATGTTGATTATTTTAGGTCATGGGGGTTGTTGATTATATCCACCATTGCTCCCATTGTTCACCATAATCAACTTTTGGTAGTTCTATACACCCTAAACAACCTAGAAAACTAAATGACTTCAAGATGGGTATTCATTCTTATCATGATTCTTTAAATAGACTACCTAACCATTCTTCCTTATAGACATGATTATCCATTCCACTGATGGGGAAGGTCATATGATGTTATTGATTCACTTGAATAGTCTTCCCACTTAAAATGGTCATGTCTACTTATATTTTCATGTGGACATGTAGCCCTTTATCCAACTAGTCATCTCGATATAGTCATTATGCATTGTCATGATGTCTTTTAATTTCTCATATCATCTAACTTGTATCTGATGTCTCTACATGATTTGTAATCTTGTGGTCCTTATGGGCTTGGTGGTCATTTACATCAATGTCACCTTAACCTAGTTGACGTAAATTAGCTTCTAGCCTTGGGCTATTGCAATGATCACACCTCTAAAACTCCCACTATTGTTGGTGGTGATAGCTCCCAAATGCTTGCCACTATGGTAACTCCCTCATCTTATCCAACTATCTAATAAATATCCTAGAGCACATAGCTCCCTACTAGTAGGGTCTCTTTTGAGTGGAACCCAAAGTCCTTAGTTCTAAATAACTAGGATAAAGGATGCAGACATGGACACCATTTGTCTAGCCTATCCATGTAGCTATTGGGTCAGGTAAGGTCCATCCTCTATCACTCACCATGCTTCTATATTTCTAACTAATAAAATATACTTAACCATCAAATAAATTCTTTGTAGGTCATCACTTCACTACTAACCTTAAAAACTGACATGTAGCAGTGATGAACGTTTCCTAAAGAGATTATGTAGATCTTGATAGATACCCACCTTTTAAAACTTGGCTCATAGTAATAGATGCCAACACTATTCTTATACCCTCACATTATTTTAGAAGGTATAAACTCCTCATGAAAACACATCTTTGTTGGTTTAGCTCCATCATAGGACATTTGTGATGCTTAGCCTTTTGTTACCCACTTATTTATCCTACCTTACTCATCTATATCTTCTCCTCTTAATGCATTTAGGATTATTATAGTGATTATTCACTAATCAAGACCATGACACCTCACCATTACCAAATTATCAACCCAAGACTAACCATGTCATGTATCACATTGGGGTAGCCCATCTAAACTCCACTAAGAACTACATTTGGCCTGATGTTTTTTTAGATTTCACATTCACAAAAATATGTAGGAAACATCCAATTTCTTAGTGCATATGGATTTATCTCAACCATCGCTTATCTAAACCCTTACCAATCACTCTATTTGACCAACTAACCATTTGACCATGTCCACCTTGATATTAGTTATTTAGACCCAAACTATTACATATCATTGCATTGACCTTTCCTAAGCCATTTTCACCACACCAACCAACCATGACATGTTGCATTTTTGCATGACCTAACCATTTAGGTTGTTTTATAGGAATAGTTCCTACCTTAGATACATGTAACAAACACCAACCCTATCTAGATTACTTGATAGACATGATCTAATTAGCTATGACTAATGATGTGGATTGGTTACCCCTCACATATGTCCCTCTAGACCCAAACTTAAATTGACCAACATTGCTAACTTTATTTTATGTGTAATCTTGGGTACTACACTCAATCACATTTTTTGCGTATGTTTGCATCTCAAATATCCAACTACCTTGTCACACCACCTAGTGCCTCCCCACTAACTACTTATCAAACTTTAACCCAATTTTGTTTTACCTCATTACCTCCCAATTTGATGGGGAACACCTCTTCCCATACTTGGGGCATCTTGACCTTTGACCAAATGATTCATTTTTGTTTTAAAACTTGTTAATTCAAAGCCACATAGAAAAAAAGGGCAAAATGTAGTCACTATAAAAGTACACACTTGTAGTTTTAGATGACTTAATACCTTGAGAGCCACTAAAGACCCCTAAAACCTTCTTAACCCTTAACCAACCCCTCCTAACCTAATCAAATCAATATTCTCCAATTGACATAGTACTATTCAAAAAGTACTATATTAAATTACTATTCACTATTATTATTTATTATGGGACCCACTATCACTATTAATGATGACATGGAAAGCGACATGGCTTGGAAGTGATGTGGCTTGAGGTGGGACATGATACCCCACCTAACACCTACCTCCAAGGTACCTAATGACATCAGTAAGTACCAAAGGGCCCCTCTTTTGGAATGTGGCACATTTTTATTCATGGGGCCATCATTTAATATGTGTTTTTGTCCTCATACATGGAGGATGATGACAAAATACATGGGAAACTTAGGTAAAATATGAAAGTAAGTGGTGTAAGTTATTTTGGACCCATATTAGCCCATGTGCATGATTCCCTTTCCATTTTGGATGCTTTAGCAAGTTGAGAGACAAACTATCTAAGCGGGAGACCTATTGGGTAAGTGGGAATCTCACCCCCTTGTATTTAATAAAAAATAATTCACCAAATGGATAATGGTGACAAAATTCATGGGACACTTAGCCAAAAGACAAATTAGCTTGGTAAAAAGTCCTTTGGCCTTATTTGAGCCCATGTGCATGATTTACACTCCAAATTGGACTCATGTGCAAGGTGGGAGACAAGCCAATAAGGTGAGAATCCAAACATTCTTATCCCCTTTGTATTTTATTATCCCACTTGAAAAATGGCACCATACTTATACTATTCCCTCTTTTGGCATGTTTTTTGACAACAAATGATATAAATATGACCCTGCCCCTTCACCCATGGTTAAGTTCGGTAATATTTGGTAGAAGCATTTATTTCTGTAGGTTTTGGAGAATTTTTAAAGAGATCATAATATTTGAATAAAATATCTAAAACCAAAAAACTATACCAAAATCTTCAAAAATCCTTCTTCAACAAGACAACATCTTCAACAAGCCATCATCAAGCCATCTCCAATAAGAATCAAGGTATATTGTTTATTTTAGTCATTTTAATTTTTTAGATTTGTTGGCCTCCATACCTTTCACCTCTAAACGTCTTCCTTTTTATCCATTTTACCCCTTTTTCATCCTTACCTCTTTTCCCCCTTTTAGCCCATTTTCTTCTTTCTTCCATTTACCCCTTTTTACCCATTTTTCCTCTTTGCCATCTTTACCCATTTTCCCCCCTTTTCCATATCTACTCCTTTTCCGCATTTACCCATATTTATCTTTGTCTATTTCCATCCTAATTTTTTCCCAACCCAACTAAATATTCCTTTCAACCTTTATCATCAAACCAAGAACCACCATTTTGCCTTAACTAATTTTCAGCACTAGTTGATTTAGCTTAGTCATCTTCTAAGCAAAGTATTTCACTTTATTATGCTAAAAATTGTTATTTTATATCATGTTCTTGTATTTAATTTCAGTTTGATATTATTTTATGAAACTCCTTTATTTTTTATTCATAAAATCAAGTGTTTAAATTAGGTGGCATAACAACCTCCTAGGAAGGTTTCGCTTATAAGATCTAGCTCACACTAGGAAATCTACCCATCTACTTGTCTGAAAAATAAGTATGTAGTAGTGATTTATTATTATAGATAATACTCCCAAGCCAAATAGGATATCTCAAAAAGTCTATAATTTAATGAGTGCATCTCTTAAAAAAAAATTCTACACACCCTTTTAACTAGTTTCTTTCTTTTCAACACTAGGAAAAAGAAAAACAATTAGATAGAAATAGGTAGAATATATAGAGAAGAGCTAAAAAACAATTTCAGCATTTAAGATACATGGTCTTTAGTGTTGAATTATGTGATTTAATGATGATCCCAATACAATATTAATTGCCTTTGGATTCCAACATTAACTTCCATTTCTCCAAGATCATGGGTGTCCACCCAAACCAATTAGAAGTCATGTGTAATCTCAACTACAATCCCAGATTAGTAATGAATATTTGTAATTACCCCTTTTATTTAGTGAAACTAATTATTAAATTGGTTTCATATATTTTATCTTTAATATATATACATTTCCACTATTCATGGGTGAGCGATTTTGTACCAAGATGCTATAGAAATCATGCCATGAGTACACAAGCTTATTCCTTGTTGTGTTTTTGCTAGATTGCTTACCTAGATACTGATTGTAATAAGACATTATAATAATGTTGAATGTATATTTGATTATTTTTTTCTCACCTTATCTCTCTAGTTTTTGGTTTATCTTGTTAATTGATGCTAAGATTTATATTATATATGTTTACAGAAATGAAGGTGGCAATTATCTTGTGTTTATGATAGTCTAGTTCCTTGTATGATATTTGATTATATTTAAAACATGTTATACTTTATGTACTTCCAACTATAAAGTGTTTAAAAATATTTATGTGTAATTTGTTAAAAATATTTGTGTTTTTACATTTGGTGAAGGATTTCTAAGTTGAGCACTCATATTTGTTGATGATTATTGTAATTAGGATGTGTAGTTATTATTTTAACTAGTCTTTTAGGTTTATTCATGGTTTACATTAGTATTTTCTTAGTCATTGTGTGCAACCATTACATACTATCAATTAGACTATCTTTAAAATGGGTTCAATGGATAAATGAATTACATATCAATGTCCTTAGAATATTTCCCATTGAGTGGCTCATGTTTGTATAATAGCTAAACCAAGCACATAATGGTATAATTGTGGTCAAGCATGCTTTCAATTATTTAGTATTAATAGGGTTGTTTAGATAAACAAAAACCCATATTTTATACCCTACCCTTATTTCCGTTACATTATTTTAATGGTGTCTTATCTTCGATTAAATTGAAATGCTTTACAATGAAGTGACACGTAAAATATTTACCAACTGAATAAATTATACATCAATATTTATAAAATTAACTATCAAGTAAACAATTATGGAATGCTCATATAAATTGAACCCCTAGTGGTAGTAGGTTTTGATCTCAAATAAAACTTGGTTAAATTACTTGGTCCTTGGATTAAACCAACATCATTCTTAACATTTTATCTCATGAGTGATTTCAAATAAGAATTTTAGAGATAATAATAGATGGTGATATAAAGAGGGCTTATGAGTTATAGTTTAGTTTTTGGTTAAACATAAGAGTAATTTTAAACTATTGAAATTTGTTAAGAATATGTTAACAATTATTATATGTTCTTGGAACTCATTTAAATTTTAATGTTTTATTCTAATTTTACTTTCTCATCATGTGGTAAGCTCAAATAGATGTATTTTTGACTTAATTGTGTATAGTGAACCAAGTTAGAGCCTAGTGTGCACATCACCTAGTCAAAAATCTACCTATGGGAGATTATTTTTCTTCTCATTACAGGGCTATTAAAGAGAATGAACTATAAGATATAAACATAATCCTTTAGTTACACCTACTGGATCAACCTCTCAAACCACTTAGAATCATCATTTACCCATGGATTTACCTATGGCTTGGCTTGTTGGGCCTCTCATAAACATGTTTGGGTTATCCATGAATTACCTAGGATCCCAAAGAGATACTTGCCAAGATTTATTCCTGGTATAGGAAATATTGTATAAAAAAATGTAACATCATAAAAAACTACCCTTAGAATCCTAAATGTTGAACATGAATATGTAGATTATATAATATTCCTCTTAACACTTATGGAAGAAACATATGATTAGTTTATAAACCTTCCTAAAGATTCCATTACAAGCTTAGACCAGTTTAGTAATACTTTATTAGCCCAATTTTGGACAATTATATTTCTAATCATCTTGTATCAGTAATTTTCATTCATTAAAAAAGAGACAAATAATCCCATTCACAATTCTAATTCTCATTTATAAAAGATGTATAATAGATTCACCCATATTTACAAATATGACTCTCAACTAACATTAGAGATTTATAAAAATGCATTATATCCATGGACTGATATGTCTTTAAGATGAGACCATATGGTGGTAACCTTACCTTTGACATATGTTGAAGCTATCAATGTTGATAGGAAACTCAATCCATAAGGACAAATGATGGCTCCCATACCTAATGTATTACCCAACATGCCTACATTGATCCTTCATACCAATACAAATTAGAATATTATTTCACTTCAATCATTGTTAATAATAAATGTATTATGAATGAGAGATGCTCCTCCAAATTAATACTTATGTTATCTTAACTTGGTGGACAATGAGATGGTTCCCTAATTATAAAACCAAATAGTGTTATTAGTTGCCAATAATACCTAGAACATACACTAACAGTACACAAAATATGAGTTGAATTCCATCTAATGGATGGTGTAAAGACTAATCAATGACTTCCTTATTTTTCAAAGGTAAATGGGTAGTTCTAGTGCTAAGAGTTAAAATAAGAACTTAAATCATTAGAGACAAAACAAAAATTATAATTGTCCCCATAATTGGCCAGAGCCTTTTCCCACAGAGCCTTTTCCCAATAAGATATATGAAATCAACATTTTTGAAATAGTTTTTCTAATTATTTTCATCTACATAACACATACCAACATAGAGAATTTTATTACATCAAATTTTTTAGTTATTTTGACATAATCCAAAGAGAAATGGAAGAATAAGAGGTAGTACCAAAATAACCTAGATCATTTAATGTTGGTAGGTCACCTAACATAGCCATGGCGTTAAAAACTATGGAATTGCATATCCAAGAATATAATTAACTAGAAGAGAGTGCTACTGAAGTGCATACTTTGCATCAATTTCAAAAAATTAATTATGCCTTTAGAAAATTGCATCAACAACAATCCCTCTCTACCTCTACTTATCAAAATAATGGCATA
Organism: Torreya grandis; assembly: GCA_037957365.1. NCBI lineage: Eukaryota > Viridiplantae > Streptophyta > Pinopsida > Cupressales > Taxaceae > Torreya > Torreya grandis. The sequence continues at coordinate 907,374 of JARHVA010003612.1, forward strand.
ACTCCCCCTAATCTTAAGAATAGTAATGAAAATCCATCTATAAATTCTAATGAGTATAAATACCATGCATAGATTTATCCACCTCAAGGTAAAGATGGATATAATATCATGGAAGATATGAAAAAAATGAAAGGCAACATCATGTTGTGTGAGATTTCTCAAATAATTTCGAAACATGATCTCTTTCTCAAATAAATTACAAAAAAACCAATCCATCCCAAGTATAAAATAATGCATACTAATGTGTTTATCCATAAAAATAAGACAAAAGTGTCTCACTTTATCTTAACTATTAGGGTTTTTGGGCATAACTTGTATAATTGTTTAGTAGATTTAGGATTTTTGAAAAATGTAATGCCTTGAGGAATTTGTGAAAAATAGCCTTAATCCGTACTAATTAATATAACATTTTAAAACTAGACAAAACTAATGTTAGAGTAGTAGGTAAATTACTCAATGTGCACCAGCAATTAGAGTTAGAACCTAGAGTCCAATAATTCATAGATATATAAGTAGTCAAAATCCATGAAGCATTTGGAATGTTACTCAATTGTGATTGGTCTAAATATTTGAATAGATACACATCCATTAACTTCTCTCACATATCATTTACTTGTAGGGGCATAATAAACCAAAGAATAGTAGATAGAGAAATGAGGATGAACCAAAAGATCATATAATATAATGTGGTGAATGAGAAGGTCAATATAGTGAATTCTAATTTAGGTATTTATACATTTAAAGCAATGCATGATAAAATCAATATTGATAATGACATGGTGTTTCCTAGACTGTGGTCATTATATGTGGATGGAGTTCACTCTAAACAAAGTTCTAGATATGGAATCTTACTAATTGATCTACTATGCAATAAACATCTAACTTCTTATATCCTATAATTTTCATGCACTAACAACCTATAATAATATGAGACATTGATACTATGATTATAATTTACATTTAAACATAAGTAAAAATAAGTGAGAGTATTTAGAAACTCTAAGCTAGTTTTGAAACAATTTAGATGTAAATTCCATAGAAAATTGTCATAGCTTAGGAGATATAATCATTGGGTGTTGGACCTAATATAAATGTTCAATGAATTCAATGTCATTAACATCCCTAGGGAAGGAAACCATGTTGATGATTCATTGGAATCCTTATTTATGAGCTTAGACCCCTTGAAAACACTAAATTTCAAGAGTTTTATATTGAACTAGTTCCTTGTCCTTTTGTTTAAGATAATGTAATGAATTTTCATGTCTTTGAAGATGACAAACAAATTGTTCAATTCCTTAATAGTGATAGGGTATTTAAAGATCAAATAATAGATGAAGAGGAAAAATATCATCTTAGAGATGAAATTGACAAAGACATAATTATCAATATCCAAAAGAATTGAAACTCAAAGGGGGAATATCTCTATAAAAGACATTTTACACATTTATACCTATGCCCCAATAAAAGAAATAAAAATTTGAAAATTATAATTTTTGAATCATTAACCTTGGTTTCTTGAAAAACCCTAAACTATCAACGTAGGTCTATATTGGATTTACATTAAAAAATATATTTTTAGAGGTTACTTATTACCTATAAGGATGACAGTGTCTTATCTTGTGGGAAGCTCAAAATATTCAACCCAAAGGTAATTACTCACACCATTATACTTAATTCAAGTTATAAACCATTTAAATAAATTAAAAGACCTTTAAATCATGTTTTATAGCCATTAATACACAAATAAGTGCACAAGATCTTTTTTACTAGAATAAAATTCCTAGTTAACCATTCCACCTAGGTGGTAAAGTTGTTACATGTATGGAATAGAAATGGAAGAATTAGACTATGCATAGACTTATAAAATTTGAAGAGTTTTAGATAATGATAATTCTATATTACCTTCCCTTAACAAAGTCATTTAGATTATTAGCATGTTCTAGATGATTTCCTTATTATATGGATTCTTGAGATACAATTAGTTTTTATTAAAAATTAGAGGATAAAGATAAATTTTCATTTACAATAAAATTGTGCACATTTACCTTTAACAGAATGCCATTTGGATTGATTAGTTATGGAGTTACAGTTCAAAGAGATATGGATTTTGATTTTAAAGATATTAATTAGTAAATGAATTATCATTTATATGGATGACATAACTATGTTTTCAAAGTGTATATCATACCACATCTTCCATCTTGAAAAACTTTTCAAAAATGTATAAGTTATAGTGTTTCCTTAAACCCAAAAAAGAACATGTTCGATGTCATTAAATGTAAGCTTCTTGGTCATATCATAATGAAACAAGGTATTGATATTGACCCATGTGAGATGAGTTAATATCTAAATTACCTTATCCTAATATTAAAAAAGTGTTGTCATTATTTGTTAAAATCAATTTTGTTCACAAGTTCATTTCTAGATTTGTTGAAATTGTGTAGCCTTTAAATGCTCTGTTGAAATAGGAGACTAAACTAGAGTGGAATGCTCAATTAAATAAGACATTTCAAGACATAAAGTATGCCATCATGAAAGTACAAATGCTAATCATATTGTATTATGCTAGAAACTTCTAAATTTACCCTTTTGTCTTTAAACACACCATTATTGCCTACTTCACACAAAGATTGGATGCATAAGAACAACCTATAGATTTCATGATCACAAATATAAATTATGTATTATTATAATTAATTTAATCTACATTAGAAAAACATGCATACACTTTATTCAAGTTTGTCAAATAATTTAGGCACTATATTCTTAGGAATAAAGTACATGCAATTATGCCATGCCTAACTAGCAATTAAATGTTGGGGTAGAATGAGATAAGTGAATGTAGATGTAGATGGATGAATAAGCTACAGGATTATGACTTGGATATAAAACCTACCATGATGATCAAAGGACAAGGTCTTAATTAGCTGATAGCTTAAATTTAACCAAGAATCATGGTATATTAATTAGATAAAGAACAAGTGGTATAGCATTATTATACACCCTAATTATCCATTAACTTCTCTATTGGATCCCACCTCTTAGATTGAATCAAACATAAAAAATATATCTTAGGTTGAAGGTAGCATGGTATATTCTAGAGAAAGGATTTATCTTCAAAATAAAATATGAAGGTGTCTACCTGAAGTGTTTGTTAGAAGAAAAATCTAAGTGGTAGCAAATTTCCATGAAAATATAATCACTAGTCATCCTAAAAAAATGTAGTGGCACATTAAATACATTGATTAGTCTATTATTGGCCTACCATACTCAAATACATCCATGCACATGTTGGAGTATTCCATCAATGTCAAACCTTCTCCAAAAGGGAAGTCCACCCTATAATTCCATTACAGCTAGTCATAGAAGGGACACCATTTTCTCAATGGGCCCTATATTTCATATGGGCCATTAAGCCAAACTCCTAAATAGGCTACAAGTTTGTTATTACTTCCAAAAATTATTTCATGAGATGTATTGAGGAAATAAAATTAAAGAATATCGCTTCTAATGAAGTAATCAAGTTCATGGAAAATAATGTGACCACTTTGTTTGGGATTCCCATCTCATTAGTTTATGACAATGTACTTTAATTTCAATCCAAAAACTTCTTTGAGTGGTCATATGACAATGGGATAAATTTAAGGTTCTCATACAATTACTACCCACAAGGGAATAGATTGGTAGAATCAACTAATAAAAATATGATTGAGGCCATCAAGAAGTATGTTGAGAAGAATCCTTAAGAGTGGTATTTTTTGCTAAAGTTTTCCCTTTGGGATTGAACACACTAGTCATAAAAAATCTCATAAAATATTTCCATTTACATTAGTCTATGGAATAGATCCATTCATACCTATCATGTTCAAGATTTACACCTACTATTTTATGTAATATTACATGAAATGTAATGAAAATTTAAATTCTAGGTTTTTAGAAATTGTATAATTAGAAGAATCTCGAGATGAAGACTTATTATTTTTTAACAAGAATCAAATCAATGTCAAGAAATGGTTTCATAATAAGGACAAAGTGAAGTCCTTTAGGATTTCATATCTAGTGCTACTATGGGATAAATCCCATGAGAATAGGGGTTAGCATTATAAGTTTTATCCACTTTCGATTGGCCAATACCAAATATTTAAAATACTAGGGTAGAATTATTTTCACCTTAATTATTTATAAGGGAACAATCTTACATTATCTGTGAATGATCAATTAGTGAGGCACTACTTCTTGGATGTCCCTTCTTTTGTATCATTAGAATATTTCTCTTTGATTGGTCTTGTAATCTATAGTGTACATAATAGTTTAGTCTCATAATTATTGTGTTTACTTTATTATATTATTTTTTCCATTTTATAGTTTAACATTAGAGTAGTTTCAATTTTTTATATTTTGATTTTCACTCATGGTTCTTTATTTTGTCCCTTTTGGTGGATCTTATGCACAACCTTATTCCATGTCTATAGTTTGTCTTGGTCTCTCCTTGCTAAATAATTGACTTGTTCTTCAATAAATTCTAAGATGAGCTAATATAAACTATCTATTTGAAGAGATAATAACTATCATTAATGCCAAATCATATATTTTGACCTTGGATAAACTAATAATCTCTTTGTCTTAGGCTATAATTAAGTGAAAGTCTCACCCAAGTTGATTAATCAACTTTTTTGTATGTATATATTCTCATCCTTTATCCTCATCATAAATTCAAGGTACAAAGCCAAGGTATAATCTTTTAACTTCCCATTATTAATTGTTGAAAAAATGTAAGCATGCAACTAGATTGCATGATCCAAGTTTGCTTTCTTAAAAAATATTTGAGTAGACATTGACAAAATGTATGTAAAATAATATTTTGTAGCCTGAAGGAATCATAGATGAGTATTTATTTCCCCTCAATATTGTCAAAATCCTAGGAAATTATTTGTCTAACTAATTCAAGTGTGCATTTCCTTGAAAAATCCCTATGAATATTTTTCTCTCCTTTTTTTTTTAATTTTCTACCTTTTCTTCTTGTCCTTTATTAGTATCTTAATTTTATTTCTACTTATCTTCCTTGATTTTTTTAAATTTTCATTGAGTTTATCCTTATCATGTTTATTTTGGGCTCAACTATCTCTTTTTTAATTGAATATTAAATTTATTTAATAATGTTTATTGAAATGAAGGCTTTATTTGTGAGAGTATAACATCATTGGCATTATAGAGCCTATTTGAAAATGTTGATTGAACATTATGTCTAAACTGCTCTAACTCTTTTTGAATTTAAGAATTGTTTTGGCCAATGATTCTTAATAAATCACATGGATTTAAAAATGTTGTTTCTTTTGTTTAAAGACAAAATGAACTTGATAGGAAATATGAAAAATACATGAATAATTGTCACTTCTGATTTGTCTTAACAAAGGTTTTTTTAGTGGTGAATCTTCATTAATTGATGAATATTCCATTTTCCAAAGTTAGAATTTGGATGTTTTAAGGAGTAGTTGATAGCATGAAATCATCTAAATTTTGGGGGTGGTAGTTAATTATGAGGGTTGGCTCACCTACTTTGTAAAATAAAATTCCTTTTATAAATGTATGTTATCGGTACCTCAAAAGCCAATCCATGTACATTTGCCACTATATATATATATATATATATATATATATATATATATATATATATATATATATATATATATATATATATATATATTGTAAAACATATACATATGTGCTAAAAAACCAACATTTAACTATCAATCATCTATATTTTTTTTAGGCATTGACATTTTTGTATCGAGCATTTGGGTTTTGTTGTCGAGTGTCAGCATTCTACTATTGGGCATTAAAATGAGAAGAATATATAATGTTTTTATGGTTTTATTATTTCATTATTTTGACATTTTGAATATGATACATTAGGAATAATTGATAATAAAATGTTTATGTATAATTAATAACATCATAAAATAATTATATTCAAGAAGATACGTGGTTCCAAGCAATTTTGTTGTGTTTCTAAATCATCGGTAGAATTCTAGAAATCAATATATGCATTAAAAATCTATAATAGATAAGTTGTTGGTTAAAGTAAAAAAATGACATAAAAAACTTCCCTAAACCTAAATATTATTAAATATTTGAATTCCTCTCAAAAATTTATGGAATTTTAAAAAAACTGTCACAATTCAAGTTTATATGTAAAATGTTATGGCCTTGGGAAGCTAGGGGGTTGACATTGTGCATGTAGATTGCTTTCTATATTATGTTGACATCCACTAAAATTATAATGAAAATGGAAAACATCATAATTTTTATTGATAATAACATAATTATTTTGGACATAAATATAACTATGATGGTTTCCAACATAATGCAGATGACCATCTACATGTACAATGCTATCTCCTCTGCTTCTTGAGGCTATAACTTTTACATATTGACTCAAATTATGATGATTTTTATTTTTAAATTGCATAACTTTTTGACAAAAATCCAAATATACAATCATATTTATGTTTAGGTAGTTTTTAATGCAAAAACCTAGATTCGACTTGTTTCATCACTTAATTTGACTACATGATTAAACATCTTCCAAACTAATTTTCCACCATTTCAAAACTAATTATCCTAAAAAACTCTAAGGTTTTTTGTATAAGCCACTAAAATTTTCCCTCATCTCAACTGATCAATTGAATTTATAAACTTTCCTAACCCATGTCTTGGTCCTTAAAACTTAATTAAATGAATAGAAATTTAATTTTAAAAGTGGAAGAAAATAAAATAAAAATAAAAATAACATGTGAAATCATAAGATCCTCAAAAATTTTATTAAAAAACATCCACCGTGGGCTTTGCAACCTAGTTGGTAGTGCAGCAAGGTCTTGAGGGATACTAGAGGCATCTATGTCAATATTATATATTATTGGCTAGTAAAAGATCAATGCCCATGCCATTTCCCCTTGATCTAAAATTTCTCCCTCATAAGTTCTAATCATTTAAGTAGATTTGAATGATTGTGTGTGAATACAAAACTTTAAATGGACTAATCACTTAAAACACACATAGATGGTATTTGGTAATAAGTTATCTTCATATATGTGTGTTGGAGTAGACTTTGATGCCCACTCTTTTGATTTTATCTCAAGTTTCTACTTGCATATAATATTGGTGTTTGGATGTATGAACCAAAAATTCTAAATTCTCTAGATACTCAAGAGCATCTCTCAGTAGGAAGTCACCATTGTTATTTCCTTCACCAACACCACCTAATTTCGTATTATGAAATCATGGAACCTCTCTTGAATTTGGGATTGATAGTTTTTTTGAATTTATATAACTTGTATAGATGTTAAGTTATGAATGATTGGACATTCTTTTTTCTAATGCCTTCAAATTTTACTAATTTTGCTCTAAGATTTCATATATGAATATCAAAATCTATATTTTAGGTTCACCTAAGCTTTATAAAAGGTCTTATTATAGGTTAAATGCTTTAGTTTCAATCTCATTTTAATTTTAAATTTAGACATTCAATACATTATCTAACTTGGTATGGGAATCCTTACAAAATTTCATTGAGAAATTGGCCCTTGGTGGGTCTATCTTGTGAGAATTGGCTTAGCATTTTCCCTATTTTAGCATAAAAGCATTGAATAATTTTATAGATTTTAGGATTTCATGTGGTAAACTAGTGTAAGTAAATTCTAATGGTCCTTATTTAATTTTTTATCACCAACACTTTAGAATCTATTTTATGAATAATTAGGTCTAGGTCTTAGTTATATGAGAATGACTTAAAACCATGGTTTATCTAAATTCTATCACGTATTTCTTGGTGTATTGCTTGTTAATTCTAAGTTCTATTCATTCAAAATTCATGTAAATCTCTTCTAAATCAATAAAAATCACTTTAAAATCCCCTTTTATATTTATGAAAATTAAGTGTGTCATCCCTTCCCTTATGAAAAATCTATGTCAAATGTTATACTTTAAATTATCAAGTCTTATTATGGCCACTATAATTATTTAAGTGAAGTGAATTTATAAATGTTACCATAAAAATTATTATGTCCCTTAGATTCATTTTTCCCCTTTTCTAACTTAGTCTTTTGTGTTTCTTTTCTAGACCCATGACATCTTTGGGCTTAAATTTATTATGTTATCAATACTTATTGACAAATCATTCAATCATAGGCTAGGGGCTCAAAGGAAAATTGGTTAATTCATATTATTCTTAGGCTACCATGATTGAGATGCATGGAATCATCATGGATCTTAGTTTAATCACATCATCGATAGAATTAAAAGTTTCCCTCAAGACCTAAGCCTGAAAATGGAACCACATAGAACTATCCAAGGAGCCCAATACTTAGGGGCCATTAGTGGATCATAGTGGAGTATAATATCCCAATAAATCAAAGGAACACAATGATAACACATGTCACCTTTAAAAAAAACATGGCTCAATAGGGATGGAATAAGCACACAAGAGACCTCTAAAGGTCTTACTGGGATGAAACCATGTGGCACCATCTTGTGAGCCTAGGTCCAAAATATAATTGATAGATCAGGAAAAATATCAAGCGGCCATGTAAATGTGGATAATACATGTGTCTAAGAGGATTTATGATTAGAGTACTTGATATGGAGATCAAAACTTGGATACACATCATGGTTAAAGGAAATAATAAAGGTCAAGACATGAAAGGAAGCTTGGGATGCATGGCAATGGCATAGTGAAGGAAACGAATAGAATTGATGAATCTTAATTACATCTTAATATATGCATGGGCTATCAAAAGTCAATAAAATATCTTAGATCTAAATTTGATGGTCATTAAGGCCATCAAAGCCATCGAATGTCAAGTTGTAGTGAGGAAAAGGAAAAAGATACTAATAAGATGAAATATTTTCCTTAGAGAGGCATATTTTTAACTATAAATATCTAAAATAAAAATGTCAATTATAGATACATGATCTTCTACTACAAATAATATGTCAATCCCAATCTTGTCTCAACTACAATCTATCAGACAATTAAATGATCTCAATTTCATTTTCTAAATCATCATGAATATGTTTAAACACCCGATTAGTGGGATGAGATGGATTAATACCCTAAACTCATCCAATTAAATATAAAAAAATATTGAATTATCATTGTAAAAGTTCAACATTTTCATGTAATGAATCTCTCAAAATTGTAATCGAATCCTTTCATTTTTTTGAAACTATCTTCTTCTCATTGAATGTGGTCCATTATTTCTAGTTTAAGTTCATGTTTGTGAAAGAGGAGTGATTTTATGACTATATTATAGAGATGAATATGGAAATTATATTATACATTTTATAATTTAATTCATGGTGTGTTCTTTTTAGTTTTCATATAACAATCCATGTTTTATGTGATTTTTGTTATAAAGTGTTTCAAAAGATTTGTGTGTTTTTACTACATATATCTTGAGTGTTTACATTATTTGAATGACCCACACGTATTATATTAATATTGGTGTCCATTATAATTTTTTCCATTGTGTGGCTAAATTTTTGAGTAATTTTTTAACCAAGCACACAGTGGTATAATTGTGACTTGGCATGCTCTGGTTTTTCAACATCAACATTATCTTGACTAGAAATATTTATTTATGCTCTCATTTTCCATATTTTTTTATGTTTGTTTGGAAACTAAAACAACATACCCTAATATATAAAGTGGTAAAGTATAATATAATAAGATATAACAATCAATAATCAAGTTCAATCAGATGATAATAATTCCAAGTGTCATCAAATAAACATTAAGAACTAGGTGGTAGTAATTCATGCTCTTTGAGTAAAATTGGTAAAACTACTTAGTCCTTGGATGGAACTAGAATTTATCCTAAAACTAATGTGATCACATTCTTTCCCATGCATTATCATCTACTTTTCTATTTGAACATTCAATCTCATGAGTACATTTAGAGAAGGATTTCAAAGTGAAAAATAAGTGGTGCTAGAAGGAAGTCCATTTTTGGCTTGTTTGTTTACCTTTTGATTGTTATTTATTTAAGAGAAACCCGGAACCCATTAAAAGGACCAAAAGGTCCAGATCCTGGTACTTATACTTATTGTTTCACTTATTGAGACATAGAGGAAAAATAACTAATGGATATATGCTTGTTATACATGGTTTTGTTTCTCTTTATCCTATCTCTAATTTGATGAATTTCATGGCTATCATCATGTCTTGGCTTGGATATTTAGTCATAAATGTCCCAAGAATTAAACATGAATTGCCAAATGGATATCCCTTTATCTCTATTCCTAAATTTCAAAATAAAAGCATAAGGACTAATGAAGAACACCTCATTTCATGTAAGTCTACTATGCATGTTTTAAATGTTAAATTTTAATATGTTACTTGCAGGGTGTTTCCTTTTGATTTGGATAAATAATAATTCAACTCAAATTTTTGTTTGAAACCTAATTCTATTAAAAATTGAAATGACTTTTAACATTTATTTTTTTCTCTAGTTTGATCTAGGGATTCACCCTCATGCTTTTTTGAAATAATTTGTAGTGATCAAAAAATAACCCCTTATGCTAATCATTTTAATTCCAAGTTTCAAAAGAGTCATAACATAGTCCCTATTAGCCTTATACCTCTTGAAACAACTCTTTAAGATCTATATTTACATGCCTTTTACCCCTAGCTACCACATTTATAAATAAGTATACAAAAAATAGCTTGTCAATGCATTTCATAGAAATTGTTAAAGTTCCAAAATAACCACATCATTTTACTTTGATTGCCTTGGCTTCATGGGGAATAAAATCAAAGAATTTTTAGTGAGTGAAAGGATGTCCTTTAGCTTCTAAGGACTTTGACAAGATAAGTAATTTTGTTGGCCACAAATGGAAGACATGTTGTGCATGTTTCTAAACCCACCCTCATAACTTAGTTTAGATTATGATTTAGTCTATATAATTACATGTTTTATTATTTTTCTTGATTTACATAGGTCATGCTTTCAGTATTTATTTTCTTAGTTAGTTTCCCTATTTTTCTAGAGTAGGTTTTCTTTGGTCTGTTTCTTATTTTATCCCTATTTTATGTTAGCATTCTAATCCTTATTTGTGCCTAATAATTCCCCCATAAATCAATTATTAATGAATTAAATGGTTTATTTGTGTGAATATATCATCTATGGTGCTCTAGAGCATAACTAGAAAACTTTCTTGAGCATTATGTGTGACATTTTTATAATTGTTATGGCCTATGTTTCCTAATAGAGCACATAGATTTAGAAATGTTATTTTCCTTTTTTAAATTTATCAAATATACTCAACATAAAATCTAAATAAATCATAAACCACCATCATTTTTTATTTGTCTTCACTAATCAATTGAATCTCTGAGATTTCCTAAACCCATGGATTGGTTCCCAACCATCAACAGAGTGAATAGAAATCCACATTCAAAAGTTAAGGAAAGAAAAAAAATAAAAATAACATGTGAAATAACAAGATCTGCAAAAGGGTGATTTAGACAACCTATACCATAGGATTTCCACCCTATTTAGTAGTAGATCATGGTCTTGAAGGAGATTAGAGGCATCTGAGTCTAGTTTATACACATTTGCTTGATATTAAAGCAATGCCTATGCAATTTCCTCCTAAGCCAAATTACTAAATATTAATCCCTTATAAGTTATAATCATTTAAGTAAATATGAGTGATAATGTGTGAATGTACAACTATAAATGGATTGATGACTTAAAATCACACACAACTATGGTATTTGGTAAGAAAATAGATTAGTATGTCATTTTTGGAGTATAATTTCGTGCCCACTCTTTTGATTTTGTTTCAAATTTTAATTGAAACTAATATTGGTGTTTAGATGCATAAACCAAAAATTATAAATTCTCTATATACGTAGAAGAATCTTATAGTATATGTCATCATTGTTTTTGACTTCACCAACATGCCCTAATTTCATCTTATGAAATTAAAGAACATCTATTTCTCTTGGTTTTAATCTTATTTTTGGGGGAGTTCTACAAATTTTATAGATAATAAGTTATAAATAAATATTCATGCTTGTTTCTAATGCCTTTGAATTTTTCCTAATATGGTCTAGCTTTTAATCAATGAAAATTAAAATATAACTTGTAGGTTCACCTAAATCATGGGGCCTTGGTCATTATAGATCTAAAATTTAAGCAATATCCATAACCTAAGTGTTAATTTCATTGGTCCTTCAAAATTTTATGATTTAATCTGAAATGACCAAGGTATTTATAAATCCATTATAAATACTTGGTCACACTTATAGGTTTAAGGCTTAAATTATTCTAATGTTACATTGTGATTTATAAGTATTCATGTTTGGATCTTGAAAATATCTTGTTTATAATATTTTGAATGTTGTATGAAAATCTTATTTTTTGGATCCTTTATTTTATCATGATATTTATTATTTACTATGTATTGTCTCCTTAATTCCTTGAGATTCATGTAATGGAATAATTTTAAACCTTAAAAAAATTGCCTTCATCAGTTTGTTTTATTTAATTAGCTAATCAATCAACTTAATAATTTTTATCCTTTTCACATTATTCTAATTGTTTCCCAACCCTTGATACAATCTTGAGCATCCATGTGAAATCCCCACATTTGATCTTGTTTTTTTGTATAATAAAACATGGTGTAAACCCATTGATCCCTAAAATCATGCCACATGGCACAATCTTAGTGATTCAAGATTTGATGGATAGTTGAAGTGTTATCAATTAACCCCTATGGTTCTAATCTATTGATGGTAGCCACATGGTGATCATAAAGGGGCCAATAAGTTAGGGGTGGATCGATAATTAGTATGGGGTATATATATTTCACCAACACCAAAATCCTTAGATGGGAGCCACATAGAAACCATTTAAAAGCCCAGACTGGTAGAGGATCCTAGGATAATTGATAGGTGGTAGATCAAAACATTGAGTTTGAAGGTTTGGGATGGCATAATATGAAGACATCCCAAGAGGCAAAAGCTTTGGGAGATACATTAGACATAATAAAGCCTCACCTAACCCAAAGTGCTGATATGGCACCATGTGGCACCATCATAGGAGCCCTAAACTAAATGGATAGGGGAAAAAAATTAGGAAAACAAAAGATAACTTGGGAGACACCAAATTGAGTCAACATGGTAGAAGCAAAAGAGAGAGAAATCTAAGGAGAATAAATATAAAGACTAAGGAAGCATGAATGGATACTAAGTGTCATAGAATAAATTATAAATAACTTATATAATATCATAAAGACTAAGATTTAGATGTGTGACCTGATATAATAGGCCAAATACCAAACAAGCTAAGAAATACCAAAATATATCCCATAGATAAGAAGATATGCCAAGCCACCTTATTGACCTAGAGATCAAATTTGATGGCCCCTTTGGCTATAAAAGTCATAAAAAGGTTTTGAATGACCTTTGTATTCAAATTTAGTGACCAAAAATAGGTTAAAACTTGATAAAGAAGATAAAATAGGCATAATCTAAGGTAGAATTCAATTCAATAGCACTAGATTTGGCTTGAAATTGTAGGATTTATAAAAATCAGCCAAATAAAATTAAACAAGGTATTGTTGCATGCTTAAGTTGATCAAGGAATATAATAAAAGAATACCATAATGAAAGTGAAAAAATTTCTAAAAATTGTCATTAGTAGTGATCATTGGTAGAAGAGATAAAGAGGAGCTAATTTAACAATTTCATCCTTTAAGAGGCATGGTGGTTAGTGGTGGAAGATGTGATTGAATGGAAATCTTAGTGTAATTTTATTTACCTTAGGCTTCCAAAATTTTATTGTATTTCTAAAATATCATGGGTCTCCCCCTAAATCAATTATAATTCAAGTGAAAACTCAACTTCATTCCCAAATCAAAATTGAATATTTGGATCTCCCCCATTAGTGGGTGAGAGTGATAAAGACCTAGGGCTCATCTATTGTATATTTAAGAGGGTTACATTGTCATTAATTAGGAGTTGAATATTTTGTTCCAAAATTATTTATAATTCATTCCAAGAGTGAAGATACTTAGTTATTATTGTGTTTTACCTTAATTTCTTTCTTAAAGATTAACTGTAATAGGACATTATGAGAATGTTGAAGACAAACTTGATTATGTTTTGCTCACTTGATGTCTCTAGTTTTTGTTTTAGCATATTTCTCAATGCTTAGATTGATATTATGTCTATTTATAGAGATTAATGTGTAAATTATATTGTGATTATACTATTCTATTTCTTTATATGTTCTTTACTTTTCTTTAGAACATTTTATACTTTATGTGCTTCTAGTTATAAAATGTTTCAAAAGAATTTTTTGTAATCTTGTAAAAATATTTAGATGTTTACATTTGATGAATGATTTTAAATTTTATCATTCATATTTTTATGTGATTATCTTAGTTAGGATGTGCATTATCTATTTTAATTGTTTTAATAGATTTGTTCATGCTTTAAGTTAGCCTTTTCTCAATTATTATGTGACATAACTATATAATGTCAGTTACAATATCTTTATAATGGGTTAGATGGCTAAATTAATTTTATATTAGTGCCTATATAGACTTAAATTTTCTCACCCTAATAATTCATACTAATCTCTCTAAATTATCCTATAATCATAATGCTAGCCAATTAAACAAATCCCATTTCCTATTAAATATTCCCTAAATCCTACAAACCTTTATACACCCCATGATGAATTAATCATATCATTATCATACTAAAATCCCACCTAAATACTAATCCTACCTCATTAAATAGCCACTATCCTACTTTCCAATTAAAAATTCATATTTATCCTAACTACCACTGTAGTCAATCTACCCCCTAGCCTTTATTACACCCCTATAAGACTTCAACCCCATTAAATCCCTAACTATTATCCATTATCCCTTAATATAATATATAATCCTCTAGATCTAGAGGAATGCCACTAAAATTCTATAACTCTCTAAACTAGAGAATTCTAAATTAATTAAAATTCTGCTAAAACCTCCTCCATCAACCTATAAATAGCCATGCTTGCATCATGGATAGACTAATTAGAAAGATCATAAGCATTCCTTAAAACCACATACCATACCTCTAAGGCACTCAAACTCTCTTGTAATCCATTAAAGCATCCAAAAAATCCATTAAAACCATCTTGAAGCCATTATATAATAATCCACACACAAGTCAAATAACATTGGATAATCAGTTTGAAAATCTTGGAGGAAATATAATATGAGCAAGGTGATGGTAAGGATTTATTCCTAAATTGTTGATTGTTCCTATATTTCTCTCTTTTTGATGTTATTGTGATTTTGGGTTAAACTTGATATTTATATTAGTTTATATTAATATATCAAATAAAAATCATACATTAGCAAGCATAGTGGGATACATCCTTTAAATTTACCATTGTGTATGTTATATGAGTTAGACTAGATTTTAGGACTGATTGTCCATACTTATATCATGAGTCATACTACCTAGTGTTATATTTACATCATAGTTTTAAATAATATGATAAGACTTATTACAAAAATGATGTATTGAAAATAGATTGAATTCATTATTTTTCCTACCCTTTATCACCTATATAATCATCTAATCATCTTAACATATATCATGAAAGTCCACTCATCTAATATCCAATCATAATTCTAAGTCAATCATCTACATCTAACATCTCATCCCCCATATTTTCTCCTAATGTAATTGTTGTCTCTAAATATTGAACCCTATAAGTGAGTGTTTAATCCTATTCTATATTTAGGCAATGTTAGAATATTTCTAGACATGTGGGTATACTTATAGAGGAAATGAACCTCTAGATTTAAAGGGATAGCACCCTGAATGTATATCTACAAAACAAATTCTATCTAAACTAGTTTTATTAAAAGGAAAAGAGTTAGATATTATACAAAAGGAAAACCTAATCTAGGAGTGGTGATACACCAAGATTATCTTCCACATGAATATCATATTCTAGTACATAATACAGCAAAATGCATAGACCATTCCCAAGATCTAAGGATTTCTAACACAAGTATTTTATTTCATTTTCCTTATGTCATTTAATGCATCTCAGAGACTCTTGGTAGCATTAGGAGGAATAAGGTCATATGGAAGAAGGGCAATTGGATTTTTAGTGTCAAAGGTTGAGAAAGATTGCCACCTATCATGAGACCTCCTTCAAGCTTTGTGTTCTTCACTTATCTCAAGGGAATTGGTACTAATGCAATGGTGATGTTACATTCAATGGGAGGATTCACTCTACTAGATGAATATGAGATAGCTATTGAAGCTAATAATAGCTTAATACAACATAAAAAGCTACCTCCAAGAGTTTTCATGCCTTTATCATCTCATAGTTTGATTGAAGCTCCAAGTGTAGCACAAGTTCCTAAAACCAATGTCAATTTGAGAGCCTTTCCCAAGAAGGTGTATAATTTTGTGTACAAAGATGAGGAGATATAATCATTATGAGTTCAACTTAAGCACACTCAATTTCAAGCAAGTTCTCCACCTAACCCTCAATACTATCCTGAATAAGGCTATAGAGTTCCACCCCAATACAACTACCAAGGAAGAAGACAAAGTCAACAAGGTTTCAATAGGCAGCCTAATGCTTATAATCCTAATTCCGCTCCTTTTATGAAGGCTCTTGTTCTAGTGCATGCTAAGCTAGTCGAAGGTAAGGATCATTTGGAATAATGGGGATAACTTCAAGGTCAATTTATGCATGATGGTGGATAACACAACCAAGATTTGGTGGCACAAGAAGAATCTACTCCTTACATGACATTAGAAGAAGTGAATCCTATGCAAAGGGATATTCATGGAGAAGGTAGTAGCCATAGTGTAGGTATGATGAAATTTCAATGAGAATGGTGATTATGTGGTAAATCAAAGAACATCAATTACAATGAATACAAGGTCTAAGAAGAGAGATCTGAGAGATGGTCCAATAGTAAATGTGACTCCAAGTGATGCCTCCCCAAGGCCATAAAGTGTGAATCCTAGTGTAATACCTACTATCAGTCATGCTCCTCCACAAAGTTAGAATGCAAGTAGGATTGTCAAGCCTAAAATGAAGTAGGTTTAGACTCTCTCACTATGTTTAAAAATTAAATAAAATTTGAATACTTCCCCTCTAAACATTTTTTATTCTTTTATTAATACTAAGACAATCATATCTCTTTGGGAAGTATTCCATATGCCTAGTCAAAAGGAGCTCCTACAAGAATAAATTGCTAGCATTCAAGTATCCCCTCAAACTTCAAAACTCAATAGTGTAGCCCTTACCAATTATCCAAGTCATGTCTTGGATCCCTTAACCAAATCTGAAAATGCTCCACCTTTCTACCTCACACTCATTATGGGAGACATGTTGGTTCACTTTTGTATTGTAGATAGTGGAGCTAGTACCACTATCATGCCTAAAGTGGTGATTGATAAGTTAGGATTAAAGTATGAACCACATAGTAAAGTTTTTTTATTCTATGTGGGACTCAAACCAAGATAGTGGGATTGGTCATGGATTTGAAAGTCTTTCTACATTATTTCCCAAGTTGCCCCATTTTATAAGAGATTATGGTGGTAGACCTTTTACCTCATTTTCCTATTTAATTGTCAAGGGACTTCATGGATAAGATAGGAGGGCACCTTTTTGATGATTAGTATTTTCTATAATTTAAAATAATATATGGAGGCAAGGTGACTATAAGTACTCAACCCTTACCAAGGTTTCATATTGAGCCATACATGGAAACAAGTTCAAATCAGAATTGTCTAATTAGTACAAAAGAAAGTGTTATGTATGGTGAAATATCCTTCCTCCTTAAAGGTATTTTTGATATTTTCCTTGATAATTATATAAATTCATTGAATTGATCGATATACATTCATAGAAGAGACTGATTTAGGAGTTTATTATATGTGTGAAAAAGATGTTTCAATCCCTTCACTCACTAATGAAGACCATGAACTTGAAAGAATATGGGAAATGTTTTTGATGGCTCAAGAACCAAATTAGGTGTAGGATTTGGTGTTATTTTAATCTCTTATTCAAATAATAAATACTACTCATCATATAGATTCCACTTTAGCTTCACATGTAGTGTGGTAGAATATGAAGGCCTAGTTTATGACCTCTAAAGGGCAAAGAAGAGAGGGATCAAGAATTTCAAGGTTTATAGGGATAGTGAGTTGGTCATCCACCATGTGAGAAATCAATACACAACCAAGAATACCTTTCTTAAATCCTACAAGCGTAGGGTATCTAACCTACTTGAAGACTTTGATGCCTTCAACACATAACCCATACCAAGGGATTCAAATAAACATGTTGATAGTTTAGTTGCAATATGTGCATAATCTAATGTAGTTATTAATGTAGGAAAGGAGAAAGATTAGTCCCATATCTAGTTCATTATGAGGCATTCTATTCTAGATAATGAAGTGTCATGACATGTGTTTGAAATTAATTAACACATTGCACACTTATTACAAATTGAGTTATGATTCTTCTCAAGGAACGAAAAGATATTGAATGATCAATATGAAGAAAAAGTTAGGCAGTTGAATAAAAACAAGATACCTAAGGGGATGATTAATTTTGAGAGTTTTTTCAATGAAGATGATCAAAACAAGAAATAAAGAGTGAGCATGTCAACAAAAAAAGAGAATTAGTAAGGTATGTTCATTATTTGAGAGGAAGGCCTTTATTGAATTATGCAAAGAGATCCATGACATATTTTCTTGGGAATATAAATATTTGAAAGGGTTTGATTGAAGTCTATCTCATCACACCATTGAGGTAGAACTTGGAGCTAAACCATTTCGGAAAAAATAAAGGCCTATCAATCCCAAGATATAGCATCTCATGAAGAAAAAGCTGACCAAGTTAACTGAGTATAGGATTATCTTTCTTATCAAACATTCAACATGAGTGGCTAATCTTATACCTATCCAAAATAAGAATGGAGATATCAGACTTTGTATGGTTTTTTGAGACCTTAATAGAGTGTATCTCAAGGATCATTATCCATTAACTTCTATAGAACAAATTTTACAAGTTGTTTTAGGTTCTCAACGCTTCTCACTTCTTAATGGTTATTAAAGTTACAATCAAATACTAGTGAATTAAGAGGATCAGATGAAGACATCCTTCACTACAAAATGGGGGACCTTTACCTATAAAAATATGCCTTTTGGTGTATCTAATGTTAGAGCTACATTTTAAAGGGTAATGGACATGGATTTTAAAGGTTTGATCAGTAAGTTTCTACTTGTGTACTTTGATTATATAACTATTTTTTCAAAGGATGTTATTAATCATATGGAAAATCTAATGTAGGTGTTTGATAAATGTAAGGAGTATGGAATATCCCTTAATCCAAAAAAGTTCATATTTTTTGTCCATGAAGGTAAGTTACTGGGTCATATTATTTCAAAATAAGGCTTGTCTATTGACCCTAAGAGGATTGAGGATATTCTAGGATTATCTTTGCCTCAACACAAGAAAGGACTTCAAATCTTCTTATGGAAAATAAACTTTGTAAGGAGGTTTATTACAAGCTTTGCAACTATGGTAAAGCTATCACAGCCATGCTCAAGAAGAACCAAGATTTTTCTTGTAAAAAATAATGTAAGAATAGTTTTGAGGCAATAAATCAAGTAATTGCAAAATTTCCTACTCTCTTGAACCTAAAATTTTCCAAATATTTCATACTCTATATCTTTGTTAACTTTGATACAATCTCAGCTATGCTTATGAAAAAGAATGATAAAGCGGTAGAGTAGCCAATTGAATTTTTTGGCCAAGGATTGTAAGATTATGAGGTCAAGGATACATTTTTTGAGAAACAAGCCCTAACAGTGATAAGAGGATTGAAAAAAATTAGACACATGGTTTCAAGAAACAAGATACATATCATGGTTTATTTTCCTAGCACTAAGGAGTTTCTCCTAAGCAAAGACCTCAAGGAAAAGAGAGCTAGGTAGATTACAAAGGTGATAGAGTATGATGTGTACATTAAGGTGACAAACTTGGTAAGAGGAAAAGGGTTATGTGAGAATTTAGCTTCAGATTTTTAAGACCCAAGGGAGGAAGTCTTGATCAACTAAATTCACCCCCAATCAGTTGATCACATACAAGTTTAAAATTTCACACAAGACCATTAGTTATCTTCAAAATGGTGAGTGATATAATGGGTTAAACAAGTCTCAAAGAAGGTATTTTAGATTACAAACCATTCCCTACTATCTTGTAGATGGTTTTCTCTTTAGGAAAGACATGAATGGTGTGTTTTTGGGGTGTGTTAATAGTGTTTAATTTGATATGCTACTATAAAAGTTTCACAATGGTGTAGATGGAGGTCATTTCTCTCCTAATTTGATAACTAAAAAGATAATAATGTTTGGTTACTATTAGACTAGTATTTTTAAGGACTATCACCACTAGGCTGAAAAGTGTCCTCAATGTGCTTTCTTTATAGGCAAACAAAAACTTACAACCCTTCTATTGAATCCTATCCAAGCAGACCAACCTTTCATGTAATGAGGTCTTGATTTCATTGGTGTGATCAACCTTACATCAAATTCTAGACACAAATGGATATTGAATGTTATTTAATGCTTTACAAGGTGGGTAGAGGTTGTTGCATTGAAGGAGGCAAGTGAAAATGCTATCTTAGAGTTCTATGATAACATTATAAAAAGGTTTGGAGTTTTCCATGTTATCATTTATAATGGTGCACTTGATTTTATAAGTGATAAAAATTTTGATTTGGCAAATAGGAATGGAGTTTACTTGAGTACCTCATCCAAATATTACCCTCAAGGTAATGGGTTGGTTGAATCTATTAACAATAATCTCATCAAGATCTTCAAGAGAAAATTGGAGAATAATAAAAGAGCATGGCATAATAATTTGAATACAACCTTATGGGCTAAAAATATTACTCCTAAGAGATCAATTGGTAATTCTCATTTTGTGATTATTTATGAGAGAAAGGCTAGGTTATCCATATCTCAAGAACTCCTTACTCTAGAAATTACACAATAGCTGGAACTACTTGAAAATACTCCAATGGAAGTTAGATTGATAGAACTAATGCAACTATAAGAAGAAAGAGATAATTCACACAAGGCCATGAAACATCACCAAGTACTTATGAAGAAGTCCTTTGACAAGAGAACAAGTGCAAGAGTATTCAAGGAAGGTGACTTGGTTCTAAAATGGGATGAAGATAAAGCAAAGCTAGGTAGACATACAAAGTTTGATGCTTTATAGTTTGGCCCCTACCAATTCTCCAAGTCATATATTAGATCCCTCCACCAAATATAAAAATCCTCCACCTTTCTACCTCACACTCAGTGTGGGAGACAAGTTGGTTCACAATTGTATTGTAGATAGTGGACCTAGTACCACTTTCATGCCTAAGGTGATGCATTAGCTATTGGAATTTAAAATAGTGGGTCTTAGGTATATCAATGGTCTTCACTCAAATGCTTAAGAATCTAAGGGCTCATTCTTCATCAAACAAATCATATCAGAGGGTTCATTTCACCATTGATCATGTCATGATTTGAGTAATTTTTTGATGTCTAATCAAA
The DNA here is from genome assembly GCA_037957365.1 of Torreya grandis. NCBI lineage: Eukaryota > Viridiplantae > Streptophyta > Pinopsida > Cupressales > Taxaceae > Torreya > Torreya grandis. The sequence continues at coordinate 929,032 of JARHVA010003612.1, forward strand.
GGAACAATTAGTTGTACATGTAGACTCTAAGTGATGCCTTTCCAAGGCCAACAGAATGAAAGTGACTCTTCCCTATGCCATTGCACACCTTAACAAGCCAGTGAGAAGCTATTAGCATGAAGATAAATCTATAACAAGTGGACTCTCATTTTCATAACTAATTGATGTCATTACTTAACTCAAAAAAATATTATTTATACTAGTACAACAATTAAGGAAGAATTTTTTAGAGAGAAAGCTAGTTGTGTAACTACTTGAGGTGGCATGGATCAATCAAATGGCCCAAATGAGCATCATTTGCAAAGATGGTTTTAGTTGAAGATGGAGACTCCTAACTGATTGATTCCTCCTTCTAGTGCTAAATGCCTCCTCCTCTCACTTCATTTCTACTATAAATGCAACCCTTGAGATAGTGTAAAAATAGCCACATAGTGTATGTCGAAGCCCTACTAGATTGATGTCATATTTTGCCTTTAAGAATTAGGTACCAATCTATTTCTTTCAAGTTTTCTTAATAATTGTCTAGGTGTGTAAGATATATATAGTGATAGTAAGTGATTATTTTCCATCCTTATATCCTTCTATCCTTCATTCTTGAGTAAAATTTATTAGTCTAACATGTCGTAAAGAGTGTGTTCAAGTGCGTTGAATTGCTGCAAGTGTATACTTTTTCTTCGAATATGCAATTTACCTTTCAGTTCATTTGCCTTGTGTCATTTCATGCATCTCACCTCTATACTATAATACTTGTGTTAGAAATATTTAGAGCTTGGGAATGGTCTATACATTTTTTTGTATTGTACACTATAATATGATATTCATGTGGAAGATAATCATGGTGTATCACCACTCTTAGACTAGGTTTTACTTTTTTAATCTCTAACTCTTTTTATTTTAATAAAAATGGTTTAGATAGAAGTTATTTTTCAAAGATAATTTTAGGGATCTATCCCTTTAAATCTATAGGTTCATTTCCTCTATAAGCATACCCACATACCTATAAATATTCCAACATTGCCTAAATATAGAAGAGGATTGAACATTCTCTTCTAGGGTGCAAGATTTAGAGACAAAAATAACATCTAAGTCACATTCTCTATCTAAAAACTAACATATCTAACATCCATAATTGTAATCCTTCTTTAACATATCCTATAATCCATCATCTAGTTAGAACCCCAAAGGCCTAAGGTCTTTTTAGACTGTGTAGGCAATGCTTAACCACATATCATGTCTAAGGTCATGTTGACCACTCTCCCCTCTTTCACCATCATTCATTATTACACCTATCTTATCCTTCACCATCCTAAATCCTTACATTAATCACATCCTTAAGATATAATATCAATCATTATATTGATCAATCACCATCCCCATAATCATCTCTTTAATCATTTTGTCAATTTTTCACACCTAGCGATTAGGCCTCACAAATCATAATATCCATATTTTATTTCATCAGTCATCCACTATAATTTATTAGTAAATTCATAATCTAAAGTTAAAAGTTTATTCCTTCTATTAGGGCATTACTAGGATCTTAACTTTATGATCATCTCTCACTTCCTTGTATTGTGTCTTTCCTAGGGTCTTCATTATTATCAAGAACATTTTGGCTCATTGATTTGATCCGTTATAGACTCATTATTCCACTTAATCCTTTGGTAATTTTATCCTATCTCTCATCTCATTCATCATATAGCTCAACTTATGCTTTGATCTCCACTCATCATTCATCATATTAAATCAATCTTATCTTGGTCCATAGGTCTCTTTGGCATGTGGCTTTGCTTGAGATATGCCAACATATTGTGGCCTTTTTTTATCATCACCATGTTATGTTTCATTCCCCAATATGATGTGTCAACAATTGTAACATATTAATTCCCACTCCCTATGCATATTTATTTGCAAGGGGCATCATTACTTTGGAGCTCACTACTCTAATCAAGTTCATATTCTTCTTCATTTGTTTTATATCTACCATCTTATCCCCTTGTCTATTTTTCATGTTCCACCCCTCATTTTCTATCTTGAGTGATCATCTATCTCATTCTTCTCTATGTGTCCCCTTGAGGGTGCATCATATCCACTAATACTAACATTCATCCATGAGTGGTTTTTATTTGAAAAACCATTACTCTTTTCACTTCTTCTACTCACAATGCGCTTTCAAAAAGGAGGAAAATGTATACATATAAAATTTATCAATTCATTTATCATTACTAATATTACTATAAGTTCACACTAATTTCACTTATCTCATTTATCTCTTCTAATTTTGTCCTAATATCACCCCTTCTAGTCATTTATCTAACATACCCATTATGTATTCTTCATCCACTAACATTAGAATATCCCCACCAATAAATTAATCATTCTAATCACATCTTTATCCACTAACTAATGCAACTTATCCATTATACTGGAATTCTAAATTATAATCCTACCTACCTTAGCCCATTCATAGGCTCTCCTACATCCCTCATCCCTAATCACCCATCTAATCACCCACTAATTATCATTAAACCTTCTAATGGATTCTAAAATTATCCAATTATATAATATTCTCTATCTTATCCGTTCCTCTCTATAAACCTATATTCTAGAGGCTTACAAAGAAATTTTAATTCTTTTTAATCCTACCTTTATTGACTATTTAAACACACCATCTCCCTCCATTATAACTAACTAAGGAATGTGAAAGAAATAAATGCTAAATCAATTCATCCTTTTATCAAGCTATCCATGAATCCATGCAATCTAAGTTTAAGCTAACATCATGCCAAAAATTTTAATCTACTTATAAGAAATCCAATGTCCATCTATAGTGTTTTTTATTCTTTTTGTTTGAATCCTTATTAGGAACATTTAGATTTAGATTAAGATGTTGTGTTGAATGATTCATTGTATTATGTTTTAATCAAATGGTTCTCAATTTTAATGGTAGATTGTAGATTTCAAATTTTTTTAATATAATTATCGTAATAAAATCATGTTGCTCAAATTTTCATCCCATAGTATCCTTAATGTATACAAATGAAATAAGATAGATCTATAATTTTCCTACTCAATAATATCCAATATTGGAGAAGGTAACCAACTAACTATTTGCCTATGAATACTTTATTATATTGGGGTCATGACCAATAATGGATCCACTAAACCTGAACTATGGGATATATAATTACATAATGGAAAATGAGAGGTTTCAAATGCCTCTAGTCAAATTCCATTATGGAAAATGAGAGGTTTCCAATGCCTCTAGTCAAATTACATTTTGTGATAAACCTAACTAGGTCTTATGATTGTAATAAGAAGAATTAAGCTAATCTACTAGATAAACATGCAAGTTAATCTAGTAAATGAATCTATAAGCTAAACTCGTGCTTGCTAAATATTATGGCATAAATGGGGAAGCTAATAAACATGTAAAGGTAATTCTATCTAATATAACATAGAAATAATCTAAAGAGAGATACAATTCAATCTATTAGCTTTTGTAATATATACTTATCAAAATATGAAGGGCTACGAGTATACATACCTTTGTTGAAGTGAACCCATTTTTCCTCAATCTTTCCCTTGGTCAATGGTACTTTTTAAGAGGTTTTTATGATTTGTAAGTATCATAAGGATAAATTATATCTAGGCCAAAAGAGTTATCCTATGCATTTAATACCTCCACAAGACAAGTGATAAATCTCTAAGGCAAAAACCTAAGAAATGAAACATCCTATTGATTGCATAAGTATATTTTTGAGTAGTAATAATACATAAATTAATGGTTCTCTATTTAGAAATGAGTTTGAGGGGGTATGTATAGCCATGGATTGACCATAAACCCTCGTAATAATTTATTCAATTAATTTTACATAGTCAATGCTTTTAGGTCATAAATAGATCCATTAAGTCTTGAACTATGTTGGCTTGGTTTTAAAAAGTTATTTAATGTTATCTAAGCATATAATGGGGTTGACCTAATTGAAATACTAGGACAAGTGGTTAAAAGGGATTTTTGCTTATGTAAGGGCTATTTTGGATAGTGAATTCCTTAAGGAAGTGTATAAATAGGTTTTTAATGCTTAGGTAATTAGATAAGAGTAACTTTTATTGGTTTTAGGTAATGGTATAGGGGTGCCCAACAATCCTAAAAGACACCAAAGTTCTACCAATCCCTTTCCCAGTGTGCCTTTAAGGTATGCACTCAAAGATATTGAGTTTCTATAGGTTCCGACAAGAGAGAAAGAATCAATAATTTATAAAGTTTAAAAATAGTATGCATATACATATGCCCCACTTAAATATCATCATGTGTCATGTAGTAGTAAAATGAGATGGTGCTTCAAAAAAATAACATAACATCCCACAACATTGAGCTAAATAAATTATATTACGAAACAAAAAGATAAATGAAAGGAAATAATTGAAAAATACATACCTTTACTTACCTTGTTGTTATGGAATAGAAGTCATGTGAGATAAATTAATAGGCATCCAACATAGATAACATTAGGTGGACCTTCAAAATAAGAGAAAATTTATTTTTTTTCCAAAAAAATGTCTTATATGTAGAAAAAATATCTATAGTGTCAATATTACATAATATATTATGGTTTATAAAAATAACTAATATGAATATAGTTATGATTAAAATACAAAATTTATCAGTAAATAATTGATAATTAAAGAATTTATAAATTTAAATTATAAATAGAATTCTAGACTATTCATTTTTAACTTTACTATTTTGAGAAAAATAGAGCTTTGTGAGACCTAAAAGAGTGAGGAGAGAGACTATGGTGTAAAGATGAGGAAAATGAGCTAGGGGACACATAATGGTAGTTAATATCATGGTCTTATTAAGTGATGACTTAAATATTGAATTAAAAAAAAATATTGAAAAATAAGGTCGATTTAAAAAAATAGGTTGTGGGGAAATCTAAATAGTATAATTCCCCCAAGAATTTCTAGGTTAGCGTAGGAATTAGGATGAATAATGGGTAGGGAGTGAAATAATTCATTAATTATTAAGGAATTAATGACAAATTTGTGAAAAATCATCATGAAAATTGAATTGAGGTAGCCATGATAATGTAGTTAAAAATGCATACTTGTAACAAGGTGGTTGATTGTGTAGTAGGTGGCCAATGTAGTTTGGTCATAAGTGGTTTATTATGTATGGGAAGGCCAATCTAGTTTGACATTATTGAAGTGGATGATAACATACATAGTATTCTATATAGTACTATAAGAAGGTGGATGATGTAGTTTAAAAATATGGCCGACTTCATATGAAGTGATTGATGTAGTAGAATGACTTGGCTAACTATGTCGTAGTTAGTTGACTTAGTTATGTGAGTAAGATGACTATGTTAAAAGTGGCTAATGTAGATTTAGTGTTTTTATAGTGGCTAACATATTAAACTAGTTGGATGACTTAGTATAATATTTTTGTTATTGGAAGACATAGCTTATTATGTGGCTGATGCAGTATAAAGTGGTAGGAAAAAGGCAAAAATAGGGTGATAAAGTAGTTCATTTTTATTAAAATGTAGTTTTAATTATTTTTTATAGTATATTTTTAATATAAATTTATATTTTCTTTGTTGTTTGACATTTTTAAGAGGTGACAAAAAATATGGCACTTGATAGATACGACATGGCTACTTGACTTTTTAGAAAGACTAATGGCAGATGATCATACATGTTTGGCATCAATAAGTCTTGGTGGGATTATGTAGATGCATATGATCCCTCTAATTTTTGACTTAGTCATTATTTTCTTTAGATCATGGGATTGACTAACCAACACTTTATTATGGGAAATGGATGGGGATACCATTGAGGTGGGTATCATGGTAAAGGATGTCCATGATCATCTTGGAATTCATATTATTAGGACTCTTTTGATCTATGATACTCTTGAGAGAGAACCAAATATATGATCCCTATCCCTATGGGAGACTAAATCCAATATATATTTTAAGGGTTTGCATGTATGCTTATTTTATGTCTATGTATTGACCATTACAGATATGGGAAGGTGATTATATATGAGGTTACGTTGAGTTAGTGTATTTCAGAGAATGGTAGTTTATATGACCTAGGGTTACTTATTTGGGTACAACTAGTGCATGACATGTATAACATTTTATCTCACTAGTAGAAGACAATGGGCTCTATTATTTTACTTAGTAGTTGGATACATGAGAGATTCCATATGTACTGACTAGTTGGGTTGTCCCATACTATCAATGATAGTTTACCTCAGGTGATCATATGGTGGTAGGACCATGTTTTATATGTTATATCACACTCTCTAACACTACAAATTACTACTCATGGTGCAATTATATGCTAAACCTATGAAAACATTTTAGCTAGTTCGATAACTTGGACTACTTTTTATCTTATATTGTCTCATGTATAGATTACTAGAGACTATGCATGGTTTTTGGAGCCACACATTGTAGCTCAGCTACTTGGATAGTTAGGATTTCCACCTCTAGTGGCTTCAATAGTAGTTCATGATTATTAGTTACACAATTCTAGGGAGTGTATGGGAAATGGTGGTGAAGGAGTACCGATCAATATGCCTATGATTTATCCATGCATATCAAGACCTTGGAATATATAATAATGACATTAAAGAGTGTTAAGATTTGTTACTGAGGAACTAGTTTTTGTATATGTAGAGATGGTTATAATAGATGTGGAGGATGTGGATGTGTTGATTATTGTCCCATAGTAGGTTTCATAGTTTCCACCATGAGAAACACAAAAATATATACATTGATAGGTGGTGGTTAAGGCCTCACCATAGTCTTGATATGAAACTATTTTTTGTCATTCCTTACATTGATTATAATGTTAAATTTAGCTTATATTACAGTCAATCTATCTAAATGCTTATTTCTTTCTCTAGGCACTCCTTAGATAAAAAAGAATCAAGTTCCTCAAGGAGATCCCAAACTATGTTTTTATAACACCTTAGTAAATAATTATTACATAAATTCAACCCTATGACTTGGTGAGCCATAATTTCACTATCATCAAAATCTTCCAAGAGACTGATTCCCATCTTCCTAGCCCATTACAAACCATGGAATAGAGATTCATACTCTGATACATTATTATAAAAAATAAAATAAAAAATTTATACAAAAATAATACCTTTATTTAGTGGGAGATATGAGCATTATACCAGCCCCAATACCATGATTGTTCCTTGAACCATCAAACTAGAGTTACCAAAGACCATCCTTTAATTCATATTTATTGACTATAACCTAAATTTGTGCATCATTCTCATATAGACAATAAACATTGAGTCCTTATCATTCTATAATATTTTTAAGTTCATGATCATATAGGTTACAATCATATTCATCAATTTAAAAATCAGAAACTCCTTCAAGAGGTGAGTTAGATTATACTTCACTAGTTTGTTCTACCTCTTCTAAGATGACACAATTAGTATTCATAACATTAAACATGTATGGTTATAAATGAAATCATGAAATATGTTTATATTTAATTTTAACCTTAATTACATACCTTTTTTTAAACATAATATAAGTCCAATTATCTAAAAGGTAACCACCTATCTTTGATGTGAAGTCTCATGATAAACACATGGCAAATTATGGATGAAGGTCCACCACCACTACATCCTACTAAATGGTCACATTTGGGATTGAATGTGGTGTTTTATAAATGTTATTGATCATTTATACTATATTAGTTTCAAAAAATCATGCTATAAGACACCTTTAGTGTTTTGTTCATACACCAAACCCAATTTATCTACAATATGCTTAGGCATCACAATACTACTTGCATCACTGTCAACCATACAATTGTGAACTAAAGTTTTGAGATAAATTAAGGAGAGATATAAAGGATGCATTTTAATTAATTTTACCTCATTTTTTTTTAGTTTTAACTCGTTATTTACCTATTATATGTGTTGTTTCATTTGTTGATCTGAATTTGCCAAAATTACACGTTCTTTCTTGGCTAGTTATATAGACAACTTGAAGGCTGAACGCTCTTAAATAAGGATGTGTTTCTATCATTATATTTCCAAATAATCCAATATACTCATGATTATTTTTTAATATTTTATGTGTTCAATAATACTAAAATGGGATCCACCCATCTTTGGTTGCACACTTAGAGAAACTAGATGATCTTGCACTTGAGGTACGGTGAGTTTTGTTGATTTCCACATTTTTATTTTTTTTGGGATGATAAGACAATAAAATCATAATTATTACATTTAATAATAATATAAGTAATGTTTGTAACATGACCCACCCATTGAGTCTCATCAATATCCCTTTTATTAGATTTTGTGATGGCTATAACTACATTGTTTGAGGTACTAGATTCACCAACCTGATTCAAAGCCACATGATCATCAACTTGCCAATTTACAAATGTTGTATCAGGATTCCCTTATCCATGATGAAATTTTCCTTATTGTTATATTTCCTTACTATGTTAACTTTCTTGAAGATAAGCTTCTTCTTGTGTCATTTGAGGAACTACCATAGTTTGAGCTATCAAATCTTGATTCGACATATCATTTAGATTATATGGATGCTAACCTAACTCTTCCATCAAGTTGTTTTATGTTGCTATAGGTAAAATGGCCTTAGATGAAGGAGCATTAGGATCAACTACATCATATGTCTTGCCTTGTGTAATATATCCTTAACTTGGCATGAAGTTCTTTTCTCTTTAAAGCCTTGATATGGAGGTGTATTGTCTATAAATGGGTGATAGGTGCACTAATTATGTTCTTAGAATGGTCTATTGGATTGGTATTATTTCCTTTTCAACTAGACTATTTCATTACCAAAGGATAGAATCATTCCCTTTATTTAAATAATCTCACTAGATTGACTAGGAGGGGATATAATTTGAGCTTGAGGGGATGGAATTATAGCCATTAATGGAGATTAAGGGGATATAATTCGATGCATATTTTTAAAAATGGGCATTAGAGGCCTAGGTGAAATCTTTATGACTTGAATTAGATTATGTTATAATGGTAACTTCGTAGACATTTATAATTTTATTTACACCCATATATTGAATCATGACAAAGATATTAAGAAATATAATAAGACATACTCTGGATATGGCCTTATCATGAGAGGTATCCAACCAATTCCATGTCTTCTAAAACTTGAGGTTGAAATTAGTCATCAATTTATGGGGTGCCCTCCTGATGGTCATGAGATACTTAACTAGGGATAAATGATATGATTTGTCCAAAAACTACCTACAAAAGGTTGAACCTAAGTAACCTTAAGAAGTAATAGAGTTAAAAAGAAGGTTTCTATACCATTGTAATGCCTTTCATTTGAAATATGCAACAAGACAATAGATAACAATGTTCTCTTGGATAATATTATGAATAGAACATAGGTTGGATACATCTTTAATATGTTCAATATGTGTGGTTTGATCTTATCCTAAAAAACAAGGTATGTTTTCAAGAGATGAAGCTGGGATATCATCATACTGAGCCAGATTTAGAGGGCTTCCTCAATTAAAAGAGATAAATGGTTCCTAGGGACAACTATTTTAATAGTGGGGATTGAATTATTTTGCATAATGGGCTGATTTGGGGATTGAAACAATCTCCTAGGATAAGTATTTTTTCTTATTAACCTTTTTATTTTATTTGAATATGAAGGTAAGTCAAAAAAATTTAAAAGTAATACCTTTGATTAAAGAACATGTAGTGGTATTTGACATGAAACTGGTCTTGGTCTACTGCTAAGAAGTATTAAACTTCAAATAATCTCTTACTTTAATAATTATGAATTATATTTGTTTATTAAAATGTCTTTCTTAATTTAAAAAATTTAGATATGCCAAAGAATACAAGTCCCACTGGACATGTAAAAAATTGTTGTCAATAAGGAGTGCAACCCTTATGAGAAGGTGTGCCTCTTTGCACTCCTACTGAAATAATGGAATATATCCAAAATGTGGGAGAATTTGAATTGGATAGAATCCATATATATAAGGTTGGTTACCTTGATGTAATTTGATTCTAATCTTACTAAGTACTTATTCATTAACTAAGGGAAAGGGTGAAGGGATAATGCTATAACTGAAACTCACATGAAAAACTTGAAAAAGAGGTGATGCAAAAAAAATTGTGACCAATTATGCCTACACTTAACACTCTTAGAAATATATTTAACCTACACACATTAACTGCATTCCAAATATATGATTCATATAATAATGTTTCACACAAAGGCCATGGAAACACTAACTCTTAGCATGGAAGGAATGAAAGTTTGCTTGGACTATGATTAAACCTAGACACTTAGTATAGCCTATAGTAACTCTTATATGTTTTAAAAGGTATAAAATATCAATATTTAATTGGGAAAGCTACTTATTAACTAGGTTATATCAATGAAAAGTAAACATACAATTCACATAAAAGCCTCAAAATGGAGGAAACCAACCTCTTATTACTTTAAAAGGTGTACTACAAAGTTTTATTAGACTCTCATCATATAAAAACCATAATATTATATATTAATTATATAAAATAATATTAAAATAGATGAAAGAGTAGGAGAGGGTAGACAAACCATCCCCAAAATAAGGGTGACTCACTTGCCTTCACACCCTTCAAATCCTACTTATTATTCCCAAAAATTTATCTCTCTTTCCTTTTTAAAAATGGCATAGGGGTACATGTAGACTTGTTTGGAAGTATGGAATAAGTCATGTTCATTTATTGGTGGAGTTTGATCCATACAAGTGCCTATATATTTGCTTGCATACCCTATATCCTATATTGTGTGTCCTCCTTGATGAATAAGCCTTCTCCATGAAAATAGGTCTTCAAGTCCTCATCAATTATTCAATTAAATACTTTTCCTCACTCATTTATGATGCCTCTACTCTTTTTTTAGGCTGTTAGAAGACTCTTAAAGCCTCTTTGACTATGTCTTCATGACTTAGCATAGGAGAGAGGACAGGTCTCCTTAAGTTTTTTGGAGACTCCTTCAACCATTTGAATACCTCTTGTGAATAACTCTTGGATTGATATTTCTCTCCATGTAGTGTAGAAGATAGAGGTCACCTTAAAAATCTTGTTGAATAGATTTTATACATTGTTTTGGTTATTTGATAAATTGAACTCGTCATTCTCCAATATGGCGTAGAAAGGTGAAAACCTAGTTTTGCTTCCAAGAAAATATTATCCCTTAATGGATGGCCCATATATATATCATATAAGACCTAAAAAAAGTCACTTAAATCCATAAAACAATCCAAAATATTTGATTTTGAACTCATAGCTTGCATTTCTCTCAATTCCTTATATCCCTCAAAACAAATAAACCTCCTTTTATAGAATAATGTATGAAGTATATTGGGAAAATAAATACATTTTTTAGGACCCAATATCCTATTACATCTCCATGTCAATTTCATGACGTAAAATTGAGTGTAACTATACATTTTCTACTATTCTCTTCCCCCAGTTAAGCCTCAGTTAGGTCTCCATGCCTAGAAATTTGAGTTTTCATAAAATGGCCTCCCACACGTGAAACTTATAGAAATTTTTTCATTAAATTTACCCATGCCTTGACCATGCTCCATTCCAATTTTCAAGGTTTTTAACCTTATACATATATGTGAACCATGAAAAGGCTAAAACATGTAAGAACTTGTGCATGCTTAAGAGACATTTGAAGTAATATTTCAAGAAATTTTCTAGTTATGATGCTTGGAATAGGTTTATGGGGGTTTTAAACACATTTTTACAACTCAATATTCTGAGGATAGGTATTTTAATAACTTTATAGCCCTGAATGTAGGCCTTTTGACCTATAAAATAACACATTATTCTCTTCATGACCAAGTTGCTAACTTGAAAATCCATATACTTCTATATGAGACTTTAAGAGGTATTTATAAGGTTTACATCCAAGATTTTAGGCCTATTATGTACACTTGTACCTATAAATATATTATAGATTACCATGATCTAATTCTCATGAGAGCTATAGATGCCATAAAGGTCATTTTGAGGTTTAGTCTTTCTATTTGAATACATTATAATCACCCATTGTCTCATTGTGTCCTTTAGGAGGATTTAACATGGGTTTTAGGAGCTTACCATATTAATGATGATTCATGAAACACATGGATATAATCAAATAAATAATGGCATAAACTAGGATTAGGGAGATGCATCCAACATCCCATATAGGCTTGATCTCCCTTGCATAATGTCATGAAATATTTGAGTATAAGAAGATGACATTTGACTGTCAGACTATGTATTCTATAAAGTTAAGAGAGATAAATATAAAAGTTCATTTTTTTAGTTTTATTATGAGTTATTAACACCTCAAGTATGTATAAAATATCTACATTGACCTTATACAATTATCCTTATCACCATTTATGCCCTTAATATCCTTTGAAACATCTTTGACTGAGATTGAGGGTTTGTGAGCAAAGCCATGCTCTTGACCCTAATTGCTACATTTTGTCTTTCTTACTCTAATTGAGACATTATAACTTTTTAAACCTTTTGATAATGTATCTCACTCCCTTAAACCCTTTCACAACCTTAATTGGCTTTAATAAAGAAATTTGGCCCCTTAGACACTATGCTCAATCAATCATCATGGTACACTAACCAACTGTAGGTGTATTTCTTGGTTTCTTAGCATTCAATGGAGAAATTGAGTAGGATGAAAGCCTTGAATATTTATATGTAGAACTAATTTACCGTTTCTCATCCTATGGAAGTTTTCACTCCATTTATCTTTCTTAATAAATCTTTCTTTAATTATTTATACATAGGTCTAACTATGTTGATTATGTTTTTTCTTGAGTGAAAATTCAAGAATATTCATTTTGAGTTGTTATTATCATATTTAAAGGTCCAAACACCTTTAATTTTTGTTCATGAGTGTTATTTCACCCTTTTTATCTAAAAAAGGCACACTTGTTCTCTTCTTCACGTTTGCTACAAGCATGTCTAAGCTCATGAATGAGGCCTATGATTGCAGTTTTATTACCTAAACCTATTGATTAAACCTTATGACAATTTGATGGTTTTTTAATAAGTATTAAAATTTTCTCTCAAAATATGATTGATGTTATCATATATTTGTATCAATCCCATTCCACCACAATAAGGCACTTCTTCCCCATTCTACCTATCATTTGGTTGTAGGTGATCATTGGGAACATGTTGGTTAAATTTTTAGTCTAGAGTCTCTAAAAAAATCCCTAAACAAATAATTGTTTTTGATATATTTTTTTGAACATGAATAACTTGTTTTTAATTCCTTCCACCTTTCAATATTTCATCATTATTTATAAGCATGAGCATGGCATTTAGGTATATAAGGGTTAATTTGACCTTTTATTCTCATAAGTCATACTATTTATTTTGAAGATTATTAATGGGTGTTGATAAAAAAATTATTATCTTTAAAAAACCACTCATTATATTCATATCTCCTCTATCATAATTTGTTTGTCATATTGAATTTACCTTGCTCATTTAAAGATATCATATGATACCAATTTTCTACCATAAATAACCTTTTAGAATGAGTTACCTAATGAATATAGCATATAAAATGTCATATTTGACCCTAAAATCACCCCACCATAACCATTTTCCTCCAAATATTTCTTAAGTGAAGAAACAAAGGCAAACTTGGACCTTGTCTTGATGAATAGGACACAGTGATCCGCTTATACTCTTAACAATTATTCATAAAGATGGGGAAATTAATATAATAACCAATGCCACAAAATTGAAGTTTATTATGTTCCTTATCATTTAACTTTTGGCTTTTACTTGACCTTCTCTCCCATATCCGTACCAAGCAAAAATCACTGACCTTCCTTGAGCTACCAAAGAAGCTGGTAAGAGAAATAAATTGGTTTTATTTATTTTAGCACCTGTAACTCCATCCAAATATTTAATTTGACCTTGGGGATTATTTATTAAGTCTTTTATATGTTTTTAAGTCAATTTAACCTTGAAACCTTGTACAAATGATCCAAAAGAGTCCTTTTAATCACTAAACTACCATAATCACTTAAGCGACATGATGAAACTACTACAATAAGTGTTTAGAAGACCTCAACATGTTTTCAAAAATATGATATGATATTTCCAAACACTCTTAAAATGAATTCATAAAATTATCTTGAAATATCTTCTTTGAAAGCCATAAAATGATAAAGAAAACATCACAAATGGGTTATGATGTTAGCTAAGTGTTTCACCAACCAATCTGAGCACTTTTAGAGTATTAAATGATTTTTAACACATGATATGAATCCTATAAATACACCTTATACTCTTTCCATTAATTGACACAACTTGAAATAGGTTATGGAGTGACTATACTTGTACATAACTATGATTAAAAATACTTAAACCTATCAAATTTAGCTTAAAATTTAATAATTAAGGTTTAATGGGACCATTCCAAGGACATTACAAGACCAACATACTTATCAATTAGTATATAAACATGAAAAATAAAGTTTCAAAGTATAGGGGTGATAATTTGACCTGGGAGATCAAACTTGTCAATGCCTTCATTTGAATGTTAGGTTCTATGGCCACTATTGATGGTTTCTTAGTTGACTCTGACGGGAATTTATATTTCTTATTCATATGATCTATAATGGAATTTATTTACATCTTTTCTCATCTATTTTTTGAGTGAGTGGAGTAAAATGTCACATACCTCTATTTGATTCATATGTAGGTCAATCACAAAAGAATATATTACTTGCCACCAAGTTTCAATAAAGTGAGTAGGTGACTCATTAACTACCTTTTTGTGTAAAATTTATTGTATTCAAGTTTGAAGTAGCATGTTCGAATAAAATTATTTAATTATATTTGCCATGAGTTCATAGAAAGAATCGATCAAATGCTCAAGGAGGTGATAATAAAAATATAATATGATTACCTCAAGAGTTTTATGGAAAATTATTTACACAAATCCATCCTAGGGTAAAAACTCTTAAAAATCTATGGCGTAGGCCTTAACATGTGATTTAAGGTTACCTTCTCCATTAGATGTGGGGATTTTTGGCAATGGGTGAAGCATGAGGACCCATAAAATCACATTTTGTAAAGGTTCCTTGAGGTATTTATCATATGTCCTCATCACATTGAAGTTTGTATAAGTGTTAGGATAGTCTAGGGGATAAGGATTCAATAATTAAATGGGCATGAAACCACTAGGGATGAAAGTTATTGCCTAGGTGGGCAGAGGATAATACATTAAAAAATAGATTTCTAGTTGTGTTTATTTTTAAAACATGTGGTAATATGGTGGTAAAGGTTTTCAAGGAGGTGAATTAATTGGTATCTACATATTTGAAACATATGTGGGTGGTATACCACCAAGTATGTATCTGGGAATGATCATGAATGTTAGTGTCTTAGCTACCATATTTTTAGGATTAACATATGATAAAGGGACACCAATAGGGGTATGAGTGGGATAATAATTGGATGAAGACATTTTTATCATTATATAATTAAGGAAACCAAATTTAAGAAGGCTTAATATATTTTTATTAGGCTTAAAAGTAGTTGGAAGATAAGTGGGTTGATATTGAGGAGTTGTTAAGATTCCACTATAATCTAGGTTGGAGAAGAATATATTTGATTGTGAAAATTTTGGGGAATTCTTTCATTTTAAGGATTAGTCTAAAGAGGATAGTGGCTTCTCTCTAAATTTTATATTCATCCCACCAAGGTGAAGATGAGATCAGTTAGAGTAGTATTAGTAGTGGGTTTAAGGCCTTCCCTCATAAGAGTGTTTGAGGGAAGAGGTTGATATCTCAAGGTGACCTAAAATGTTCTTTACGATTCAATGAGAATAATTGTAGATTTTTTGGGTGATGTGAAATTAGATTGGATAATAATACTAGGTGATATAATTAATTGATTCTTAGTTAACACATATTCTATAGTGTAAACACTTTCACTGTAATGATCAAATATTTCCATTCTCTCGTAATCATGAGTTTCTAAGTTGGTTTGGTATTTATTTAAAATATGTGGATAAAATCCACCTTTTCTAGTTAGATTCATGTCATTTTAATCATGGTAATTTATAGAAGTCTAAGAGGAATCCCATAACTCTTGGATCACAACAAAAGACTTTGTTTTTGGTATAGAGGGAGAATATATGTAATATGGAGATAATATTACATTTTTTGGACTTTATGTGTTAGTTTAAGTAAAAGAGGGTTATTTTGGTCTTGGATGTTGATTCTGAAATCATCAAGGCCAATAAACCTATCAAATTTATATCTAGACATATTCAAGGTGTGTGTTAAAACCAATAAAAAATAGAAGAGGTGAAAATATGGATGAAATAAAAAGAAAGAAAAGGGATAAAATGTAAAAGGAAAAGACTTTCAAGTTGAGTTCATCAGAATTATACAGATGAAAATTTAATGGTTTTCCTTGTACACTTGACTTCCTAAGGTCTAGGAAAGATAATAAAGTAATGTTGAGATGTTATTTATTGGTCTTAATATATTTTTTAAACTTGTTAAAATTGATGAGATAGTTGATTGGGTCCATTTTTATATGGGTATTATGGGCTACTTATTTCACATGATGATCCTTTCAACACTAAGATAATTTAAACACTTTATAATTCTTATTTAAAGTAGAAAACTAAGGATGGATTAGAACTAGAAATATTATTATAGAGGAACCAAACAAAGTATCTATTAATCTATTTTTATTTCCTAAATAGTTGTAAGTTATGGTAAATTATCTATGTATTTAATCAATTCTATCAAGCGGAGCTTTACCAAGTAATATCATCTTCAGAGTTAATACAATTAGATGAGTCTAAAACTAAGGATGAATAATAAATTAAATTTGAAGGCTCTTGGATAAGAGAGATAAAATATGTATTTAATTTCATAATTAGGATTGATATCTCCTAGTTTGTGTGTATAATGCATTGAAATTAACTCATGATTAATTTGGGAAAATTTAGTAAGCTAAATACTTATATCCCAAGCTCAAAATCTATATAAATTTAAATGTTTTGTGTCAGGATGGGGGATTCTACTCTAGGAAATGATCTTGATCTATGTAGATGCACTTATTTATGGAGTGTAATTCAATGTAGATGAAACTTTTATTTGATATTTTATGTCTTTTCTTACTTTTTTTTAAAAACATTCTCAAAGTTTGTATGGCTATCTTTATTTTTTCCTAAAGTGCAATGTTTGCTTATTTTGTTTCCTAGTGTGTAGATAAGTAGTTCTTCACTAGGTCCAGAGGTTTTGATTTATTTTTGAACTAAATTGATCAAACTAAAAATATGTATCAAAGGTACAATGCTGAAAATAAATGAAATAAAATTATTTTGATATTTTTCAAAGAGATAATATGTGAATGCCAAGGAAATGAAAGGTGAAACTAAATTATTTGAATTCTGATATATTATTTTATGAATACGTAAAAATGAATAATTTTATTCTTGAGAGTTAACATTTAATATATATACTTTGAATGAATTAAAATACTAATGAATATGTATTCTAAATAACTAGTTAGACACTTAAATATTAAATGCAACTAAATGTGTGTGAATGCTAATAATTATATCCAGATGAAAGATTTATGTTTGTAAATAGTTTTATTTTATCTAATATAACATGTAAATTGAAATATTTATCTAAGTATGGATTTTTTTAATATTTCATATGCATGGAAAAACTTGAAGATGGGTTTGTTCATGGAATATTTTCTTTTTTAGTTTTTCCAAATTGTTATGTAGATGGGTGTGAAGTGTTATTTTATTTTATATCTATTTATGTATGTATCTCTATTTGTTTATATATAAAATTAAAAAAGAAAAAAAATTAGAAATGAGATAAATGCAATCCATTCATAAAAACCAGCTATTTTTAATCAAAAATTATAATTAATTCATGTATTGACTCTAATTAAGACAAAATGAATAAAAGTGTAGAAAATGTTGTAAATGACTTGTACCTAGTAGAGTTAAAATAAATGTACTAAAATAAATGAAACTTGAATGAATGAAATAAAATAATTATGAAATACACAAGAAAACATAACTATTTCTATCTATATGATGACTTTGGATGATTGAGAGATGCCTAGAACTAATTAATCAAATTTGATTATACATGCAAAAATCATACATGAGTTGTATCTTATCTAGGTAAAGAATAGAAATAATGGAACATGATCGATTTCCATTACTGTCCTCTTTGGTTTTATCTTGTAATATATGTAAAATAAAGTAAATTAAGGTATAATAATATTCACCTAATTCAAATACTCATGTGTATGGAAATTTAACCTTTTACTATCCATACATGACCTATAATTATTTCAAAAATTAAAACCCTAATAAGTATTTTAATAACTAAAAACCTATAAAAATAAATGGGGGAGTGAAATGGGTTGAGTTGAACCTAATCACCCTTAAAATGTTTTTTCTCATACATATCTAATACTTTGAAGAGAGAAGTCAAGCCCATGTAGTTATCCAACATAAAGTGCTTAGTATGTTTATGATTCTTTTTCTACATGTACATCTAAAGATGGCTTGAATACAATTTGATAATGATTTAATTGACTTGGATAAATAGTGCTTCAAGTGAATTGAATAAAATTTAGAAATAATAGGAAAGTTTTTCTCAATGCATAATAGTGTAAGTATGCCTCAATATTTAAATTTACAAGTGATAAAATAGGTGATGTTTATGTTCCTTGATATCAATCCAAAATGGGGAAAAATCATGATACCTATCCTAAAAATATGAACCAACCTATAACAGAGGGCTTAAATTTTAAAAATAGATATTATAAGAGGGAATATACATGACTAACCCATACCGATAGTATCATCTAGTTGGTCTCATCCCTTATAGGTGTATTCTATGCTAGGAAGGCTGACACTTGATTTTATAAATTGAAATGTCTATAAAAAAATTTAGAGATATTTTTAATGATTAAGACCATTTATATAGGAATAAGATAACAACTTAAAAATATATAGGTCCATACTAGTACTTAGGATAGAGTGAGGTTGTGAAATGGGGATAGATTAAGTGTCCAAGTCAACTAGGAAAAATTTGGGATAAAATTGACATTATCAAGTATTCATGACTAAATTTGAGTATTTGCATTCCACACCCCACCCAACTTATTATATAAATCAGACTACTAAAGTAAAGGTAAAGATATCTTTGAGTGTGTACAACACACTTTGAATTTGAATGAATAATTCATTTTTGCAAGGTAATTTAACTTATAAAACCATACAATAACTCATTAATTATTCATTTTGTTCCTTCAAAATTTGAAAAATATTGAATTTTGAAATTTTGAAAAATTGGAAAAATAAAAAGGGAGGAATACACCTTTATGTGTCAGACCAATGTTTATTTTATAACTTTAATTATAGATGATACCTCCTTGAAGCATTGAATAATTGGCGTTTCCCATGAAACACTTGTAGAGATTGGTTCCTTGTTAAACCAATGGCGAATTAAGGGTAATAAATCCCCAAATTAAATTGAACATGAAAATGAAATATAACCCATTAATGTATTCATAAAACTAAATTTAAATTATTAGTATTTGTTGTTGGAGTATTGTTAATTATGTCATGAGGTGTCCTATTTAGTGGATGAAGTGCTTTGATAACTTAAGTGACTGACAAAAGGTGCAATGTACTTGTCCTAATACACTAGCAGTTGGCTTGGTTGATATTCAATTTTGGCATGGTTAGAGTTGTTTATGGATGAGTATGGTGATTAAAGAATGTTTAAGAGGTCCCTAATATGTTATCTATGCTTTGATTTCTTGTTTTCATGAGTGGATTTAATTTGGTTGTCCATAGCTTTTAATATAAACATTTTGGGTCCAGTGGTAGAAACTTTGAGTAGGTAATTTGATGATGTCACCATTGCCATGTGTGGATGAGTTAGGGGGATGGTCATATGGTTATGATCAAATTAATCCCTAGTTGTTATGCACTAAATATCAGGTCATGCACCTAAGCTTCATAAAATATATGTTGGTGCAAATTTGGGATCCCAAACAGTTTGATAGTATTTTCCCATACTTAGCCAAATTTCCAATGTGGTAAAAAGAGTTGGTTAAGCATTTTGATGGTATAATATATCACATGTGTGGATTATTCAAGAGAAGGTGATCATATGGGTTTATTTAGTTTTGAGCCTAGTTTTCTTTAACTAAATTTTAGATCATGCACCAAAGCATGTCAAAATATATGCATGTGCAAATTTGTCCTTCTAGGCAAAATTTGACATTGTTGAATCTATGATAGAAGTTTTTGAGAAGGCATTTAATGTTGTTATATCCTACATGTGCAAAGGTTTCAAGATAATTTTGACACATGGTCAAATTTTCCTATGTGAGGAGATCATATGGTCAAATTTTTTGAAAATGTGAGTGAGCAAGGCAAAATTTATCTTTATAAAAAGTTGGCCTTCCAAGAATATTTCAAAGGTTCCCATAGTCATTTGCACAAGTTAAATTTTGATCAAGGTCAATGATAAGAATTACTCCAATAAGTCAAGAAGAAGAAATATGAGGTTAGGTGCATTATGTTTAAAAACTAATCAAAGGTAAAGGATAAGGATATAACAAAAAACATGTGTTTGTATAGATTTATTGAATGGTGAGCATTGAGAGTTAAAAACTTGGTTGATTCACAGAGATCAATAGAGTGCATGGAGTCAACATTTCAAGATTGCATGAGATGAAGTAAAAGTGACTAAGGTTTAACATTTGAGTATTATCACCTATGAATTAATGTTTGTACATGATCAATGGTGTGTAATTGATTTGTGTAGTGAGGATGCGAGATATGAGCAAGGTAGTCAAAGTTCAACTGTGACCGTTTGCATTTGAATATTTGGATTTTATAAAGGAAAATACCACTATTTAGTTTTGTGAAATAAATTTCAATCCAATTAGAATTTACTCATTATGTAAAAATATAATATGTAGATGACTCCAAAGTGATTCTATAAATATGGATTTGAAGATATGGAAGTGTGTGTAGACAAAGATATTGAGCTCTAAAGTTGATTGTGTGTTCATTCATGGACAATAAGTGACCCAAGAAGATTATTTGAGAATTTTTTGATATATATTGATGAATTGGATATTAGGGAGTGTTATAAAATCCATGAGGATGCTCTACTTAAATTATGAAGGATTGAACAATTGTATGTTATATGAACAAAGGCTTAGAAGGTGACTGTGTCTTCGCTCAAAATGACTAAGTGAACAAAATATTATTGAAGTATTTTGTGATTAAGTAAAAGGGTATTGTGATGGATATGGAATTTTAATTAGGGCCTATAAATAATTTAGAATGGGTCCATGATTTTGTGAATTGTTTCTTTATTCTTTGCTTACTCACAGAAGTGTCAAAGAGCTGAATGGGTTTCCACAGGACCTAAAAAGTGACTTAGGCCTATTTAAAAGTAGATTATGATTAAGTGTGACCCATGTGAGATGAATTAAGGGTGAAGGAATGTTTTTTGGATGAAAAATAAATATTTTTATCTTTCTAATTCATGAATTATCTATAGATAGTGAAACCAAATGTGTTAGTTTCTAGATATGTATGTGATAGAGACTAGTGCAAGTTTCATGTGAGAATTATGAAGCAAAGGATACGTAGTGTGCTGATTGGTTAAGTTAATGAGAATAATAATTTTCTAAGTGTGTTTATGAATTTTAGGTAATTTTTATAATTTCATAATATTTCTTTTATAATTTGAGGATATGCGAAGAGGTTTAAGTGTGCATATGAGGATAGATTGAGTGAAGAAGGAAAGAGATTGTGACATGCCTATGTGAGAGGCCTATTTGAGATAGAGATTTTTTTTTCATGGGTTAGAAAATATATATCCATCATCAGGTGTTGAAGACATAATTTCTAAGGTGGAGGTGTTCAAAGGAGGGTCTAAAGGACTTGGTTTTCCTTAGGGGAATCACTCCTTATGAAACAGGTGGTTCACTAAATACCTTTGGTCAAAAGGATATGACTAAGGTTTTCTAGTCTAAAGGAGTTAATCAGTGTATTGTTTTTAAATTTTATAGGACATTAGTCCATTTCTGTTCCATGCTTGAGAGTGAGTTTTATTTCCCATGAGGATTTCCCACACGAACTATGTGTTATGTGTTTGATCTTGTGTATGCACTGAACATATGAGCTCTATTGTTAATGCTTCTTAATCAAGTTGATATGTGTTTATTGGTTAATATTTTAAAGGAATAAAATTGATAATTAAATATTTGGTCTCATTGATTCACCCCCAGTGATTATACCTCTAATAATTGGTATCAAATTAGGTCCTTTGGTAAAGGCTTAACAACTTGAAGGTGATCCAAGGTATAATATGGGTAGTCATCAAGGAGGTTTCTATACTAAGTAAGCATAAATGTTTAATGGATCCAATGATGTATTTTGTATTTTTAGGATGAGGACATACATTATGTCTCTAGGGTTTGATGTTTGGTAATATTTTTTTGATGGTTATGTTTCTCATGCTATTCCTCCATCTAGTGTTGTAGATAAGAAGTTGTTTGAGAACAATTATAAGGTAATTAATTTCATCAATTATGGTCTTATAGATATTGAGTTCACCAAAGTAATCCATTGTAAATCTCTCAAGGAAATATGGTATAAATTGAAGACTATTTCTTAAGGACATTCAAAGGTTAAGCTTGCTAAGTTGGAAATCATAGAAGGAAATTTAAAAGTCTCAAGATGAATGAAGATGATACTATGACATCCTTTCTATACAGAGTTAATGATATTGTGAACATCATCAAAGGTCTTGGAGATATCCTTCAAGAGGGTACTATTTTTGAAAAAGTATTAAGGAAATTATCCCCCAAGTTTAATCTGAAAGTATCTGTTATAGAAAGGAGTCATGATCTTACTCAGTTGAAGATGGATCAATTACATGGCACCCTTACTACCTATTATATTATGAAGAATGATGATATACCACCAAATAAGGAGTAAACTTTCAAGACTAAAATTAATACATAGAGTAAGTTCCAAGTTAGGAAACTCAAGGAGGATAACATTCTTGATATACATGAGGATGAACTAATTGCTTTGATTTTGAGTAAATTGAGAATAGGGTTAGGCAAGTATAAAGGTAAGCTACCCCTTAAATGCTTCAATTTTGGTGATATATAACATTTATCTAATAAGTGTCATTATAAGTATAAGAATAATGATGATGAAGATCATGATCAAGGTCATGATGATTGTAAGAGATCTTTTAGTTTTGATAAAATCAAGAAGGGATTCATAAGTTTTGATAATAAAAAGTACTTCAAGGACAAAACAAGTCTCTAAAACAAAGAAGATTATATCTCATTAGATGAAAGTGAAGAAAGTGAGTACAATTATGATCTTGAATATGATGGTCCTGTTGAAGATAGGTCCATTTTCATGGCTGAGGAAGGAATTTGCTCATAGAAAAAGGAGTCTACTTGGAGTGATTCAAATGATGATGAAGATGAGGTGGAATATGATAATTCATTGAGTAATGCTCATGAATAATTGAATATTGAGAAGAAAATAAATAATAAGATGAAATATAAACTCAAGGACTTTGAGGAGTAATTTAGTGTGTTTGAGAAAAGAATTAATTGAGATTCTAAGGAACATAAAGATATGGTCGAGCATCTCAATTATCAATTATAAATTTTTCTACAAATCTAAAAGATAAAGATGAATGTGCAAGGTATGTAATTTAAAATGAGTCATTGAAATATAAGTTATAGAAGATATCTAGTAAGATAATGTCATTTATGAGATTTGAAAATATCTCAAGTGATCTAGACAACATTATGAATGATCAAAAGCATACAAGTGATAATATTGGTATTAGATATTGATTTTTTATTTTTGGGAGTAATGGATTTTTATTCCTATTTAATAAACAAGCTTGAGTAGGATAATTTAGTTAATATTATACCTAATTAAAGCTACTAATTTGTGAAATTAAATTACAATCAGACCTTTTCTAAAAATAGTAGTGAGAGAGAGAAAATCAAAGTAGATTATTCAGGACTATTCTAATTGAGATAAGGTCTACAAATTTATGTACTAGACTGGTAAACTATCACATATAGGATCTTGGACTTCATTTCATTATTGGTATCCTTCTTCAATGCTATTGTCCTTAAGATTTAAGCTTTTTGGGTTTTGTTTGCCTACTCAGTATGAGCCTATGTACCAATTTTCAAGTCCTTGTTATTAATGGAACTCTCTATATATTTGGTTCTTCATGTACTTCTATCTTCTATACAATTGAAATAAATGTTTGAAAATGGGAAAAAGGAGTTAGTATGTGTAAGATGGACTGGATGTGCTTCACACATTGTGTGTGGGCACGATACCTACATACCAATACTTTGAGAAGGGATGAAGCTATATATAGTTATACCTTTAAGATTTATTAGTGTAATAGTGAATGAAATGCAATAAATGAAAAAATTTGGTATGCTTAAGATGACTAAGGACTAGTGTCAGGACTTGAATTGGCTTGAAAGTGTATAGGTTGGCTATATGCAAAGAATAGGAAACATTGATTAAGTGGTCTTGTATTCTTTCTTGCTTGAATGATATTTTCAAAGCCTTTCCAAATTATCTTTTAATAGGATTTTATAGGGATCTATTGGTCATGGGTTAGATAAAACTAGACTAGGCTGACATAATGAAGAAGAGGAATTGAGGAAAAATGATAATCTGGGCTCAAATTATGATTAGATAAGAGCACTAAAAATGGGACACCCTAGGGTCTAGTTCTATAGTTCAACTTTGGTTCTATTATCCTAAGCAAACAAGACCTAGGGTGATGAATTATTTTTGAAGAGAGGATCCTAGCTTAGTTGGGTCAAATCTGGATAGCCATAGATGACTAGGAATTAGAGAAAGATTAAGAGGGTCATAAGAGCAAGTAAGAGGGACATAAGGATTGGGTGTCTTTCGCCATGCTTAGTTTACAAATTTTTCAATTTTATATGACTATATTCCCCCCTCTTTTATTCTAATAATGTAATAAAGTGAAATACTAGGATAAAGGAAAATATAAGTTGTACCTAAATTTACTTGCAAAGGTGAAGCCCATGAAGCTTGTGATCTTGAGTAATACTAGATAGTGCATAGAGAGCACATTGTGTAAGTGTGAATGTGTGAAAGGAAAATAAAGATTAGATCAATTATTATTATATGCAATATAAAACAAGAACATACAAAGTTGGGTAAGAGAGAGGAAGAAAAAGGAATGAATACACCTCATTAGGCATGTGAACCAATACAAAACCTAGTGTAATATTGAGTAAGGTTGAGTAATGTTGGATGTGTTGGATCATGATATACTAAAATTTATATTACGAATGGATCTGAGTGTTTACTTCCCCAAAAAGTGTTGAAGAATGCAAAGGCTAGACCTTTCACTCCATCATCACCTACTAAGTGAAGCTAGTTTATCATGCATGTGTTGATCAATGTTTGGACTGTGTGTCCAATCCCTCTAGATAAATGGCTCAAGAATGTGAAGGCTAGTGCTTTAGCTCCATCGTCACCTACTGACTGAATATAGATGATCATGCATGTGTTGATTAGTTTTTAGACTATGTGTCTAATCCTTTTGGATAGGTTTCTCAATAATATAAACACTCACCCTTTAGCTCCATCATAGCCCCATGAAATGAAGATATAAACTGATATCAATATGAAAAATTATGTCATATGAGATGGCTTCTAAAGCCCATGAATGCTCTCAAAATATAACAATGTGGTGTGGATAGCTAAATGTGTGATGAAAACTAGGCCAGTGTTAGCCAACTTGGAAAAGATGGAGGGCTTGTATGAAAGCCACTCTAAAACTAAAAATTTGGCTTTTGTGGAAGCCAGTCAGGAACTCAAGTACCCAAGAATTTGTAGGTTAGGATTGTATTAAATCCACTCTAAAATGATACCAAACACCTACAGATGGAATAAGGCATGCAACTATTGAGAATGCTTGGGTAATGCTAAAAACTAAAATAAAAGAAGCAAAAGTATTATGTAATCCACCCCTAATCACTAGTATCTGAAACATGGATTTTGATCTAGAAATTATACCAACTACCATATCTAAAACTAGAAGTGAGAACCAATCATGTCATGCATGATGCCCCTTATGTCTAGATTTTTTGAGAAAATTGTACTAAAAACTACTGATCTAAACTGGTCTAATTATGCCAAATAGTAGTTTAACCTACCTTTTTAACTAATTCTATAAAACCTAGATTTTTTTCTATTTAGATAGGAGTGCTAAAAATAGACATCCTAGTGTCCAGTGTTGTATTCCAACCTCAGTGCTATTGTATTAGGCTAAAACTAATCACTATTCTAAAATTTAGACTATGTACCTAGTCTGTTCTGAGTGGTTTGATGACTAGTTATTGTTTTGGTTGTTCTAAAACTAGATTTTTTGATTGATAAGAGCTCTAATATCTATATCAAAACCCTTGTTTGTTGACCCTTCTTTTAAGGATCAGAATAAGTACCCTATAATGACTTTCCTCAGAAGAAGAATCCCTGTAAGTGTGTTAAGATAGAAATATAAATGATATAACAATCATAATTAATAAGATATATCATGATATAACATGGTTTTATTTGAGAGAATGTTAGATCAACAGGGGTATGCCTAAATAGATGTAAAAATTTAATAGCATGTGCAATGTTCTTGAATTTAATTGAAATTGGAATTGTTAGTTGTTAGTTCGTTTGTTATTATCTAGAGGGATGGAGCATGATGTCCATTATGGCATCTAAGAGAATAGGAAAATGCATGATATGGATCATAGAATTATAAAAATTTAGAAGCAATCAAGAAAAAATCATACAAAACAATAAGCAAGAAGCATATAACGGTGGTCAAGGGTCCATGCAAACAAGGGACATGGGCACATGTCACTCAAACTAGAAATCAAACATACAAGGCATATTCAAATGCCACATATACATACAAGTAAAATAAACAATGTTGGTACAAGGGCCAAAGATTCATATAATAGTAAAAGTAAAGGACATTCTAAAATTTCCAAAGGCACACACATGAATATAATCAAAGGACATTGGAAAATTTCCTAAATCACATACAAGTAAGAAATGGATATACAATACAACAAGCAACACTAAGAAAGTAGAGAAAGCATGTAATAACTAGAAAGATATAATCACATATAAATAATCAAAGCAAGAGTGAAAGTATGCAAGAAATGTTAGTACAAGACTAGGTATATGCTAATAGATACATAAGTGTTATATAATAGTGTTGGGTGAATATTTTGTCATCAACTAACTGAAGGCAAAATGGGTATATCGATCACAACAAAAAGAGATTTATATGACAAAAAGTGTAGGTTTACCACATCATAGTGAGATAAATCTCTCCTCTCATCAAGGGGAGGTTCCCTATAAACTACTTATATATTAATATGACTACTTGACTTGTGGGGCTATCATCAGTTTCCATCTATTCTATTGTTAGTTTTTCAACGCTATGTTTCTCAACTTCCATGTCTGTTGTTCCCAGTTCCTTCTCTACAACTTGTGACTTCTTTGTCACAAAGATGATCCTAGGCTTATGTGGCATATTAGAAGTAGGGACATCACTTTTATTCTTCATCCTATTTTCTACCCTTCTCCTTATTTCTTCTTGAAACTTAGCTTTTGACCCTGTAATGAACTCTTCCAAAGTGATTCCCTTATTTGCTAACCAATCATTGGTGTTCACCACTATTGGTTTGAATTTCATTCTCAAGGAATTTAACTCCTTTTGAGACCATTGGATCAGGGGAAGACGAGCATTGGCAACTTGTTCAGCATGGTATCTATTATTTATCAAATCTCCATCATCCACTAGATTTGTAGGGATATCAACAAGTCCCAGATATTCTATTTTCTCAAGGGATATTCTACTATAGTCCATCTTTCTGACATCTTCAGTTGTCCTTAAATTGACCTAAATATATTTGAGCATAGGCTCATGAAACTTGGTCTTTCTCTAGATTATGTATTTCATGCCTCTATAGTCAAAATTTGGCCTCTTTTTGAAATGCTTTGTGGTTATGAGTTACATTTTAGTCTCCATTCATCTAGCTTTTACAGTGGTCGATATTGAGAATCTACCAATTTCAATTGGGAACCTAAAACTAGGTTTCTTGAGTTCTATTTGCCTATTGTGCATGACAATAATTTTCTTGCACAACTCCATCAAGACCAATTTGTTTGAGGGGAATCTTGGAAACATATAGGAATAACCTTGGAAAAAGCCAACCTGTAGATTACAAAAAGTAGGGAACTACAAGAACATACACTTGAAGTCATTCATGATAGTCCATGCTTCATCTGACACTCTTTTTTGTTCTAATTGGGGATTAAAAAGACACAAAAATACTACAAATAAAGCATCATTTACCCTCCTAAAATGAGGAATAGAACCCTTCAATGTTAGCTAAGGGTAATATTGATCTACCAGAGTTGTTTTCTTGTCTCCCTCTGATGTTAAACCTAGGAAGGTTCTCATTGATATTGAAATATATACTAGGTATGAAGTCATGTAAAATTTAGAGGTAGTGGATACCTTTATCAATTGCTCATGCAGAGCATTGCTAATTTGCTCTTCCTAGAAAATGACTTGTTTGCCTTGGAGAATTATCTTAACAAAGGGGTACATCCATTTATGAAACTAAGAGAAAGAAGGTAAACCTCATACCCTACTAAGAAGAGTGATCAGGTCACCAACTTCTTCTATACAATAACTCCTTGGAAAGCTCCATGGCCATCTGGATAAGTTCACTCTGGGAGTTTTGAGCCATCTATAATTGATCACTTTCTTCACTTTTTAGGATCTTTGCCATATTCCTTTTGTGATTTAATGAAGTCAAGCTTCAACAATTCAATATCAAGAGGGCACATCAACACTTTGTCGATGAACTCAGGGTCTAGTATAATCACTACATTACTACTAGCATCTAACATAACCCTGGTATCCTTGTTGTAGAATTGAGAGCACTAGAGAATGAACTTAGTGTGATGAGCCGCTATAGGGAAAGAGGAGACTAGATGGATATTACTCTCAATTATCCTTTTCATTTTAGGGCTAAGATTGCTTGATTTGGTTCTTTCTATGAACTGAACCATATCCACATGCCTGATCTCTATATCCCTAATGTCATCGACATTAGAATTAATTGAGGTGACTAGAAAAATTCCTTGGTACTTGTACTTCATTATCTTCAACTTCTTTGGAGAAACTTCAATAATTTTGAAGAAATTTTATCACAAGGACATCGATGAATAGGGATCCTTGAGAGAAACTACAATGAGAATCATGATAATGCAATTAGGGGAAAAATTAGCAATCTAGGAAAACTACATGTTTGATGATTATGACCATGGAAATGTGATTGAGAGAGGGCTAAGGTGTGAGCAGGTTAGAAAGTCAAAGGAAAGCATGCTAAAAAAACAAGAAAATTGAAATTTCTTAGAGTTATGAAAATAGGAGGAAAATCATGTAGGGGCGGCAAAAATTGCCACCCTTACATGTGGGGGAAGGTCCTGTGCATAGGCATCAAAAATTTCCACCTGTGTATGTTGGGTAAGGTAGGTTGTGCATTAGCAGTGAATTTCACCACCTTTACACAAGATGGTGGGTTTCATGTAAGGGCGGTGAATTTTTTTGCCCTTGCATGAATAGCAAAGAATTTTTAAGGGTGGTGAAATTTGTCATCTTTACACTATTTTGATAGCTAAATGTAAGGACGGTGATTTTTGCCACCATTATATTGGCTAAGTGGACTGATAGGTTCACATGGGGGGGTTATAGGCTTTCACTTAGATGGACTCCCCAGGGAAGAAGAGAGAAAGGGAAAAAATATAAAAGCTAGACTAGAAGGGAAAGAGGAAACTAGATTGAAAAAGAGGAAAAACAAACTGAAAACCTATACAAGAAGAGAAAGCACGCAACACCCTACTTGGTGAATCACAATCCCACTCATTCACATGTTCGATTGGATGTAGGGAGGAAGAGAAGATAACCTAGAATGGTTCAAAATGAGGCTCAAAATGGCTTAAAAGGTTGAAAAACCAACCCCAATAACTTGGTGCATGCTCCCATAAATGCGACATGTGGAAACTGAGATCATGTAGGGGTGGCAAAAATTTCTACCTCAGTATGTGAGGTTGAAAAAAGGATGCAGGGGCAAAAAAAATTTCCACCTTTTCATAGGATGAAAACCACATGCAATGGTGGCCAAAATTGCCGCCCTTGCATGTGAACTACAAAAAAAAATGCAATGGTGGCAAAAAATGCCACTCTTTCATGGGAACCAAAAATCTCACTAACTCCTTGAAATTTATCAAAATTTGTCATTCTGATCACATCAAAATCATAATGATTTTCACATTTTTTGTGAAATCA
This sequence comes from Torreya grandis, assembly GCA_037957365.1. NCBI lineage: Eukaryota > Viridiplantae > Streptophyta > Pinopsida > Cupressales > Taxaceae > Torreya > Torreya grandis. The sequence goes on from JARHVA010003612.1 coordinate 959,632, forward strand.
TGAGGGAAAGTCATGAAATTTTCAAGGCTGTTAGTTGACAAAACTCAAGATCAAGAAAAACTTGTATCGAAGATGAACTTAGAGTGAAAAACATGAAACTAAAAAGTTTCATAGGGGTTGTTCCAGAAATGAGCATAGCTGATTTTGGGAACAACAAAGAGTGAAATATCGATATAGTAATCTATGTGATCTAGTAAATAATGTACATCAGCATGATAACTTGGAGTGTGTAGTGCAGGAATGACATAACCTATATGGTGTAGTCATGTATAAGATTCCACTATTGGGTATGTATATCTAAGTGTGTCTCGAATATAAAATTAGGATGTCCCCTTAATGGGTAGAGTGAAGCAATCAAGTAGTTGGATGTCACTACACACACTCAAAGAAGATTAAGTGAAGCATGGTAATGTAGATAAATTGACATACAATAGCATGGAACAATAGATGTAAGTCTTAGCATCATAGTACCAATGTAAAGCATGGATTATTCATATAATCGAAATTTGTTTTTTGTTTTTGACATATTTGAATGTTTTTCAATTTTTTTGAAATGTTATTTTATGTTTATATTTTAGAGTTCTATAACTATGTAAAATCAAGTAAAAGAGATTATGTAAAAGCAAAGCTTGAAATAGACTATGTATAAGAATATAAATAAATAAATATTTACATAATGATATAAAAGACTAGGCTGGAGGGGGAAGGGATCTAAGGATGGAGCCTACTGGGGATGGAAACAAAGGAAAAGGTCATGACCATCATCAAATGCCTCAAGATAATCATCATAAGTATCATCATATGTTATATATGTTATGTTCATGGTATCATCATATCAAAGTCAAACTAAAGGTTGCTCTGGTGGTGGAGATGTTGACTCTACTCTGGGATGTTTAATCCTACTAGTAGATGACTTTAGTGGAGGTGGTGGAGTTGGTGTTGCTAATGGTGATATAATATGAATAATAACTCAATATTTTAGTTTATCCAATCTCTAATATAAATTTTTACATGATTTTTTATCATGACCTATAATCTTGTGAAAAGTACAAAATGGGTGGCCATCCTACTGTGACAATTTACTGATAGATCTATGCCATACTATAGGTAATGTGATCAATCCATGATCAAGTAATATTTTTAACATAAACTATGGTTGATGTTATTTATTGCTTACTTGAATCTAATTAATTGGCTCTATATATATAGAGGTGACCATGTGCACTATATGTGCTAAGTGATCTATTTGTGACTATGAGTGTGGAGTATACCTTGAGAGTGTAGTGAGAGATACTAAAAGTGATGTAGGATGTGCAACGAGAGCTCTAGAGTCATCTTGATACTCTCGTGGCAGATTGGTGTAAATCTCAATCCACACAAATAGTCATCTATGAGTGTGGGTGCCATATCATCATCTGAAGAAACTTGTGAATCTAAATCAACATTATATACATATGGTAACTTAACATTTACCACAAGGGTTAACTATGATATAGGAGTCTCATCATCTATAGTAATACAAGATGCTATTACTAAAAAAGTATCTATAATTAGAAGAGTAATTATGGAATCAATATGAATTGATGGTAATACTATAAGTGATTATGGGTGTGTAATAAGTGTAAGAACTATGGCCAATGGAGAAGCTAAAAGGGATAAAGATATTATGATTGAAAAAATATCTAGAACTGCAGGTGTGAATGTAGGTGGAGTGTGAGAAGTGCTAGTATCTTTAACCTCATATGTTATTTTCTATTTTTGGGAATTATGAATTTTTATTCCTATTTAATAAATGGGTCAAAGAAGGAGAAATCAATAAATAATATTCATAATTAAAGATACTATTTTGTGAAATTAAATTGTAATAAAACCTTTTCTAAAAATAGTAGTGAGAGAAAAAATCAAAATTAGCTTATTCTAGACTATTTCAACTGAGATAGGTTTTGAAGTTTATGTGTAGGATTAGACACTATCACAAATAGGATCTTGGACTTCTTTTTTTAATTAGATAGGAGTATTAGAACTAGACACCCTAGGCTCTAGCACTATAGTTTTTCTTTGATGTTATCTTTAGGATTTAATCCTTTTGGGTTTTTTTCACCTACTTAGTGTGAGCTTGTGTACCAATTTTAATGTCCTTGCTCTCAATAGATCTCTCTATAGATATTATTATTCATGTATGTATATCTTCTATGCAATTAAAGGGAGCTTTGGCAAATCAAGAAAAGGGGTTAGTTTGTGTAAGATGTACTAGACATGCTTCACACTCCATGTGTACATACATTGCTTACATACCAATACTTTGAGGAGGGATCAAGCCATATAAGTTTCTCCTTTTAAGAGTGCTTGGTCCAATAGTGAATGAAATGCAAGAAATTATAAAACTAGGTATGCTTGAGATGACTAGGGACCAGTGTAAGGACTTGAATTGGCTTGAAAGTGTATAGGCTAGTTATATGTAGATAATAGGGAAGATTTATTTAGTGGTATTGATTATATTCTTCCTTGCTTTAATGATATTTAACAACCATTTCCAAATGATCTTTGAATGGTATTTTATAGGGATTTATTGGTCATGGGTTAGATGAAACCAAACTAGGCCAATAAAATAAATAAGAGAAATCAAGGAGAAATAGTAATCTGGGCTCAAATTATGATTGGATGGGAGTACTAAAAAGGGGATACCCTAGGATCCAACACTATAGTCTAATTTTTGTGCTATTGTCCTAAGTAGATAAGACTTGGGGGGATGGATTAGTCATGAAAAGAAGGTCTTGTCTCAACTAGGGCCAAGTCTAAAAAGCCACAAATGATTAGGAATCAATTAAAGTAAGCCTAAGAGGGTCATGAGAGCAAGCGAGAGGTACCTAAGGGTTAGGTGTCTTTATACATGCTCAAGTTACCAATTTTTGCATTTTATATGACTAAAGATACAAAGAAGAACTAGAGACTACAACTCAAGACAAGATGAAGACTAATGTGAACAAGGACAATCAACATTTGAAGACAAATCATTAGAAAAGGAATGAAGGTACTGGTAGAATGAATATCAAATATATCAAACAGCCAAATGCTATGTGGTATGAAAGTTTCAATGGTTACTATTATACTTGTAATCAGTTTGGGAATAGAGCTAGAAATGTAAAAGACCTACTAAGAATAAGTTTGCATGAAATTATGATGGGGTAATCAATTAAAATATGTAACCAAAGATGAGTTATTCAACTATCATGATATAGGAAGCTTTGAAAAAAAAATTATTTAAGCTAATATAGGATGATTTTACATCAAGGAGTATAGTTTGCTACAACTATGAACAGAGAGGTCACATCACTAGATTCTACAAGCAAAGGCCTACAAAATGGAATAGGTTTTATCAGGATCCTATAGTACAAGATAGAAGGTAAGTGAGCTTATGGAGGCCAAAGGTAGTAAGTAGGAATTATGATGAGTCTACAGGTCCAAGTAATCTATTTTCTTTGGTGGATAATTCAACAAATATTGAATAGTGCCAAGAGCTCACATTGACTGCTCATGTTGAGAGTGAAGAGACCAAGCTCAAGGAGAAGACCAAGGTACTAGTTGAGACTATTACGAAGATGTGTATGGATCCAAGTGAACATATTTCTATTGTTGAGCAAACATCATGTAAAGAACATCAATTGTCTTTACCTAGTGATGAGGTTCCAAGATGCAAGGTTGATGCTTCAAATGAAAAGGTATGTAAATATTTCATACTTAATCCATGTGTTATCAATTCTATATTTGAATAAAAGGAGAGTGATATATAAAAAGAACCAGTAGTCATAGTTTAGACTAAGAAGAAGAATAATAAGAGTAAGGAGTCGTATAGCTATAAGAGGATTCTAGTGGTTACTGAAGAGATGTGGACCACTCTTATCTTCACTTTTTTTTAGAGAATTGTGGTGAAAAGGATGTCTCTATCTGTATTTCTTAAGATACTCCTTTCAATGGAGAAGTAAGTGTTGGTTTGGTTTTCTTGAGATGGTTCTAAAAGGCTAGAGTTGAGTATTCTCAGTGGGAACATGTATGTCTAGGTGGAAAATATGTTGAGGTGATGTCATGATGTTGATAACTTTATGTGGAGTAGTCTTTAGGGTTAGATTGAAGGTCCTCAGATGGAAAAGGAGGATTTATGATTTATCAAGATGATATTTTTTCATAGAAAGGTTTATTGGCATTATTCTAGAGTTCTCTAGGTGGTTTTATGATCTAAAGGTATGTTGAAGTCTATTTGGAGATTTTTTTAATCTCTCATGTTTCTAAATTTATTCTTAAAAGTTTGCAAGTCCTAAAATGGGTTATATTAAGTTAAGGTTTGCAATGGTGTGGAAGATAAAATATTGGTGCAAAAGTGTGTAATGGCTGTCTCTAGGTGTATAATAAGCTTTAGAGGTGGGCATTGACTGGAAGGTGTTGTGTTAAATTTGTTTATTTTAAGAGTCTAGGGTTTTAGGCTCTGATATAAAATTGGTCTACCTTATAAGTTGAGGTATAAGGCTTATTAAAATGTTTAATGGTCCAAATGGGTTTTCAAATAAATCTTCACATAGATTTGAAGGTTTATGGTTCTCAAGTTATTCAAGTTTTTGTCAAGCTGGAGGCCTAATTAGGAAGTAGGTTTGTGAAGGAAGTATATTTAAAAGGATGATATTATTGTTAAAACTGGTGTGCTCAAAGGGGAATATGAGAGTATTCTATATATGAATTTTCAAGTCTTGAATTTGTGTCTATAGAAAGTGGTGGGCTTTACAAGTTCCAAGTAGAATTACAAGGAGTCTAGATAGGCCTAGTCTTGAAGATGTGATTTTTGTTTAGATTATCCAAAAGAGAAAGGAATAAGTATTTCAAGGTATCTCATAGGATATTTTAGTGCATGTTTCATATTTTGTATAATACATATGTAGAGTTGGTGGTCATGGAAGTGTGTTGAGAAAGAAGGTTGGTATGCCTGCATAGTGGTTCTTTATGGTGTACGGAGATTTGAAGATGATCAAGTGGTTTAATTACTCAAAAATATTAGGAGGAATCCCTCTAAAATGTCTCTTGGTAGGTTCCATTATATTTTAGTGTGCTTTGTGTTCTTTCTTCATTGGTTTTAGTGCTTGGTTGAAGAAGAGTATTGGCATGGAGCAAGAGGATGTTGTCAAGTCAAGCAGATGCAGGCTCAAGGTAAGGAGGATTTTTTATCATATTTATAATATGTTATTTTCCTATTTGATATTATTTTTATGTCCTAAAAACTAGTTGGTTCCCACTTTGTCATTGTGTCTAAGGGGGGAGAAGTTCTTGTTGTGGGAGTGCTTTAAGAGAGAGAGAAGGTGAGTTATATATTGCTATATATGATGTTTATTGACATCAATGACAAAGGGGGATATTATTGGAGTATTTTAAATTGTGTAATGGAGGTTTCATATTAAGTGGATGAAGTAATTTTATAGCTAAATTGATAATGATAAAGTGTGCAATGTGCTTGTCCTAGTGTGCTTGAAGTTGGCTTGGTTGATCTTCAGTTTTGGCATGGTTAGAGATGTTTAGGGATGAGTATGGTGATTGGATCATATTAAATAGGTACTTAATATGTTTTATATACTTTGAATTATTGTTTACATGATTTTATTTCATCTTCTGGTTGATATATTTTCATGTAGACATTTCAGGTCTAGTGCTAGAAAATCAAAGTAGGTAATTTGATGACATCACCATTACCACATATGGATGAGTTTTGGGGTTTTGGTCTTATGTTTATGATAAAATAATTCTCTATTTTCTATGTGATAAATATCAAGTCATGTACCTAAGTTTAGTCAAATATATGTAGGTGAAAACTTGGGTTTCCAAGAATTTTGATAGTATTTTCCCATAGTCAAATTTACAATGTTGCAAAAAGAGTTAAGAATTTTGATGGTAATATATATCTCATGTGTAGATGATTAAGGAGAAAGTGATCATATGGGTTTATTAATTTTTATCCTAGTTTATTTGTACTAAATTTTATACCATGCACCAAAGCACATCAAAATATATGCATGTGCAAAGATGGCCTTCCAAGTAGATTTTGACATTGTTGGCTCTATGACAAAAGTTTTTGAGAAGTCATTTTAATGGAATTATATCTCAAATGTATGAATGTTTTAGGATAAATTTGACACATGGTTGGATTATTTTATATGAGGAGATCATATGTTCCAAAGTTTAGAACATGTAAGTGGTTGAGGAAAAAGTTATGTCTATGCAAAGTTGGCCTTCCAAGTGTATTTCAAAGGTTCCCATGGTCATTTATGCATAATTTAAAGTTTGAGAAAGATCGACGATGCACATTGATCAAAGAAGTTAATAATTATCAATATGAGTATATCTACTTAATGTTTAATGACTGATTAAATGTAAAGGATAAGGATCTAATTTTGAGTGAGTGTTTGTATAGTTTGATAGAGTAGTGAGTGTTTATTGTTAAGGAACTAGTTGATATGTAAAGATTGACATAGCATGTGGAATCAACATCTCAATATTGCATAAGATGAGATCAAAGTGACTAAGGTTTAATTTTTAAGAAATATATCTTATGAATAAAAGTTATAACATAATCAATAGTTCATAATTCATCTAAGAAATAAGGACATGAGATGCAATCAAATTAGTTGAAGCTTAACTTTGACCGTTTGTATTTGAATTTTGCAAAGGAAAAGACTAGTGTTTGGTTTTTATGCCATAACTTTTGATAAAAGAATAATTTTCTCATGGTGTAAATATAAAATATGTAGAGAACACCAAGGTTAATATGTAAATATGGATTTAATGATATAGAAGTTTGTGCAGATAACAATACTGAGATTCAAATTTGACTATTTGTTCATGCATGGACTATAAATGACTCAAGAAGATTGTTCAATATTTTTTTGATATTATCTCAATACATATTGATGAATTAGATATTGGGGAGGGTTTTATACTCCATTAAGATGATCTATGTGCATTATTAAGGATTTAATAATTGTATTTTGTATAAACAAATGATTAGAAGGTGACTGTCTATTGGCTCATGATGAATGTGTGCACAAAATATTGTTTAAGCATTTTACACTTTAGTATAAGGGTATTGTGATGGATATGAATAGATAAAAGGGACCTATATATCATTTATAATGGGTCCATTCTTTTGGAAAGGGTTCCTTTATTCTCTATTTGCTCAAATAAGTGTTAAAGTGTTGAATGGGTCTCCACATGACCTAAAAAGTGACTTAGGCCTATTTGAAAGTAGATTATGTTTAAGTGTGAGCCATGTGAGATGATTTAAGGGTCAAGGCATGTCTTTTGGATGACAATTAAATATTTTTATATTGTTAATTGATTATTAATCTGTATATATTTAAACCAAATGTGTTCATTTTTAGATATGTATGTATGAGAGAGAGAGAGAAGTGCAAGGTGCATGTGAGAGTTATGGAATGAAGGATAAGTAATGTGTTAGTTAGTTTATTTAATGAGTATACTAATTTTTTGACTATGTGTATGACTTATAGGTCATGTAAATAATTTGATAATATTTCTATTATAATTTGAGGATATGCGAAGAGGTCTTAGTGTGCATACGAGGATATATTGAGTGAAGAAGGAAAGAGAGTGTGACATGCCTAAGTGAGAGGCATATTTGAGATAGAGAGTATTTATGTAGGTGTTATAAAATAGATATTGTTAATTAGGTGTTAAATACATCATTTCTAAGGTGGAGGTATTCAAAGGAGGATCTAAATGGCTTAGTCTTCCTTAGGGGCAGTTGCTCCTTGTGAAATAGGTGTTTTACTAAATACCTTTGGTCAGGAGGATATGGTCAAGGTTTACTAGTATAAAGGAGTTGATCAGTCTCTTATATGTAATTTTTTTATAAGAAGGTAGTCCTGTGTTATAGGATTGAGAGTGGATTTTATTCCCCATGAGGGTTTCCCATAAGAATTATGTATTATGTGTTTGATCTTGTGTATGCATTGAATATATGAGATCTCTTATTAATTCTTCTTGATCAAGTTGATATATACTGATTAGTTAATAATTTAAAAGACTGCAATTGAAATTGAAATATATGGGCTCACTGATTCACCACCTCCCCTCTCAGTGATTAAAACTCTTATTGGCAATTTGAGTGTCATGGTTGATTTGTGTCATGGATAGCCATTGATAACAAAAGAAACATGTGTAAAATGTGTTGTTGATAATGACAAAGGCATAATAATGTTGACAACTTCAGAAGTCATTAATTTTGTCAAGAATCTTAGATAAGGAGAGGTTTATTGGTAACATATAAAACCATGTTCATATATTAATGACAAAAGCATAGAGTTGAACTCAAGAAGATCCTACACATATCCTAAAAGAGCAAAATTAAATATCATAGAAGTTCAAGAACAAACTGGGTTTGTGAATCATTATTACTTTTACTCATTTATGAGTAACAATTAAGTATCTCTCAAAAACCTGACTGGGTCTTGACTTATCTATTGATTGGGTTTATCATTTACAAGTACTTCTTATAAAATTTTATAAGTAAAGAAATCATGAAAATTTGACTAGGTCTGAATAGAGAAAAGTGGGTTTTCAAAGTGACTTAACTTGTTTAAATTTTATAAGTTGAGTAGTTAGAATAACCCAACTTGGTATAGTAGAGGTAATCAAGTTTATATAATGAATTTACTTTGTTCAAATTCATAAGCTAAGCAACTCAAAGAACCTAATTTCATAGTGGCGTGTAGATCAAGTTTACAGAACAACTTAAATTATTTCATTTTTATAAGTTAATTAGGTTAAAAAACTTGAATTGGTATAAATGAGTATATTAGGGTTGCAAAGTGACTTAACGTATTTCATTTTTATTAGTTAAGTAGGTTGAACAACCTGAATTGGTCTAGATGAGTGAATCTAGGTTTTGGATTGACTTTACTTCTTTCATGCTTATAAGTCATGTAGTCTAGAGAACCTGAAATGGTCTTGGAGAATTATTTGGGAAAAAGTGTTAAGTCCTCATCAAAAAAAAAAAATCCCAAATAAAATACCAAAGGGATGGTTTTAAAAAGTCTGAAGGGTATGTGGTCACTTACAATGTTCCCAAAGGTACATTTCAAGAATTCTAAAGGGCAAGTGGAAAAATCAAGAAAGCTGCAGGGATGGTTTCAAAATGTTTGAAAGGTATGTGGTCACTTGAAAAGTTCCTAAAGGGTATATTTAAAAAAAGTTTGAAATTCAAGTGGACCATTTGAGAAAGCCAAAGGATCATTTCAGGAGATCCAAAGGACAACTAGAGCATTTAAGAATTTTGAAAGGATCTTTTCAAAAATGATGAAGGATAAGAAGACCTTTATAGAAAGGCTGAAGGGTATATGGACCATTCAAAGACTTTCTAGGGGATGTTTATTAAATTATAAAAGGTATGTTACAAAAACCCAAAGGGTAAGTAGTCCATTGCAAAATTTTCTAAAGGACTATTTCAAGTGAATTTGAATAAATTCTCAAATGATGTTTTTCCAAACTTGTCAAAGGATATGATTAGAAGAAATGTAGAGTAATTCTTTAGTAATGCATAGATGACAAGTGTCACATTAATGCTTATTCAGTGGGTTACAAGTCATGCCTTTTAATAGTATTGATGGCTCATGATCAATAATGTAGTGAAGATATATCAGAGTGAAGTGTTTACAAGCTTGAAAGGTGCATGATTGATAATAGCTAGTGTCAAAGTAAACATCAATTAAGTCTAGAAGAGATTGATGGAGTGAAGGAATTCAAGGATTTTGTAGAGAGTGAGATTTTAACAAATTTATTAGAGGATATTGTTGAAGTAAGTTAAGTGAAGCAGTTTCAAGAACCTGACAGAGTAAGTTAATTACAAAATTCTGAAGCGTTAATTGAAGAAACATAATTGGTTCTTGTAAAAATGGTTATTCCTTTGAGTCTCTTATATATATTTAGAGGTTTATTTCAAAGTTATATGATACAAAATTCCAACTTGATGAAGAACAAGGAAGATAAATGGTTATACACATTTTGGAATGAGAAGAGTTTAAGCCTATGATGTAGAGATATGAAACTCATATAAGCATAGAGAAGTAAGATTGAATTGGTATATTTCAAAGTGTTAATCAGATAAATTTAGACACAAAGAAGGGGTGAAATAGAAATGAACATCACACAAAAGTGTGTTAAATAAGAAATGAGTAGTTGTAGATAGGACTTGTAATAAAGAATAGACCTAGATTCTTTTAATAAGTTAACCAAAGTTATAATTTACTTTATTTGATAGGTTGGTGCCATTAGATTGAACTAGGTTGGTGCTCAGAATAATGGATTAGGTACTTATTGAGAGTTGGTGTTCTTAAAATAGGGGATTGGTGTCTCAATGGGATGGATGTCCTAAAATGTAATCAGTGAGATTATGTCAGTGAGACAAATTTTGTGAGGCTGGATTAGAATAATAGATTTTAACAGCTTTCTCACCATTGTTTTTCCCTTTAGGTTTCCATGTATAAATCTTTTGTTGTGTGTTGTGTTTTTGTGATTATGTTATTTATCTTTCATGTGTTTTTTTTTCCATTCATCATGGAAGGTATAAGAAATCAGGTTTTTGAGATCTATTGATTCATTCCCCCTCTTAGTAGATAGGTGTGTTTAACACCTCTAACATTGTAACTCTAAGATATAAATAGGTTGGAATCTATAATGGATTCATAGGCTATAATACTAGAGGGTGCTGAATATCCAAAATATGCACTATGCACCTTAACTAAATTAACCACTATAGATGCATTTTAGATTCAATTGTAAATTTATTCTTTAATTCCTCTATGCATGATCAAAAGATAAAGGATTAAATACAATCACCTACCTTGAATGCAGATAAAAATTATTATAAATTTATGGCATGACTATTTATCATGTTCGAATGTGATAAATGTGAAATTTGTAAGTACATGTAGAATTAAATTTTAAATTTTTTGTTTAAATTTTGTATATGAATCTACTTTATGAATCATAAATTTATGAATCTATATTTTTCCTTGTAATGTGAGTGCACATGCATGGAATATGCCCCCATAATTTATACCAATAATTGAATTTCTAACCATTTTAAATTATTTGAAGATTTATTATTTACCTAAGATATATTTTTTATCGTGGAGGTTTATCTCATGTATGAAAAGACCTTTAAATACCCCTCTTTTGAAGTGAGGGAATGTGTCTTGAAAGTCACTCATCTCAAAACAAAATTTAACTTTATCATATATATCTAGATGATCTTATTTAATAGTATAATATACTTGAAATGTATGTCATTATATTAAAATGTGTATCATTCAAAGAATCAATGTAACATATGAGGTAATCCCTAAAGTGTCACTTTTAGATAAATGTATCAGTGAATAACATGCAAGTAATTATAATAGAAGCATACAAAATACTTAATACATGATATAGATCATGCTTCTCATAAGAATGAAAAATCTCAACAAGCACCCAAACACAGCAAGCTCAATGTAAAATGATAAGGCCAAGGGACACATATGAGGGACATGTTGAAAAGTCACAAACATAAAACTTTACACACACAAGACCAATGGACACACATAAAGGACATTAATAATGTCACAAATAAATAACATGTTCAAATTTAACATGAAACATAGGTTCAAGGGCCACAAGTAATGGGTATGTTCATATGTCTCATATTGCAAAAAATTATCTCAAGGAGATGTTTAATTAATTTTCTCATAAGGGCCAAGGTCTATACATAATAGATGAGAAAATCCTAATGTAATAGGGACAAGTAATGAAGTCAAAGGGATATATAACTAGAAATATATTCTAATCTATCTATATGTAATATTAATATACCTATAAAATAACATATCCATATACATAATGTAAGATAGAGATAATAGAACGATAGTTGTAAATATTATATATCTCAACATAGTATAGGATTGATAGAATTGTAACTATACACTTAGAAAGAGACACACTAACCTTCACATAATTAACCTTTGGAAGTGTAGCTAAGAAAGCTTATGAATCTTGGAGTTTGAACACAAAATGACAAGTCTCAAAGGGACTTCATCAAACAAGGCACCATTATTTTATGGGACTAACTGTGCTTTCTAGCATATAAGAATGGAGGCATATTTGACTTTTTTGAGTTTTGATATTTGGATGTCTATTCTCAATGGACACACACCCCCTGCTACTCCTCTGACTGATCAAGTAGTAGAAAAGGATTGTGAAAACAATTCCAAATCAAAGAATGTTATTCTTTATGGATTGTCAAATAGTGAATTTGTTAAGGTAATGCATTTCCAAAGTATAAAATGCATATGGGACAAATTGAATGACATCTATGAAGGATATGACAAAGTAAAGCAAGCAAAGCTCCAAACTCATAAGGGATAGTTTTAAAGTCTAAACATGAATGAGGATGAGAACATTTTAGAGTACCTTATTAGAGTAGATGAGATTTTAAATGCCATTAGAAGACTTTCAAAAATATTGAATGAAGTAGTCATTGTCAAAAAGGTATTAAGATCTTTGACAACAAAATATGATTCTAAAATTTCTACTATCGAAGAAGTAATATATTTGAACAAACTCACAGTACATGAGTTACATGGAACTTTCACTACTTATGAGATGAAGATGGGAGATGCTGAGTCATTTAAGATAGAAGCTACTTTCAAAGTTTCTAATCAAGAAAAAGAAGAGGAAGTTTTTAATTTAGAATCTAAGGAGGCTGTAGATGATGTAGAAGTCAATTTCATCAAAAAATTAAAGAAAGGCTTAGGAAAATACAAAGGTAAGTTACTGTTCAAGTCATTTAATTATGGTAAGATAGGTCACTTTGATGCCAAGTGTCCACATAAAAGGAAAGAAGATTTTGATTTAGATGAGAAGAATCAAAATGAGAAATCCTATTCTAAAAATAAGAAAATCTTCTTTACGAATAAAAATGGGTTGTACTCAAAAGAGGTGAGTGACTCAGTAGATGACAATAGTAGCTTCTCAAGTGATGAGAATGATAGTGTGTTTGTGCCTAAACAAAATGAAGTTCTATTTATGAATTATGAATCAACTTCTTTATGCCAAGAAGAAGAGGACTTAGATGATGATGAAGAAGAAGAAAAAGTAAATATGGAATGTAAACTTATCTTTGATTTTAAATAAGTTGATAAGCTTAGGAAAAAAAAAAAAAAGGCTTAATCAAAATGAGATTGCAAAATCAAACAAAAGAAATGAAAGATATGATCAATTGATAGTGAACTTGAAGACTCAAGTAGAAGAGGTAAAGAGGATAGAGGATGTAGTCAAATCTGATTTGTAATCAAAGTCCTTAGAATGTTTAAATATAGAGGAATAAATCATGAACCTAAGAGTAAAGATTAAAAAGGCCAAAGAACAAATTCATAATGGTCTAAAAATGAAAGGAGGATCTACCATATTGGATGAAATGATCAGTTCACAAAAGCTCTCCAAGGAAAGATTAGGTCTCAGATATGAGAAAGGCAAGAGTCCCACGTTGAGTAAAGTTAGGGATCTATATGAAAAATTCAAGGTAGGAGTAGAATCAAAAATAAAAAAAGAATAAATTTACATTCTTGAGGAGAAGAAGCGTAATATTTTATCTCCTACAAAGACTGAGGTTGCTTCTACAAAAATCAATGTAATGGCAAGGAATGAAAAGAAGGTAGAAATGATTCATAATACCTCTTATATATCCTCAAATAAGAATGATAACCATGTATTCTTCATCATTCTATGGTTATTGTTATATATGTAATCAATTTGGGGATATAACAATTAACTATAAGGTTCTTCCTAATAAAAGGATAAGCTTTTTAAGTAGGAATTCATTTTATCCTCTATTAGATCTAGATGTCATATATTATAATTTTAATAACTTTGGGCATATATTAAAGCATTGTAGAAAAAACATTGTCAAATCAAAGTCTAACAATGCAAAAAGAGTTAAAATTCTCAAAGTGAACAAAGGCTCACAAATTGATAACAAAATAGAGAAAAGCACAATCAAGAAGCCCAAGGAGATATGGAAGAAGAAGAATCAATCAATGATTGCTCAAACTAATTTACAAGCTAAAGATAAAAAACTATGGGTTATAGATAGTGGCTACTCAAAACATATGACTGGTGATAAGAGTAAGTTCATCAAGATGAGTTAATGCAAGGAAGGGACTGTTAGCTTGGGAGATAATACTAAAATCAAAATTAGAGGTAAAGTAACCCTACACATTGATGATAAGCTACCTACTTATGATTCTCTTTATGTCAAAGGACTAAAACATATTTTGTTGAGTGTCAGTTAGATGTGTGACAATGGGTATAAAGTCATATTTAATGCTGAAGGCTATGAGTTATGTAGGTTTTGTAAAATACTTGCTCAAGGGAAAATGATGAAAATTAACATATATAATTTGATTGATGTAAATGATTCAAGTTGTCTAATGGGAAAGATTTATGCCAAAGAAGGATGGGTCATGTTAACTTTGACAATCTAGTCAAAATAAGTTTTAACCAGTGTGTAAGACACATGCCCAAAATAATCAAGCCTAAAAACACAAATTGTAGAGAATGTTATCTTGGTAAATAAACCAAGGTCTCATTTCAAGCCAAAGAATATGTGACTACAAAGCCTCTTCAGATAGTTCACACTGCTCTTTGTGGACCAACCAAGACAAGAGGATCCAAAGGAGTGTATTACTTTATGTTGTTTAAAGATGACTACATAAGAATGACATGGGTAACTTTATTAAAATAAAAGTATCAATCATTTGAAAGATTAAAGATATTTATGGGAATGGTTGAAAATGAAATTGGTAAAAGGATCAAGTGTTTCAAATATAACGAAGGAGGATAATTCTATTTAAATGAATTTATTGAGTACTATGAGAAACATGGAATTAAAATACAATACTCAGCTATAATAACTCCAAAACAAAATGGAGTGGTTAAAAGGAATAATAGGACAATTAAGGAGATGGCTAGGACAATGTTGAAACAAGCTCACTTGTTAGATGGTTAATGGAGAGAGGCAGTTTAGACAGTCATATACATCCTTACCCATGTTTAATTAAGAACAAATAGTGACAAGACTCTATATGAACTATGGTATGGAAAGCCTATGTATATCAAGTACTTCATAGTCTTTGGTAGTAAATGCTATATTTGAAGGAAGGACAAAAAATTAGGATATTTGAATCAAGGTGTGATGAGGGAATATTTCTTGGTTATTCCACTCAGTTCAAATCTTATATCTATTACAATAAAAGACTTCATAAGTTAGTAGAGAGTTTTCATGTTAAAGTTGAAGAGAATCTCAATGAAATGACTAAACCTGTAAAGGAGATCACCATTGAAGAGCTGAAAGATGAAGATGATAATGAAATGTCTAAATCTGAAGATGAAGAAGAAGAGAACTAAAAAAATTCCCCCTAAATTTGTTCAAAAGGCTCATCCTAAGGAGCAAATCATTGGAAACTTGAAACAATGAGTCCAAACATGTAGAAGGGCATCAATGAGCAAAGAATAGGTAAGTTTTATCTTACTATATGAAATTAAGCCTAAAAACTATGTTGATTCTAGTAAAGATGAGAATTAGAAAAAGGCCATGGATGATGAACTAAGTCAAATAGAAAAGAATAAAACCTGGCAACTAGTTCCAAGACCCACAAACAAGAATGTCATAGGCACAAAATAGGTCTTTAAAAATAATTTGAATGAAAATGGACCTATTGTGAGAAATAAAGATAGACTTGTTTGCAAAGTATATGCTTAGCTAGAATGAATAGACTTTGAGGAGACATTTGCTCCAGTGGCAAGATTGGAAGCAATTAGAATGTTTTTGGAATTTTTATTTTTTAAGAAGTTCAAAGTCTATCAAATGGATATTAAGTATACTTTTTTAAATGGAACACTAGAGGAAAAAGTCTACATAGAATAACCTGAAGGTTCTTAGCTGAATGATAAGGAAGACTACATGTGCCAACTAAATAAGGAATTGGATGGCCTAAAATAGGCACCTAGAGTGTGGTATTCAAGGCTAGATCAGTATATGTAACATCAACAATTTATAAAAGGCTATGCTGAGAGTAATTTGTATGTTAAATCTAAAAATAGGCCTATGTTGATCATAGTTATTTATGTTGATGACATCATTTTTGGTGGAAACAACAACAATATTTGCAAAGAATTTGCAAATCAAATGCAAAAGGATTTTGAAATTTCCATGTTGGGATAACTTGCATTCTTTCTTGGTCTACAGGTTACACAATCTAATGAAGGAATCTTCATATCCCAAATGAAGTATGCAAAGGAGATGCTCAAGAAGTTTAGAATGGAAGATAGTCGACTAGTTAGTACTCCTATGATAACTGGATGTAAGTTGAGTAAAAGTGATGAACCTCTTGAAGTAAATCATACTATGTATAGATCAATGATTGGTAGTTTACTTTGTCTTACTTTCACTAGACCAAACATCATGCAAGCTATATGCATGGTTGCTAGATTCCAAGTTGATCTAAGATAAGCTCATGTAAATGTAGTAAAAAAAATCTTTAGATATATCAAAGGTACAATAGACTATGGTTTGTGGTATCCTTCGAGTAATGATTTAAATATGATATCATATACAAATGTTGATTGGGTAGGTAGCATACATGATAGAAGAATCAAAACTAGTGGTGCATTCCTTCTTGATAATAGACTTGTTTCATGGCTAAGCAAAAAATAAGAGTCAGTTACTTTGTCTATAGTAGAAGCATAATATGTTGTAGTAGTGGCATGTTACACACAAGTGTTGTGGATGAAACAAACACTAAGAGACATGGAGGTAGAGTTTAAAGGACGCATTCACATTCAGTGTGATAATTCAAGTGCAATAAATATCTCTAAAAATATAGTGATGCATTCTAAGACCAAGCATATATCAATTAAGTATCACTTTATAAAAGAGAAGGTTGTTGATCAACAAGTTACATTGGAATATGTTCACAGAATAGATCATATTGTAGATATTTTCACTAAGCCTCTATCTAAAGATCAATTTGAATATCTAAAACAACAACTAGGAGTAGTGGCTCCTATACCACATCACTAATTTTTGGTAATCACATCTATCTATAGGAGGTGTTATTCAAGAAACATCTCTAATTCTTGGAATAAAAATATCTTAGCCAAATGAGTCATGGCCTAAGGGGGAGCTTTTCCTTTTATTTTCATTTGATAGGTCCAAGGATCAAAACTTTGACATACCTAAAAACGTGTTTTTTAGGGGGATCTAGTTGACATACTGGTAGAGATGCTTTATCATTAATGTCAAAGGGGGAGAAATGTATAAGACACATGTCCAAAGTAGTGATTGACTTGTATTAGAGGATATTTTTTATTTTATTTTATTTTTCCATCAATGACAAAGGGGGAGATTATTAGCAATTTGAGTGTCATGGTTGATTTATGTCATGGATTGTCATTGATGACAAAAGAAACATATGAAATATGTGTTGTTGATAATGACAAAGGCATAGTAATGTTGACAAATTGAAGAGTCATTAATTCTATCAAGAAGCTTAGAGAAGGAGAGGTTTAGTGCTCAAGTATAAATCCATGTGCATATATTAATGACAAAGGCATAGAGTTTGACTCAATAAGATCTTACACATATCCCAGAATAGCAAAAGTATATATTAGACAAGTTTAAGAATAAATCTTATTTGTGAATCACTATTACTTTTACTCATTTATGAGTAATAAGTAAGTATCTCTCAAAAACTTGACTAGATCTTGACGTAAGTGTTGATCAGGTTTGTCATTTAAAAGTACTTATACTTATAAAATTTTATAAGTAAAGCAATCAAGAAAATATTACTAGGTCTGAATGGAGAAAATTAAGTTTTTGGAGTGACTTAAATAGTTTAAATTTTATAAGTTGAGTAGTTAGAAAACCCAACTTGGTCTAGTAGAGGTAATTAGGGTTCTAGAATGACTTTACTTTGTTCAAATTCATAAGCTAAGTATCTTGAAGAACCCAATTTGGTTTTGGTGTGTAGATTGAATTTATGAAACAAATTAACTTATTTAATTTTTATAAGTAGGTTGAAGAACCTGAATTGGTCTAGATGAGTAGATCAGGGTTACAAAGTGACTTAACTTATTTCATTTTTTTTAAGTTAAGTAGGTTGAAGGACCTAAATTTGTCTAGATGAGTGAATCAAGATTTTGGAATGAATTTAATTATTTCAAACTTATAATTCATGTAGTCTAGAGAACCCAAAATTGTGCTGGATAATTCTTGTGAAAAAAGTGTTAAGTCCTCGTCGAAAAAATTATCGCAAAAAAAATGCCAAAAGGATGGTTTCAAAAAGTTTGAAGGGTATGTGGTGACTTGTAAAGTTATTGAAGGTACATTTCAAAAATATTGAAGGGTAAGTGGACCAATCAATAAATCCAAAGGGATGGTTTCAAAAATTCTAAAGGTTATGTGGTCACTTATAAAGTTCCTGATGGGTACATTTCGAAAAGTTCAAAAGGCAAGTGGACCATTCAAGAAAGTTGAAGGTCATTTCAGGAAATATGAAGGAAAATTGGACCATTCAATAATTCTAAAAGGATATTTTTAAAAATTTTGATGGGTATGAGGAACTTTGTAGAAAGGCCGAAGGGTATATGGACCATTCAAAGACTTTTGAGGGGATGTTTAGTAAATGCTAAAGGGTATGTTGCAAAAACCTGAAGGGTAAGTAGTCCATTGCAAAAGTTTCTAAAGGACTCTTTTGAGTGAATTCAAAGAAATTCCTAAAGGATATTTTTCTAAACTTGCTGAAGGATATGGTCAGAAGAAATTTAGAGTAAAGTTATGAGCTAATGCACAAATGACAAGTATCACATTCACACTTGTTCTATGGGTTAAAATTCATGCGTCTTAATAAGATCAATGGCTCACAATCAATAATATAGTGAAGATCTAATGGAGTGAAGTGTTTCTAAGCTTGAAATGTGTTTGAATGATAATAGCTAATGTCAAGATAAACATCGATCAAGTCTAGAAGAGATCGATAGAGTGAAGGCATTCAAGGATGCCATATAGAGTGAGATGTTAACAATGCTGCTACACAATAACATTGAAGTAAGTTAAGCACTTTCAAGAACCCAATAGAGTAAGTTAGTTACAAAATTATGAAGCATCTATTGAAGAAACATAGTAGGTTCTTGTAAAAGTGGTTATTCCTTTCAGTCTCCTATATATATTCAGAGGTTGTTTTAAAAGTTAGATGATGCAAAATTCCAAATTGATGAAAAGTAGGGAAGACAAATGGTTATACACATTTTGGAATAAGAAGAGTTTAAGCCTATGATTTAGAGATATGAAACTCGTATAAGCATATATAAGTAAGATTGAATTGGTATATTTCAAAGTTCAAGCAAATAAATTTAGACACAAAGAAGAGGTGTAAGAGAAATAAATATCACACAAAAGTGTGTTGAATAAGAAATGAGCAGTTGCAAATAGGACTTGTAATAAAAAAACAAAATTAAATTATTTTAAGAATCTAGCCAAAATTTTAATTCACTTTTTCTAATAGGTTGGTGCTCAGAATAAGTGACTAGGTGATTCTTAAGATTTGGTGCTCTTAAAATACAGGATTAGTGTCTCCATGGGATGAGTGTCCTAAAATTTAATCAATGAGATTATGTCAGTGAGAATTTTTTTTTGAGGATGGATTAGAACATTATATTTTAGCATCTTTCTCACCATGGTTTTTCCCTCTGTGTTTCCATGTATAAATCTTATGTTGTGTGTTGTGATTTTGTGATTATGTTATTTATCTTTCATGTGTTTTTGTTTTCCATTCATCATGGAAGGTATAATAAATTAGGTTTTTGAGATCTATTGATTGACCCCCCCCCTCTCAGTAGATAGGTGTACCTTTAACATTGTAACTCTAAGATATAAACAAGTTGGAATCCATAATGGATTCATAGGCTATAATACCAGAGGGTGTTGAATATCCAAAATATGCACTATGCACCTTAACTAAATAAACCACTATAGATGCATTTTATATTAAATTTAAAATTTATTATTTAATTCCTCTATGCATAATCAAAAGAGAATAGATGAAATACAATCACCTACCTTGAATTTAGATAAAAATTGGTATAAATTTATGGCATGAATATTTATCATGATCTAATGTGATAAATGTGAAATTTGTAACTATATACAGAATTAAATTTTAAATTTTTTGTTTGAATCTTGTATATGAATATACTTCATGCATCATAAATGTATGAATCTATATTTTTCCTTGTAGTGTGAGTTCCTATGCATGGAATATGCCCCCATAATTTATACCCATAATTGAATTTTGAACCATTTTAAATCATTTTAATATTTATTATTTACCCAAAATAGATTCTTTCTCATGAAGGTTTATCTCATGTATGAAAATACCTTTGGAATACCCCTCTTTTGAAGTGAGGGAATGTGTCCTAAAAGTCACTCATCTCAAAACAAAAGTTAACTTTATCAACTATTTTGGATTTGTATTTTAATGTTTACTTTTTATTTTTAATTGGGTGGTGGAAAAATTTGGTAACTCATGTTCATTTATAGGAGATTTGGTTAAAAAAATTGTCATAATATTCTTGAGTGGTTTCTAAAAATAGAAATGAAACCAAACTACTTGGTGAAAAATAATTCTAAGTGAAATATTAAATTAAATTAATTTTTTTTCCCTTTGTAATTGTTGTGAAATAAACCAGAAGCACACAATTTGATTACCAAACCAAGCAACTTAATATGCGGAAATTAACTAGATTCACCAAGTAACTAGAATTCAGAATAACACAGCATATGAGAGACAATACACAACTTGTATTAACACTTTATACAGAAAAGAATACAATAAAGAAGATGCCACTTCTTCTCCACCACCTCTTCAGAGGCTCACCACACCTCAAGTGAATAGTAATTCTTCTCCCCAAAGCTCTCCCTCTCAGGTCCCAACACCCAACTCAAATACAGAGTTGGTGTTCACCTCCCATGCTCCATGCACACCACAAGTGCTCCACGCACTCCACAAGTACTCCACGTACTCAACAAGTACTCAAGGTACTTCAAGTAGATCTCCCATGAATCTGCAACAACCTGCAATTCAACAGACCATACTTATGGAAGGAACTCCCTTGCCTTCCTCTCTTGCTCTATCTGAGTACACACCTGTACTCCAAGTAGATCCTGCCTGATACTGCTCCCTGTTGTGTTGCTGTCTATATGATCTTGCACACCTGCAAATCAAACAACGGTTCTGCTCACCTTTGAACCTTGACCTTGCACACACATACACCTGCAGATCAACGATCTTACTTACCATGTAGATCTCGTATATAGGCCATGCAACTGTGACCAAGATCCTACACTCCTGAAGAATCCAGCTGACTCTCCAAAACCAGCACCTACACCTGGTACTGTGGAACTAGGAGGAACACCCTTGCTCACCTCACACACAGAAGGAAGAAACTTTGCTCAACTCAAACTAGAACACTTTTCCAATACAACCATGAGTCTATTATATAGATCTCATCCAAACAATAATTAGACATCTAATTACAAAAATTAGATCCACAGCTATGAGTCTAAAATTAGCACTCATCATGCAAACACTTGGTTCGTCAACCAACTACCCGTAATTAACTCGTAGTCGAACCACACAGGCGACCGACGTCAGTCCCTGTCTGCCTGGAGGTGACCAACGTCAGCCGATATATGATCAACATCAGTTGCTTCTCTCTGCTATCCTGCCGACATCGGCTGATCAGACCGACCCCAGCTTCTCTGCAACTCAGCAACCTTTAGGAACCTCCTCTCCTGTTTACATCAGTGAAGCTTTTAGCTCCACAACCTAACAATATCCCACATGGAGATAAATAGCTGCATTGTACCTATACCTGTACCCCATCTAATCTGTTTCCTAGTTTGTATCCCTCTTCAAGCTCCCACCTGAAGACAACCCACCATGCATCTCGTGGTGTACCACCTATCATCCGAGTACCCTGCCACATCCGAACCTACAAACACATGTAGTGAAGTCCTAACCCTGCATGTATACCTGCTACTGGTCCCTCTCAAATCCCTGAGAGCCCACTTCCCTGAATTGGCTCCTAACTCTGACAGCTCCCATTGCATGGGAAAACTCAGGTCTATACTAGACCTCATGTGATTTCAGACACTGTACCTGTCCATCCCTTAGTGTGCTCCAGCTCTGCATCCCGAACCTCGCCAACACCTGATTCACATCAGCTCCCACTGGAGACAAAATCTACCTGTGATCTCCATGTCTCCCATGTCAAAGTGACATGACACTGAACTAATCTTACCCTTAGCTCAGCAAAACCCTGTATGTACACCCCTGCTAGCTAGCATACTATCCACATATAGCAACAGAATGATGTTGCAATCATCATCCCCCTGGTAAGTCAAACCACAATAGTTACCCTAACACTGACTAGAGTCATGCTCTGTCTTCCACCTATCAAAACCTGTACCACTATCCTACAGCTCCTCAAGACCATATGACCTGGTCTTCCATCTCACATATCCATTCTCTCTATTCTTCTACTAAGGCATCCATTCATCTCTGTGCTTTCATCCAGCTGGCAAACCTACCAAAACTCCCATTTGGTTCTACATCATATCCCTGCCTAGCTCTCACCTGTTTCCTAGATCCTTCCTGCTCTACAATCAGCAACAAGTATGAAGAAGAGGAACACGAATTTGAGGGCCTACTTACGCCTTCAGTCCTCTGTATGGGTGTTTGAGACTCCTTGACAGCATGCTGTCCACCCAAAATCTGTTACAGTGACCGACCTCGGTCACTCCACAGTCTGCATCCGACCGACGTTGGTTCCATGCGTCTGTCCCTGACTACCGACCCTGCAGTGTCCCTACTGCCGACGTCAGTCCTCCTGACTGACATTGGTCTTACAGACTGCCGACGTCAGTCTCATGACCGAGGTCGGTCTTACCCTGCCCGACATCGCCGGCTTCGGTTTGCACATGACCGACATCGGCACCTATCTGTTCGACGCCGGTTCCTCCTGACCGACATTGGTATTTGTGTTCGCCTGTGAGTGATAAATTTTTACCCGCGAGCTCCTTTGAATCAAAACACATGTCCAAACTGCTCTGCTCAGAAGTATCCAGCACCATCCACTAATTTTTTTCCGCCATCTCCTCCAAGAACACCAAGGCTTTCAAGTTCTTAAGCCTGTCAAATATATCCGTCTTCTGCTTAAGAACATGCATCTCCTTCCTACTCATGTGACCAAGCCTACGAAGCCACGTCTTCACAACAGAAGAAGAATCAGTAATATAAACAAGTAGATAAAGAGTACCTATCTTCTTACCACCAGCTAATTCAAGTGCTACCACTGTGAGAGTTCTTGTGCATCTCTCATCACCCAATCTTTCTGAAGAAATTAGCCAAATCTCCAAACCTGGGACTTGTGTGACCTTCATCAACACCTGTGTGTTGGCCGCCTGCAATTTCAGCTTCACTTCCCCTTTGCCAATCTTTTGGCAAGGCTCACCAGCTCCTCTACCTGGGGCTGCATGGAAAGAGGCAACTGAATCTTTTATCCAAGATTCAACTTTATCCAAGAAACCTCCCAGAGCATCCTGTGCAACAACACCTACAACATCTGCTTCTTCAATTTCTTCATGCTGATCTGCTACCAACCAACAATATCCTTTTACCTGCTCTTTCTTTCCATCAGACCGTGAGTGACAGTCTGTGCTTTTCAACTCCTCCATCCTTAGTTTACTTTGATCTGCCGTTGCTCTACTCCCACTCGATTAGAAACCCCTGAGAGTGCCCTGTAACCAAACACAAAACCTGCTTCCTGCAACCTTAGCTCTGATACCACTTGTTGGGAAATTAACCAGAAGCACACAATTTGATTACCAAACCAAGCAACTTAATATGTAGAAATTAACCAGATTCACCAAGTAACTAGAATTCAGAATAACACAACATATGAGAGACAATGCACAACTTGTATTAACACTTTATACAGAAAAGAATACAATAAAGAAGATGCCACTTCTTCTCCACCACCTCTTCAGAGGCTCACCACACCTCAAGTGAATAGTAATTCTTCTCCCCAAAGCTCTCCCTCTCAGGTCCCAACACCCAACTCAAATACAGAGTTGGTGTTCACCTCCCATGCTCCATGCACACCACAAGTGCTCCACGCACTCCACAAGTACTCCACATACTCAACAAGTACTCAAGGTACTTCAAGTAGATCTCCCATGAATTTGCAACAACCTACAATTCAACAGACCATACTTATGGAAGGAACCCCCTTGCCTTCCTCTCTTGCTCTATCCGAGTACACACCTGTACTCCAAGTAGATCCTGCTTGATACTGCTCCCTATTGTGTTGTTGTCTATATGATCTTGCACACCTGCAAATCAAACAACGGTTCTACTCACTTGTGAACCTTGACCTTGCACACACATACACCTGCAGATCAATGATCTTACTTACCATGTAGATCTCCTATATAGGCCATGCAACTATGACCAAGATCCTACACTCCTGAAGAATCCAGCTGACTCTCCAAAACCAGCACCTACACTTGGTACTGTGGAACTAGGAGGAACACCCTTGCTCACCTCACACACAGAAGGAGCAAACTTTGCTCAACTCAAACTAGAACACTTTTCCAATACAACCATGAGTCTATTATATAGATCTCATCCAAACAATAAATGGACATCTAATTACAATAATTAGATCCACAGCTATGAGTCTAAAATTAGCACTCATCATGCAAACACTTGGTTCATCAACCAACTGCCCATAATTAACTTGCAGTCGAACCACACAGGCGACCGACGTCGGTCCCTGTCTGCCTGGAGGTGACCGACGTCGACCGATATATGACCGATGTCGGTTGCTTCTCTCTGTTATCCTGCCGACGTCAGCTGATCAGACCGACCCCAGCTTCTCTGCAACTTAGCAACCTTCAGCAACCTCCTCTCCTATTTGCATCAGTGAAGCTTTTAGCTCCACAACCTAATAGTAATTTCAAATTAAAATCATTTTTCCAATAATACAATGCACAACTAGATTTCAAACAAAATATACAAGTGTGATTTTAACTTTTCTTAGTTTTCAAGATGAGTGTTTTGTCTACAATTCTCAATTTTATTTTATTTTTTAAATTTTTTATTTATTTAATTCAAATTAAAATCACATCTAATAACCTAGGTTGGGTTTGCTAAGCACAACTCCTAAGTATTAAGAAATTATTTCACAAATGCAAACTAGAATGCTAGTTCTAATATTTTTGATTTGTTTGTTTTAAAATGAAATTAAATTAAAATTAAGGTTATATTTTTTATTTTAATAGTGTGATTTTTAATTCCAATGAATTAAATTAGGTCTAAGACTCAAGTTTTATTTGTCTAGGATTTCTAGATTTTATAGTGTGTGTGGGTATTTGTTTGTGCATGTAAGCTTTGGATAAAAATTAAAATGAAAAATTATTGATTATTTTTAACTAATTTTTCTATTTAAATAATATTTATTATATATATTTCAATTATTATTTTCTTTTATGTTTTGATATGTGGATATAACAAATGGAAATAAAACTATTCTTTTGTATGTAAGAGAGTGAGAAATAAGATGATATATATATATATATATATATATATATATATATATATATATTTCTTAATTTTTTAAATAATTATAATATTATATAAAATAATTTAATTTAATCTAATAAATAAAATGGACAATATCAAAAAAATGAAAACCCCCAACATGATCAAAGCTAAGACCAACTAAAGGTGAATAAATTATTATTGATGAGTCCTTCATCCTTATATATCTAGCTCTTTTTTCTATATGTAAAACTTAGGAACTCCATGAAAATATGAATGATAAATATATATTAGTATATGAACACAAATATAAATAATAAATTCAACTAACTATGGCTGGGCTAATCCATGAATAGTCAAGGATCAACTTGCTAGTTCAATTAACTATCTTCTCCAAAAGTCAAGGAAGATGACCAAAAAAATGAATGAATATTAAGTCAAAGATTAATAAAAAAAAATTAAGTGGGATATGGTTATTAAATATTATAATCTTGAATCACAAAAAAAAAAGACCTAAAAATCTTCAAGAAATGAAATACTTGTAGCAAGAAAGGAAGCTTTGTACCTTGGAGTTAGTTTGAGATTTATTACAATTTTGATGAAGTTAACTTGGAAATCAAGAAGAGTGATAAAATCATGACTAGGAGTGAATTGGGTAGATAAGTAATTGAAATCAAGAATAAATATTAAAAAAATCAATTAAAACCAAGAAAAACATGTGAAAATTTAAGTTTTGGGTAACAAATTTCACAAATGGTGCATAAGTGATGAAATTAGCACCTTATACATGTGGAAAATATGGATTCATCTTGGTAGTTTATAAAAAACCTAATGTTTCTAATAAAATCACCATGGTGGTTTTTTTTTCATCATGGAAGTTTCACCATGAAGGGAATAATTTTAAAAAATTTAAACAAAAGACTTAGAAAAATAAAAGTTGAGGTTTGAAAATCCTAATAAAGGACTAATAAACCAACAAAATAGAGATAACCATGTATGAATATATTTTGGAAGAGATCATTGCATCAATATTATGTTTTATCATGAAATGTTTCACCATTCAAAAATTGGGTGCACACAATATCACTTGTAACTACTATGACCTTTGGAAAACATGCTCGCAACATGACATGGTATGTGGGTAAAGGCAAGTAAAATATCTTAATCTATGTAAATTTTTTATGTCTTCCATAAAACTCATTAATACTTGTGAACTAAATATGTGGTATAAACATATTGTGTTATATACTAATCATAGATAAATAACATATGGAAATGACTTAGAATAAATGTTTAATCATGATAAGGACCTGATTTTAAATTTTTGAATATTTAAAATAATTTTGTATTTGTTTATATTTGAATTTTCTTGTAACTTTTTGAATTTTTAACAATAAAAATCTATATTAGGAAATAATACATGGATGTGAAATTATAAAAAAGGAAGTGATTTAAACAATCCATAACATCTGTAAAGTGTGCACTAAATATGTTAGCATGACCATGTATGAAGAATATGTCCCCACTATACGTGTGCATAACATGTGGGATATATATATATATATATATATATATATATATATATATATATATATATATATATATAAGGAGAGAGAGAGGAATGATTGTATATCCTTGTGTCATATTACACTCAATATTTTATACAACAATATTATTTATGCAAAGTCTTCCCTTTTGTATTATGTTTCTCATACATGTCTGTTACATACTTTGAAAACTATACATCTTATGACACAAGGATATACAATCATTCCTCTCTCTCTCTCTCCTTATATATAAGGAGAGAGAGAGAGAGGAATGATTGTATATCCTTGTGTCATAAGATGTATAGTTTTCAAAGTATGTAACAGACATGTATGAGAAACATAATACAAAAGGGAAGACTTTGCATAAATAATATTGTTGTATAAAATATTTTGTATTAGGTTTCTCATACATGTCTGTTACATACTTTGAAAACTATACATCTTATGACACAAGGATATACAATCATTCCTCTCTCGCTCTCCTTATATATAAGGAGAGCGAGAGAGGAATGATTGTATATCCTTGTGTCATAAGATGTATAGTTTTCAAAGTATGTAACAGACATGTATGAGA
>JARHVA010003612.1:997500-1150000 GCA_037957365.1 Torreya grandis
AAATAACACTAAACAATAATTTTACCTTGTGTAAAATGTAACTCAGTGGATATAATAAATGATTGATATGAATTAATATTAATTAAAATTTACTTATCATATTCAATTAAATTTATGAGTGTCATGCTTCAAACTTTAATGTTAATTGTTTTATAGATCACCACATTGGTACATTGATTGTTGTCTATGAGGGGGTCAAGAATCAAAGGTTCCAACATATATGAGTGATTTTTTGTTAATCCCTTTGAAACCACACTTTTATAATTAGAATTAGTTTTCATAAGTATATATTTATTTTCAACCTCTTTTTTTAGGAACACATTCTCAAATATACTTTTTTCCTTAGCTTGAACTTATTTTCATAAATTATTTTTTAATGCATCTTTTATAGCCTCTCTTTTTCAATTTGTTTCAATTTATTTTTGTAATTTTTATTTTTAATCTTGTTCTTTTATTAACCTTTTTTTGACTCTTCCTTTTGATACTTTTTTTTCTTCATTTTTCCATTTATTCTACTTGCACTTATTTCTTAGGAAATGCAAACATAGTTTGAGTGGCTATTTTAATTGATTTATCTAGTATAGAATGACACCATCAATTATACCATGTATATTTTTCTTAAAATATCAAAAAATATTTTTTATTCCCATGCATTTTATGATATGTACAATAGTATTTTTATATCCTTATGGGATGTATACGTGGTAATGCAATCATTTTATTTCAAAGCATTTATTTTTAAAATATCATTTGAAACCTTATTATCCTTTTGTATAATTTTTGAATAACTAATATTTATATGTATTTTAATTTTCAACCCATAATTTAGATGATATATTTTGAGGCACAAAATAACTAGATAAAGATGTATATATATGCTTAACACTTGCATGCTATAGATTTTTTATGAATGTGATATTATTTTTGAATTATGTGATATGATTTTGGTATTTTAATTCTTTTAATGTCTTTTAAATAGTGACTATCTGATATTGAAGGTCTTCATACACATAAGCATTAGGCATGGTTGATTAAACATGCATACAAAGATCATAAAGAATAGTTTTGGGAGGTGGATTGGGTTGAGGAAGGACATGTTGGTTTCCTTCATGATGTTGTGGCATAGATTTTTGAGTGTTAACCAAATTGAATATAGAACTCAGTATAAGGCATGGGTAAATAATGGAAGTGAGATGGGAGTTATGAAAACACTAAGGGAGAGGAGGGGGAACATTGAAAGGAGTCATACATGCCTTTTTATCATTATAATAATAAGGTGAAAGTTATTTACATTATCCATTATTTTTTTAGGATTATTATATATGATATTTTATTACATTACTTTTAATGATGTTACTCATTAGGGGAAGAAAATATGTAATGAAAATTAATAAATCTTGAAGAAAAAAAAAAGTCATCCAATATTACCATGTATTATTTGAAAATTAAACAAAAAGTAATATAAATTTGAATTTTAAGTTGTAGAAAAAAATGTTTATTTTTTTGTATGGAGATAGGTAAATTCCATAGAAATATAAGGTCAAAATAAATTTATTTTAGTGTCACATAATAAAGTGATACACTTATCAACTATTAATTCCAAGGTTGAAAGAAAATTATTTTCATGTCATATATCAGATCTAAGGGTGAAAGAAAGTTATTTTATTGTCAAATGTTCATAAATTTATCTAAACCCTAAAATAAAAAAATATCATTAATTGAATAAAATGTGAGGGTTCACCAATATGATTTATCAAAATTTGGAGTTAATTGGTTTATTAATTAAGGTAAAATGAATAAAAGGGAAAAAAATGTTGTAAATGACTTATAAATAGAAAAAATAAAGTGAAAGTAACAAAATCAATGAAGCATAAACAAAATAAATAAGGTAAATACGAAAGACACATTATGACTTAGATATTTTATGTCTATATTCTAATTATGGGTGACTGAGAGAAAATAGAGATTCAAATAGATCTAATTATGTACATAAGACTAATGCAAGATTTGTAACTAATCTTGGTCAAGATTGATTTAAATGGGATAATATCAACTAATGCTACTTGAAACAATCATGTGTCCAAAAATTTGACCTTTAGTTTTGCTTAGATGACCTGCAAATAAATTTTCCAAGGATGAAACACTAATAAGGTTTGCAATAGCTGAAAAACCTAAAAAATGAATGTTATATGTGTAATGGGACTAGTTGATCCCAATGTCCTCTGTGATGATTGATATCTTCCTATGTACTCAATATTCTAAATAGGGTAGTCAATCCTAGGTAGTTACCCCAATTAGAGTGCTTTTTGTGATTATTCTCCTTTTTATTCTAGGGATGGATTGATTACTTGAAAATGATTTTTTTTAATTGGGTTGAATAGGCTTTTAACTTGGCTAAGACTTATTTAGGTGAATATAAGCTAATTTGGAAAAAACATGGAATAGTTTGTCATTGTGTAATGGTGTAAGTATGCTTCAATATTGAAATTTTGAAGCGATAAAATAAGTGACTTATATGTGCCTTTATAAAAATCCAAGAGGGTAAAACCTCAAGCTATCTATTCTAAATATATGGAGAAACCTATAAGGGAGGGGTTAAATTTGAAAGGTAGAATTTACAAGATGGAAAAGACAAGTTTGACCCATAAGGATAGTATTAGCTAAGGTTAAATGCACAACATTGGGTGACCAAAAAAGTGACACCAAGGAAGAAAGTATTTTTTCAAAGGGCATATGCCTTTTTAAAAAGGGAGTATGCCCTTTTAAAAAAAATTAGGTATGACACCGAGCTAAAAGAGCATATGCCCTTTTTGTGGGAAAAGGGGTGTATGCCCTTTGGCCCATAAAGGGCATATACCCTTTGTATCATAAAGGGTGTGTGCCTTTTATGGTTAGAAAAAGGGAATGTGTCATTTATAGAGCCACAAAGGATGTATACCCTTTTTAGGCCAAAGGGCATACATATTTTGTAGAAACACAAAGGGTATAAACCCCTTGTGGTTATATAAAGGGAATATTCCCTTTATTTTTTCTATGTTTTTTCCTCTTCCTCCCATTTGTTGAAACCCACATTTTTATTTATGCATTGAAGGAACAAGATTACATTTTAAGGAGGATCTATGTGCTTTGGTTTGTATCTCAATAACATGATTTCACATTTTGATCATTGTATCATGTATGTTGATTATTAATTTTCAATTTTAGGGTTTCAATTTATATGTTTTATGTATGGGGTTTTAAAATGAAAATTTCATTGAACTCTCTCACATTGCCTTAAAAACATATATTTTTATAAATATATAGATATAAAACTCAATGGATCTATTTCTTGAAAAAAATGTAGAACAAAACCATGATAAAAAACCTTAACAATTTAACTTCACTAAAGAATAAGTTGGATTGTATGAATAATATAATGCAATATGTAAACAATTATAAATTACTATCAATGGTTTGCATCAATCCTCAACTCATATTGGACATAATTCACTTTTGAGTACATTGGAGGCCATTTTAAATGAAGTGGTAAATGTCACATCACAAATTGACTCAATGTTACATCGAAGAGAGGCCCTGAACTAATTTTGTTGTGATAAATTGTCATATCAATACATTTAAAAAATAACAAAAGAAGATGTGTGCGATTTATTTATTAATATTGGAACAAATGAAACACCACCAACATGTTTCAAACATATTAGTATTGATTGGTGTGTTAGTTTTGAGATAAAAGATAACTTTTTAGATGGGTGGTGGATGGTGTTTGATGAACCTCCATAAAATAATAATGATGTTACATTATACTTTCTGATAAAACTTTATTATGAGTTTGTGTTGCATGAAATACCAAATTATTTTGACATGAAGGCCTACAAGGGTAAGGGAGGTGGGTCCTTATTTTATAGACCTTGTGTCAGGAAGGTGCCAAAACCATCCTAACCAAGTTCATAGAAATAGAATGATAATAACGCATGTTTCCATCCCTAAAATTTTGCATCATATCACACAAATGAACACACTTTAGGTAGTTCCTATCGTCACATAGGTTATGAGTGACCATGGGATACATACACTGAGGACTTCTATATAGGTTAAAAGTGGTGGGACACCTAATAATGGTATTGGTGATAGTGGTATTGTTGTTAATGGTATTGGTACTAGTGGCATTATTATTAGTGGTATTTATGCTAGTGGTATTGGTACTAGTGTCCCCACTATAGTTCTTATACATCATTATACATCATGTGGGAGAAAGTGTAATGGACCTCTTGTTTAGGTATGGCATACATGGGATAAATCTATGAAGAGTAGGCCTAAATTTGTGTAACACACTAGTACCTAATAGTTTATGGCATTTATAGGTGTTTTAGTGTCTCAAGACACTAGTATATTTTTTTAATACCTAAGGACATCAACATGATTGAGTGTATGCCATATTTTATTTATTTAAGATATCATGAAACTATCATGCCAAATCATGTCATCTGTAGATTATTTAGTAACTCATGACACTAGTGTTCCATATTTTATGACATCTATAGTTGCTTCACCACCCCCTCTCAAGATACTCCATCCTATTGTGCAGGACTTATCTACTTCACCATTTGTATTTGATACGTAAGTTTAATTTTAATTATAGTTTATTTGTGTATGTAAAATAATATTAGCTTTATATTTTAGTAAATGTTTGCTTAATTGACTAATATTTGACTAAAGTTTAAATTAGTTGCTTGTATATATGATTAATGATATTTTGGGTGCTTCATTAGGCCTATATTTTATTGTAGAGGTTGAAATTAGCATTGGTGTATCCTACACTCAGATTTGGAAACATACAAATTACATAAATTTGTTAGTTAATGTTAAATTAAATAATAGTATCCTAGATAGTTGAAAAACTCTCATATAAATGTACCATATTTTTTTTTCATTTTGAATAAGTGTTTCATTCTCAACTTACATTTCTATCTCACATTCTTATCTTAATCCAAAATGTTCAAATATGAGATAGATCATTTGATGATTCTATAATTATAAGAAGACAATAACTCTATGATGTCAATAATAATTATAGTCAAAATATCAAACTAATTACAAAATTTGTATCTATCTTAATAATATATTATATCTATCTATTGGACTTAACCATTATTTTATCTCAATGAATTTAATCCATTAATGAACTTTTATGTATTTATGTATTTATTTTCCCTTGAATAAAAACTATTTTGTAGGATTTATTATTGTCATATATTTTTTATCATGCTTATTGGATTCAAATTTTATTCATATCCATATAACAATATTATGTTCCATGAATACTCACAATCTAAAAAAAGAAAAATTTTATCACTATTGGAAGGATTCACATATCATAGAGTTGGATTTAGTATCATAACAATAGAGAACTCTTCTAGGTCCATATAATAGAGGATTGTATGAACTATATGTGGTAATAAAAAAGGTTTTATGAAGATAAAGGTTGATTGGATTAAAGAAAAGGCATATCTTATATAGACATGACCATTGATAAATGATATTTTTTGCTTGGTATTTGTACCATGGCACTATATTAGATATGATAATAGAGAAAAATAGATATGGTTATGTGGAGTTTATGGAGTGAAAATAACATGTATAATTATATTGTTTATATAGAGTAAAGAGTGTATGAATTATTATATTTGGTGATTACATTAATATATATTAAAAATGAGTTAGAGTAGGAAATTATTGGGTTCTATGTAATCTATATAATTCATTGCAATTATAGCCACTACTTATTTTTAAATCCAATAATAAGGAACTAACCCAATAATAACCCTTTTGATACATTAGTCTAACTAAATTTAACCTAACATAAACCTATCTATAGATAATTACTTTAGATTTTATTTCAACATTTGGTGGTGTTGCATGAACTTTAATTGTTTAATGGCAAAAGGAAAGTACCCTTTGAATTTATATAAAACTTCACTAACATAAATTAAATATTAGTTGGAATAAATGTTAAAAATAAAATTCACACTAAATTTAAAATAATAGGGGAATCATTATCAGTGCTAAAATCAACATTGTTCCAACTATATGAAGAAGAATTTTGGGTTAATTTTTCACAATTATTATGGTCATAGATTTGTTGTGAAGCCAAATTCACTAAAGGGTGATGCGTTCACATTAAAATACCAATATATTAGACCATTTATAATCTTAATGCACTCTAATAACTCAATACACTAGGAAGTTGGGATATTGATTATTGGTTTAAGACAACCCTTGATTCATTCATCATAGTCTAGGCTATACAATGTTAGACAAGGTTTGATGCTAATAAATATGAGTTTATTGAAGGATAAAGGCAATGTTTATTTAATAAATTATTTATTATCCTCTAAAAAATATTATAATAATGGGGGCTTATACGAGAAGGTAAATAGTTCCTTTAGGGATATGCACCTAAGGGATGGTTACAAAAACAAGGGGGGTCCTCAAAATATGTGAGTAATCATAATATATAGTTTGAATGGTTTGGGGTGTTAAATATTATGTAAGGGAATATAATAGTATCTCATAAACATAGGTTAATTAAGAATAAATTAGATAATAGAGGGAAGATAACTTCAATAGTTAAGAGAAAGATGTTAAATGAAGAGATGAAAAAGATGTTGGAGGATCCATAGATTAAATCAAAACTGAAGAAACATATTAAAAAAAAAAAGATAATATAAAATGAGGAGAATAAATATAATAATAGAACAATGTGAATTAGCTTCACCAAGTGAAAGTCAAGTCATTGAGAATCTTGATACTATTCTTCCAATAGTAACAAATGATTTAGTATTCACACCAGGGAGAGGTGTAGATGAGGCAATTGAAATAGATAGAGTAGAAGAGTTGTTATATCATACACTAGTACAAGTTATGAATTAAATTCAAGATCGATTATAAGAATTAGTCACACTATGTAAAACACACAGACTATTCTAAACCCTGGGAGTGGAAGACCAATCAACTATGAATACTTTGGGACACAATGGATGGGGTTTAGATAGTAATATAAGTATAAATGAATAAATGATTACTAGAATATTAACATCAACTATGTACTAGCACCAAGAGAAGATATTTTATCAATAGATGATATCCTGACAATAATTAGTAAATAAAAAAGTGTTATAGATAACATAGAATCCTTGATAGATGTAAATATAAAGGAGAAATATGAGTCAAACCTAATTATTGGTAGTCACCATAGAGATCACAAACAACCAAATGATGAAGATGATAATTTAATAAAAAGAGGAATAGTTAGTGAAAATATTCGACAATATGTCCACTTAGAGATAAAAGATGAGGAATATGAGAATCAAAATTATACAAACTCCCCAAACCTCAACCATAAGATACTTCATGAAGAGATGAACCCTTAGGACCAATCGTCATCCCTATTCTACATAAAAAGCAACATGAACAACCAGTATTTAATTAAGATATACTTATTGGTGAAGAAGTAGAAAAAAATACATGTAATAAATTGATAACATTTAATTATTTATTATAAATTAGGTAGAAGTAATAGAATAAGGTACTTTCAATAATAATTGATGAGAGATAAGGACCAAGACTAGAAGTTGGTTAATCATAAGACCATAATTCTAAGTTACATAATAAAATTGATAATTAATAGTACTAATCCAAGTAAAGGTACTCTTAATGCAATAAATAATACTAAGATAGGACAAATAGGATGAATTTACTTGTATTTGGAAAATACACAAAGGACACAAAAGAACATATATTTTTATTAGATTGATATGAGTGCAACAAAAACATTACTTATGAGCATATGATGTTATTTGATTTTGTTGGGACCATAAGAGTTGATGCCCTAAAATGGTACATGAAGACATACTTAGGACATACCACTACATAGGTGGATTTCCAAAATTTATTCAAAGGGTATTTTCACTATCAAAACATAACAACAAAAAGTGTTAGTAAAATGAGGGAATTAATTCAGAAGGAAAAAGAATCAGTAAGATATTATGACCAACATTTTAAATCAATAGTGTTAAAAAGATAATAAACTCTTAATGAAAATAAAGGATGTAGTGGTTCATATCTTTCTTAATTCTATGTCTCTGGACTAACATGGATGGAAGTATATTTAATACATTCAAGGAAACATTAGAAATGGCATCATGATTAGAAGCACAATCATGGTGAAGAGATACAAATATTGTATTAAAATATAATGTTTAATGGTTACAATTGGAATTAGAACAAATAAGACACAATATAAAATTAAAAATAAATGGATATGCTTATGTTGTACCACAAAAAGATTAGACACAACTACAACCACAAATTTGATGTACCATCTACTATGTAAAGGGACATTCTAGGATAAAATGCCCTCAAAGTGATATAGTGAAGAGAGTCACAAAAATAACATCTATGTAACCACCTATAGGGACACGACTTCCAATATATCAAGTTAGCTATTTAGAAATAATATATTGCATAATATTTAAGTACATGATCAACATCCCCAACATCTATGTCAAATGATGGAAGTATCAACCTTCACAACCTAAATAATGCACTATACATATTATGGATCATTTAATCATTAAAATAATATTTTCCCTAATATTGATGAAATTTAAAACATCCAAGATACTATTGAAATAATATTAGAGATAATGTAGTAAATACCCCCAATGCAATTACCTTTGACTAATGTTGGCATACCATACACTAGCCATTCATATCAGAGAATACCAAATGATGATATTATAACAATCAAATGGGATATATAATTAGATAATAAGTTGGTTATATAGGAGGGTACCATGTAAGATGATATTAACAAGGAGGTAGAGGATATATTCTAAAATATAACTAGGGGTACTGCTAGGAAAGACCTCCCCCAACATGTTATAAATCCAGGAAGTATGGACATATTTCTAAGAATTTTGAAGAGGATCCACAAATACAATGTGGTGTTTAACATGAATATGGCACCCATGACTCATTTTACAACCCAAAAATAATGGAGTTTTATAAAAATGGTAGAACATAAGTAGAGGAGATGGTGAAATATCTATCTAAAAAATGAGATAAACATCATTGAATTTTTTTTGAAGGACAAGATAAAAAAGTGAGGTGTAATGAAATCCACCACAAAAAATAAGAATAAATATTCAAAGTACAAGATGGTAGTTTATCCCAAATGACAACTATGGATGAACAAATTAGACAATGCCAAGAAACAATAAAATATCAAAAAGAGAGATCATAGAAGAAGGTTATTTTTATTATACATGAAAATTCACAGCCATAAGTGAAAATAACCATTAAAAGTGGAATGAAAAATGACAAAGTAAAATAAGTGATTATTAATTCTAGTTTAGAATTAGATACATAAGTAGGCAAGGATAAGCTAACATTCATGAACATGATAAAATTATGGAGAAAAGTAGAAAAATCATAATAAAAAAATAGAATAAGGATCATCTTAAGCTAAATTATTTTGATGAAGATGAGGTTGGTGATTTAAAATGGATAATAAAACTAGTTTAGAAACATGACTTATTAACCAAACTTAATCAATTTTGTAAATATTAGAACAAGCATAAAATATAACACCAAGTATATAGAGTAGAGAAAGGTAATAAGATTAGAACCAAGAAGAATGTGCTCTGAACAAAATAAACATGTAAAAAAGATACTATTCTACTATATATTGAAATCAATGGCTAGGAAGTGAAGAAATCATTATTAAATCTAGGTGTAAAGACAAATTTGGTATTAAGGATCACTTAGGAACTTTTGGTGAAATTAAAGCTACAAACAACAACATATGACATTGCTATGGTTGATGGTACCCCAGGGTCACTAATTGGCACTTAATAAAATGATGAAGTGAATTTTATGGGAATAAATAAAAAGATAAATTTTGAGGTAACTTATATGTATGATACTAGATATATAACACTATTAAACTTGGATTGGTTCATATATTACAATGGATCATTCAAATCAAAACAATAAGAAATCACATTTGAAAAGGTGTTAGTAATTAATTTCCCATTAGAGGTAGTAATTATTGTGCCATGGTTAGAATAACCATGGAAAAAATATGAGGATAGTGAATTTGATAATTTTGTTGGCATATATACTTTGAAAATATTGTTAAGGCTAAATATGAACTATAACTTATTGATGAGGGGGAATTGATAATCAAAGAAGAAGACAAAAAACACCCTTTAGTGATGAAATTGAGGCCTTAAAATATGGGGATCCAAAAATCATAATGTAAAAAGACTATTTCATAAGAAGGATACCCCAAAAAATTGAAAATCACTACCATGATGCAAGACCCATCATGGTAGAGATGAAGATCCCACTGCATAAAACAAGCTTCCCATAATAAATTACATAAATTTATTAGCATATGACTCATTGATGAATATTTTCAACAAATTATGAGAGTATTTCCACAATAATAAATAAGTATTAAATCCATTGATGATACACTCAACATTGTTGCCACAAGATTGTGGCATACTCACAAACCCACCATTCATATGTGGAAACACTTTTGTGTCTTATTGAAAATAAGGTTTGTATAGTCATATAGATATTTTATAAACATACCATGTTAAAAATGTAACACAAATCCAAGATGACAAATAAAACCTACAAAAGAATATGGAAATAAAATGGGTATATATATAAACATATATGGGCATAGTTCTTTTTCTGGGCACTGTATGCAATCCCAAAGACATGGTACTTACAACAAGAAATGTGTAATGGGATTAATATATGGGAAGATTTATAAATGGATTTATATAGAACTTTTAACTTCTAATACCATGATACTAGAGTATGTAGGGCACTATGGAAGATCAAAATATTATTATTCATGAAAAACTTAATAGCAAATCAACAATCATACAAAATAAAAATAGAGTACAACCCATTTAATCATATGAATGAATGGGAACAAATTGCAACACTTGTATGTGATTTATTAAACACCAAAAATGGAAAGGTAATAATAAAAGAATCAAATAGGATGTTATATTGCCTTAAGATTACCAAACATGAAGAATATGACTAATAGAAACAATAAAATGTCCATATTTATTTTTTGGAGGGTGAAAGAAAATTACTAAAAAATTTGGAGGATAAAAATTAATACTTATACCAAGAATTTAAAATTAGGGAAAAATATTACCATGAAAGGAAATCCAAAAGTGGTAAAGGTTGGGAATTACTAGCTCAAAGAGGAAGTAAAAAAATGAATTAATAAGGGAATTTGAAGATTTATTTCCACAGATGTTGACTAAACTCAAGATGATTAAGGAGGATGTATTAACTATGAAAATATAGTTAAAATAGGATACTAAACCAATATGGAAATGACCATATAGACTAAACCCTAATGTAAATGTAAAAGTGAAGACTTAATTGGATAAAATGCTCCCCAATGGTATTATAACTCTATTAGAAGACACTAAATGGACAAGTTATATGGAAATAAATAATAATAAAATGGGTGAGATATAGATATGAATGGATTATAGGGTGTTGAAAAAGGCCTGCCTACATGACCCATTCTAAACTCTATTTACTAAGGAAATATTAGAAAGCATTGTAGGCAAGGAGATCTATTCCTTTAGAAATGGGTTCTTAGGATACCATGATGTTTGGATAACACTAGAAGATGGGATAAAAATCACCTTTGTTATGGAATTGGGATTCTTCATGTATACAATCATGCCTTTTAGATTAAAAAACACACTAGTAGTATTCAGTCGTATAATGGTGAAACAGTTTAGGAATTTCATCCATGAATTTTTGGAAGTATATCTAGATGACTAGATAGTTTATAGATTTATTAGAGCCCATGTGTAATAACTAATTATGATGTTTTAAATATTTAGATAGTATAATATATTATTAAATCTAAATAAATGCATTTTTCTACTCTTTTTTGAACTCTATTTGGACATATAATATGTAAATAAGGGTTTATGGTGGATCCAATCAAAAATTTCATAATCATTAACTTTCCACCAACAAAAACACAAAAAAAATTCAAAAAATATTTGGGTATACTCAATACCACCATAGTTTAATAATAAATTACATATCCATCAATATTCTTATCAATAAATTATTGAATAATAAGAACAATTAACCATTAGAATGGTCAAAACAATGCCAATAATTCTTTGATACACTCAAAAATATAATAATGGATGCACCAATATTAATATTTCCATATTGGAAGATTCCATTTCATGTACATGTTGATGCATCAATAACTACAATAGGAGTGGTATTATCAAAACCATGGGGGAAGATAAACCACCTAATGTCCTTCGCTAGCCAGAAATTAGGAAGGGTAGAAAGGAATCATTCCACAATGGAAAGATAAATGATCATAATGATCCACAAAGTGAAAATTTTTATAAATTATTTGTTTTAAAATCCATTCACTTTATTCATGGATCATAAGACACTAAAGTATATCATCAATATAATAGTAATCCAAGGGAGAATGTATCATTGGATCATGTTGTTCTAATAATTTCACTTCAAGATTATGGTCAAACATAGAAAATATAATAATGGACTTGATTATTTATCTCTAATAACCATATGAGAAGATGTAGGACCAATTGAGGATGATTTTCCTAGTTCCAACCTTTTCCATGTAGTAGGCACTAAAGGCATGGAAGGTATTTCATAATTCTTATCTAGTGGAGTGTTCTTGAAGAAATATAATACTTTATAGAAGAAAAGATTAATGACTTAGGCATTTCAACTCACACTTATTGAAGGGTCATTATATAAAAGGGGAAGAGATGAAGTGTTATGGTGGGTGGAACTATATTAAGAAATGTATAACACCTTAAGTGAGGCACATGATGGAGTTGCATGGGGAAACAAATCTAGAGAACCCACAAAAAAGAAGATGTTGCTAGTAGGCCTATGGTATCCATCACTTTTCAAAGATGCACACAAATATGAAATAAGCTATGATATTTTTCAAAGATTTGGAAAACCAAATGCCATAGGTGAGATTCCCCTTTGCCCAGGGTTGGCATAGATCCATTTGAAAAAATGGGCAATTGACTTCATTAGAACTATTAATCTTGCATCCAGGAAAAGTAATGCTAGATTCATTATCACCAGAATATAATACCTAACAAGATGGGAAGAAGTCATTCCTATAAATTATTTACCCCAAAAATAACTTCTAAAATTTTATATGAAAATTTAAGTATGAGGTTTGGCTATTCGTTGAGCATAATAAGAGACCAAGGAAACCACTTTGTCAACAAAATAATTGCTAAACTAGTCAAACATTTTCTAGTCCAACATCACATAAGCACTCCATACCATCAATAAGTAAATGGTAGTGTATAATCATTAAATAAAGTATTGGAGAAATTAAAAATAAATGTAAGTAACATGAAGATAGGAGACTATGATATGAATAAACTAGTGGTATTATGGGCTTACCTCACTACTTATAAAATATTGACTAAATATTACCCCTTTTAACTAGTTTATGAATTAGAAGTAGCCATCCCAATGGAATACATCTTACCAAGTTTGAGGATCATGATAACATTCTAGATGAACAACAAGGATTCTATTTAGGAAAGGTTTATATAATTATAAAAATAAAATGAAAAAAGGTTTCTAGCAACATATAACCAAATGTAATAAAAAAGGAGCCAAAAATCATGGCATGATAGTTACAAAAAAATTAAAGAATTTTAGATTTGAGATTAGGACCTACCTTATGACAATAAATATAAAAATTTAGATAAGTTGAAGATAAGGTGGCTTGGGCCATATATATTATAAATTTTATTAAACTCAAATGAAATAAAAATACAAATGCTAGTAGGCAATATAAGATAAGGATTTCTCAATGGTTCTAGACTAAAACCTTATGCCATATACCACTACAGTCCATGGAAATAATCAAAATCAAGGAAAAATTCATAGGGTGACATTGTCCTTCCATTTGGGTGAATTTCTAGTAGAAGGTACTATGGTACCCCAGACTAGACACTTAAGTTTTTGGTTATATGTCATATCACCCCCACTAGTTTAGCACTATCCTCCCATCGAAAGAAGTTTAATAAGGATATTATGGTACCCATAAAATATATTTCTTGGTAACTAGTTGTATGATGTGGCCATAACATATTAGTGGGATACATATACCATAGAATATATAGTAAGTTAAATAATAGAGAAAATAAGGATGGAAAGTTAAAAACTTAAAAATGTGATGTTATAGTAATAAAATAGATGAAAACATTATAAAAAATGAAAGATTTTTATCCCATAAATTTTTATTCTGGTAACATTCCATGGTTGACAATAATGCATGGTGATAAGAGATAATCCTAGTACATAATAAAATAAGTTAACATTTTCCTCTAGAGAGATAGATTATGATCACTAGGACAAGGGGTACCAACCGAAGAAAGAACCAAAGGATGGGGAAGAAAAGGGACAAGTAAAATATGAACCTATGGTATTATATTTCACACAATGGTAAGAACTTAAGTGAATTTATGAATGTATTTGGTCTTAATTTATTAAGTAAAATGACAAAATAAGGATCTCAAAAATATGGTGTTACGATGTATAGTGGTATATAATGGTGAGATAAAATAGCAAATAAACATCATACATATTAATAAAATTTGTTATCAATTCATATAGTTTATCATATAAAAAGATACATTTGTATTATAAATAGGTAATATATGAGCATATGATGAAAATTAAATATCAATGGGAGTAAGAAATATGGTGCAGTAGTAATAGGAAATCAACATACAAGATCAAGATAGTCACTATTGGACTCTACAAATTCAAGGTATGATTATCAAAGAAAACTTTCTCAAGTAAAGGAACCATGTCAAGAGGGGAAATAAGGGAATCAAAATAATAATTAGTGATATAAAATAAATTATGGAGATAAGAATAAAGGAGACTAGAAGCCTCAACAAAATGTAATTAACCTCCACAAGATTGTTAGTCATGAATTTGTAGAACACACATTTTTAGAGATAAAATTTTAGTGGTAATATTAATTTTTATAAATATATTAATGGTACTTAATATACCTCTAGAAAAATATAATTTGAAGGTATAATTCATAAACTATTATCAAGGGTTGAGGGAACTACATAGCAAGAATAATTAAACGTGTGACAGCTAGAAAAATCAATAATAAAATGATAAGAACAAAGTAAATTCATGAAGAGGAACCCATTAAATACCAAATAAAGTGAAAAAATGGGATGAATGGTGATAATAAATTTGATTTAAATTATTTAAATATATCTCATTACATATAACAGATGGATTTAAGAAGTTATAAAATAAGGGTTTGATAATAAAAAAATACGAAGTTAATTGAGCACTAAAGCTCTATAAAATTTTATTCTGGATGGTACTCATCCATGGTGAAGTATATAAAATTATCAAATAAATAAGAATGAAATTCCCCAAGTATTCAAATCAAAAAATATCAAAGAGCTTAAGTTTAAAAAACATTCACTTAAGTAAGATATACTAGATCCGATAGGGACATTCCCAAAAACCATCAATTTTGTTACACACTTAGAAGACATTTATATATACAACATATATTATTTGATGGATATTGACCACACATGCATGGAAATATAAAGGCATGATATGTTACAAACTAAACCTTAGACACAATAATTAGGCTACAATCCAAAGTATAGCATTATTCAGAAGTTAAAATTAGAT
This sequence comes from Torreya grandis, assembly GCA_037957365.1. Classification (NCBI taxonomy): domain Eukaryota; kingdom Viridiplantae; phylum Streptophyta; class Pinopsida; order Cupressales; family Taxaceae; genus Torreya; species Torreya grandis. The sequence goes on from JARHVA010003612.1 coordinate 1,013,332, forward strand.
GCATGGACTAAATTTCCATTCTTTGGGCTCATGACAAGCACAACCAAGGTGCTACTCAGAAGGGGACATGATAACATGTTATACCTATACCATCCATACTACATCACACCGAATGTGATTCATACCATGACTGGACTCCTTCATGAAAGGCATTCAACACCCAAATATGAGAAGAAGATAAATGTGAGTACCAACACCCTTAGAACATTAACAGGTACAAAAGTGAACAACATAACTTTATCTTTTTAGATAATGAAAGACATTAAAATATTTTTTCCACCAAATATATTTCATGGAAGGTATACTATAAATATAGATATGACTCTACAACTACCATGGGTGTCTATATTTCATACAACATAGTCTCCACAGATATGTAGTATGATCTATCATCCGTACTATATGAGTAATACATGGAGAATCTATATAAGATAAAGAAGGGTAATACCATCCAAGGCTTATGTTATGAATATTTACTTCCATTACTTGTAATGTATTTTATGCATATTATTCAAGGGTATGAGGGAACAGTAAATTGGAATCTAAACACATCTATAGATGCCTAAATCCTTGAAACCATGAAAGACATCCCCATAGGATAACAAGTAGAAAAAGTCATACATTAATAAAATTCCATTATAAGTATGGTATAAGGGAGGTATTGAATATCTAAGGATATTTTGAATAAATACATATATAATTTCATTTTTTAGTAGACACACATAACCTATTTATAAAACACTTTTCTAAGAAAGTATTACCTCTTCCACCCATGCCCTACAAAATGACTGATGAACAAGTTGAGAAAGTTATTGATTGGGGTGGAATTCTCCCACCTGATCTAAGGGCACAAAAAAATTTCATTGAAATGAGGGGAGGGTCTCAAAAAGAAGAAGAAACAAAAGAGGCAAATAAGGGTAGTGAGGAACCACTACTCCTAGGATAAACTGGAACATTTTAGTCTCTATTTTCCATTAGTAGATCCTCAAGACCTAAGAAAATAGTGATATAATTGGGAACTTGGAACATATAATAAGATGAGGAATAAGAAGACACAACCTATTTTATAGTTAAATATTCTTCTACATGTGATTAATTAGAGGATGAAAAAATGGTAAAAAAGGGTACTATGTCCTACACACTTAGGTAGAGGAAAGCCTAACCTAGGGAAGTTGTATCCTTTAAATATAAAATCAACATTGATGCCATCTAAGAATTTTAAACCACCCCTACTACATCTCTTACCATAGGACAAACTCTAGAAATGAGATAATATAAGAGGTAGGGACTAGTCACCACCAAAATAATAGAGAGGGAATAAGAAATACAAAACATGCAAATCCAAAGAAAAGAAGGTTATAGTAGAGTTAAATTCATACTTCTCAAAGAAGGGAGATATTATGAAAATGGAAATAGAGGAAGAAATGACTATTGAGGTTCTTGACATGACCACTCTCCTTGGGATGTGGCATAACAAATGAGGGATAAATAAAGTAGGGAGCCTCCTCAAGAACGTATATTATACATAGTAGGGAAAGATAGTAAGGAAATTATAGATAATATTGAACTTGGTCTATTTTATTTAGATGATGTGATTGACATACCAACTATTTACAGACTGGCCTCTTCAACACCAAAGAAAAAATATACAATCCAAGGTCATTTTTGAGAAGTACAAGGAGGAGGCATTACATAAAACTACCACTGATTCTCTTATTTTTATAATGACTAAGAGAGAATAAGACAACTCCAATAGATAGAGTTAAGGTCTAAACAAAAAATGGACCTAATACCTAAAACATATATAAGAAATATATATTATAAAAAAATATGAAATAATAATAGTAAATTATTTCTAAACGTAAACACGTAGAGTAAGAGCTTAAGGAATACGATAAAAAATCAAGGAGATTGTAGAGTTGGCCACCCAATAGGAAAAAACATTTTAGGAAAGAGAAAAGGCAACAAAAGAGGAAGAAAAAAAGAAGACAAAAAAAATAAAGAGGAAGCTTAAAAAAGACAAATACAACTAAAAAAATTAATGCACAAAAATTAAAGGAGGAGAAGAAAGACCAACTAAAATTTCATGAAGAAACACATAAAAAATTATTTGAAGAGGAAGCAAAAATGAAAAAGGAATATGAAGAAAAACTTAATGCATAACTAAAAAAGAAAGTGGGTGAGGAAAATGTTAGAAATTTGGTGGGACTAAAATATAAATAAGAGGAGACCCACTGAAAGAAATAATTGGAACAAAGGAAATAACCAATATCGATAGAGGTTCCACAAAGGAAAGGAAAAGGACATGAGATAATCTGAATTGTAGAAAACACCACTCAATTTTATTCACTAGGAACTAGGGTGAAATGGGGATTATCCATGGCTTTGAAAAAACTCATCAAGATCCACTACCAAGGATCAAAATAGAGCTATCCAAACATAAATATAACACATTTACCATTTTGGTCCCTTCATGTTTTCTACAACCAACTAAAAGGGGAAAAAGTAAGGTGGAGCTATATAACTTAAGTCCAATCAATAAATAAATGTTAGGTGATATACTAATTAAGAGTGCCATAGGAGACTAGATGACATGGTGTGTTGCCTTGTAGGAAGGCATTAAGAAAATTTTATGTCTTAAAGATTGCTTGACCCCAGTTTGATATTGTTACTAATCTTCCAATAAAATAAAAATTAGTGGAAATAGTGGATAATTTCATCAACCACTCTATAAGGAGTATAAGGATGAGCTATTATGGCCACTTCTAAGTAAAAATCAAGTTGACAAAAAAAACCCATAGGGAGTAGGTAAGAAATATGAGTGAGAAGCTCAAGTATGTATCTACATATTTTTCCTACTCACTCAATTGGCCCTTGTAGACATCTAATAAGAAATTTGAAATATAATAAATGGATAAATAGTTGAACACAACCTCCACTAGCTTTGGCACCTAGCATAGACCCTTCCCTATTGAGATAGCCAAGATGAGATACTTGTAGGAATATTACAAAGAGAATAACCTCATTCATATATCCATCTATGAGTAATGGAATATTATTTGGAGTAACTAAGCAAATAAATGGAGAAAATGGAGGTCCACTTGAAGCTACATACTGATTATCTTAACTAGTTGGTTAAATATTCTATTACAAATGATATTATTTTGGTATCGAAGGAAAATATGATTCTGGAGAACATGATTATTGAATACAATAAATTCATTTTTGATTGGGATAATTTTTCATGTATCATGATAAGCAAGTACCATCAACATATACCTAAGAATGGGGAACCCTATGTAGTTATCCATTGATGCATTATAGTGATTTTAAAGTTTTTTACACTTATGTGGATTTATAATAGCATTTTTCTACATATAAACTCTTAGAGTTGTCTCAAGGATGAGACAAAGTTATAAAAGTTAGGAGAATATTGGTTAGATTATTGTATAGTCATAAACCCCAACCATAGGTACCACAGTGTTGAATTTAGTATCATAGTAGCCAAAAATTCTTTCAGGCTGATAGAATAGAGGATTTTACCAACTAGAGCTATGGTAAGAAAGAAGGCTTTTTGAAGACAAAGGTAGACTAGATTAGAAAAAATGCATGTATTATACAAACATTACCATTCATCAATGATTATTTTGGCTTGGTATTTATACCACAACATTATATAAGATAGGATAATAGAGAAGAATAAATTTGATTATGTAGAGGTTATAAAGTGAAGTTGTATGCAATGATAAATGCATCAGATCTATAAATCAATCCTAAATTGGAGAAGATAGATCCTACTTACACTCCCAATTAGGGATACATTATATAATTAGGGTAATGATGTATATCAATAGGCTAGACAAAATTACAAGATCTCTTATCACAATAATATCATTAATGAGGGTTCTAAAGCCTCCAATCAAGCAAAAATATGTAATAACACTAACTAGGTCCTATGTTTTCATATTCACTATACTAATAACAAGTAAAGGAAAAGGTCTAATCTAGTGCTCACCAAAGATTGTGTCATAAAGTGGAGGTTAGTAAATAAATGAAAGTAAACATGTATAAAATAATCATAATTAAGATATGTATAGGTAAAACCCTGATTCATTGAGAGATCAAATATTATTCAAAAGCCATTACTTATGCTACTTTTATCTACTAAAGAAAGGAATAAGGATAGAGATACTTACCTAAGATATGAACCCATCAATAATCAATATCTCCCTTGGATAAAGGTGCTTCACAAGAGGTTTTTATGGTTTGTAAGGATCAGTAGAAAGGCTAAAGCAGCTAAGACTTTTTGAGAATACTAGATTCTTTGCTAAGTAGAAACCCTAAGCTAAGACACATGGAAGAAAAGATTGTAAATAAGCATAAATGAATAATAACACTTGCCTAATATCTAAGAATGATGAAATGGATGTGTTTAGATAGGTGGATCTAACCCTAAACCATTATGAAAGTTTCATCTAACAAGGTTAACCTAGTTGACCTGGTATCATAATTGATAAAACGTCACTAAGTCATGGACTAGGTCAACTAGGGGCTAACCTAAACCCTTAATAAGTTTTGTCAATAAGAGTATAAGGTTGACATAGTTGACATAATATTGTAAACTATCTAAAAGGGATTTAGGTTAGGAAAAGGTCTAAAGAAGGTAGTAAAAAACTAGAGGAATGCATAAAATAGAAGGCAAAGCTTAGGGCAATGGTTTTAGGAGCTAGTTAAATTGATAACAAGTGGTAATAAGGGACAATAATCATGTGAAGCACCAATGGTCTACCCACCTCTTTCTCGATGCACCTCTTAGGGCATGCACTTAGAGATATTGAGACTTCATGGTTTCTTACAAGATAGAAATCATTAATAAATGATAAAGGTTGAAAATATTATGTGTATACATATGCCCCACATAAAGCTCATCACATGTCATTCATATGTAATGGGGTATGGTACTTCAAGAAAGAACATAGTAACACACAATATTGAAGCTAAAATAAAAGCTGTATTTTGAAGCAAAAATAACTAAAAGTACATGACTAAAAGGCAAATAACTAAAAAATTAAATGTATGCATACCTTGACTTACCTTTATCATTGGATGGTTATCTAATGTGTTTGTAGTTTTGATTATGGAGGGCATATAGACTAATTTTGATAAACCTAATAATATAAAAATAAAGATGTAAAATAAATAAATCTATGAAATCTAAGATAATTGGTTATATAAGGATGTGACTTACTTATAAATTTGGCAAGATGGGGTGACAAGTGTTATGTTAGACCAAATGTCCAAGTTAAAATTTACAGTAAATCAGGTAACTAAAAATCCAAGGCCATTAAAGACTAATAAAATCAAACAAGTAAACCTTATGTAAGAAAGGAAAACACACCAAGTCAGACCAAGGATACATATCAAAAAAATGGTAATCAAACAACAATGTGAAAGTAGTAACAATATTTAATTAAACAAATATGGGAAAGAAAAAATATTAAAACAACATTGATGAATAAAAAGTAACAATACTTACTCAATCATGAATGGAAAAGGTTGCATAAAAGGAAAAAACAACATTGATGAGTGAGAAGTAACAAGCCAACCTCACTTAATAATGAAAAAAGTACATGAAAGTAGAAATGGACTTAGGTGTCTATAAAAAGGGTAGTACAATAATGGAAAATGGTAAAAGAAAATAAAATATGTCTAGAAATGTAAAGCCATGGTGAATATAAAATAATCCATAGTTTCTCAAACATGATTTTCTCTAAGGATAGATAAAACTAAAGAAAAGTAGTGTTATCATATTTTTAAGATGTGAAGAAGAAGGAAGTATAGAATAAGGAAAAATAAATTGAGAATCATAATTTTCTTATCAAGGGGGAAATGAAATGGGTAGAGGGGAGAATGAAGAAAAAACCAAGGTAGAGGAACTCTTTATCAGAGTCAAGACACTCAAACTATGTTTGTCAAACTAATAAGACTTTTGACCTTAAGGACACTGAAAAACTTCTCCTAGCCACATAGGTCTTAGGTCATCAAATAAAGTACATAGATCATCCCATGAAGGCTATATGCATGAAAAGTAAAATGGACTTACCTTCCCATAATGTGTTACCCATTCCTCAAGAACCCTTAAAAAGCCATGGATATACTATGAAGATTTGGTACTTGCGTGAGAAAATAGGTAGCACCATAGAGTTTATTAAATTCTCTTATTCCAATCTACTTACCAACCACACCCGAATCGGCCTTGGCTCTATTATGAAGCCAACTATTGATTTTGAGCTTCGATTAGAGATAGGAGATGTGATTGTAATTATGTCTTTTGGTGTGATATTAAATTTTGAGATGTTTATGTTACCTTTTATATATCATTTCCTTTTATTTAAAATGATTCTCCTTTTAAATTTCTTTATGGTTTTTTATATTCCTCCTCCATATGTATTTGGAAACCAAACATGGGTGTTAAAGATGAATTTCATTTGAATAATTGGGACTTTATTGATAAGAGAGAGATCTCAAAAAGCATGGTGTCTAAAAGTCTCACAAATTTAGGTGAAATAAAAGTGTTATCTTGACTTTGACCTTGTTTTATCTAATGTGGAGTGAAAGGAAATAAAATCAATACGAATTAAACATGAAATAATTTGAATTACTTTAAATTGAAAAAAATGTGACAAACGATGAAAAAGGGATTCAATGACATGAAATTGTGTTTCATTATCATAAGAATGAGGTAAATGTATAAAAAGATGCTAACATAGATTGTTGTGCAAATTTCATCTATCAAAAGAAGGAAAATCTAAAGTTCAGAACATGGATAAAAGTTTTATAAACATTGCAAAACACATTCTAGAAAAGGAATGAAAAGATGGTGATTTTATAAGGAAGGATAGGTCCTATCCATGGTCTTACACTGTAACTCATAAAGAGAAACCCATAATGGTGTATAAAGTATGTAAAAAATAAATGAGGTGAAAAAAGGTGGTATTTGTGATGAAGGTCAGGTCTTATCCATGGTCTTACATTGTAACTCACAAAAAGAGAAACCTAAAGGGTACCAAAAAAATGTGTAAAAATTATGGAATAAAGAGGATAAAAGTACATCATGAGGAAGATCAGGCCCTATTCATGGTTTTATAATGAAAATCATGAGAAAAATGGAAACCAAAAGACCAACAAGAAGGCCTAAGGTTTTTAAAAATAGAGAACTATTATAGAAGGTGAGATCCATGTAAGTATCCTATAAAAGTGTTAAATAGATAACATATATATAAAAAATGAAAATAAGGGAAGGATGTAGGCCAAATATTTTTTGAGGAATTGCACATTAGTAGGATCTTTGAAAATATGGCCTTCATTTGTTTGAAGGCAATAGGTACTTGGACCAAGAATATCTTTGACTATATAGGGGGCCCATTATTTTTGGGAATATTTACTTATTTTTCATGAGTGTAATATAATTTAAGGACAAGATCACCAACATTAAATATGTGAACTTAAACTCATTTGTTATGTTATTTGGAAATGTAATCCTTATATTGATGATTATGTTAAAGAGTAGAAAGATGGTGTTCATTAAGGATGTCAAGAGCATAAAGGTAAGATTCACGTAATTATTCATCGGGTATAATACCATGAAGAGATATACAAAGAGAGGGAAGGTCAAATTATAATGAAAGTACTAATTTAGAACCATAAACTAAAAATAATGATGTTTCCTTCATGTTAGTATGTATGCTAGTGCAATAGGCCAAAAGAATAGGATAGAGATGGTGTCAATTTGTATGTGTTTCATGAATTGTCTTTTGGAGAATTTTATTAAGAATTTTATTGGTGGCCTCATGTTGCTCATTACATTATGGCTAATAGGGTGTGGAAAATTTGTGATTGATTTGAAATTTAGCATAGAGTTGTTTGACACCTTTATTTTTAAGTTTATCGTCATTTTCAAAAATGATAGTCTAAGGGACACCAAAGCAATAGATGATTTAGTTAAGGGTGAATTTGGAGATGGTGGCTCTAGTGATATTAACAAGGGTGTAATGTCCCCTTCTGATACCAAAACAAAACCTTTGATACCACTATAATATCCCTTTCTGAGGGGCTCCTTTTTCATTAACAAAGCTCTGATACCACTATAATATCCCTTCGGATACCAAAACAAAAGCTCTGATACCACTGTAATATCCCTTTCTGAGGGGCTCCTTTTTCTTTAACAAAGCTCTGATACCACTATAATATCCCTTCAGATACCCAAACAAAAGCTCTAGTACCACTGTAATGTCCAGTTATGATACTAGAATAAAAGCTATGATACTAGATCTCATAGGAAAATATTTCACCAATTATGTCAAGGTTATGCCCCTTTGTCATGTCCCCTTTTTAGTTGACATGTTATGAGTTCATGGTTAGCCTATTATGTGACCCTCGTAGGCTATAACACCCATTTTGAGATTGAGTTAATTTTCCTATGAGATCTAATCCTTACATGGAGAATGGCTAGGGAGATTCAATAGTTTGAATCTTAGTTGGAGGTGAATGAAGTAAATCATCATGAATTTGGCAAGGAGTACACTTTTTAGAAAATTAAATGGAATGTTTTTCAAGAGTGGGCCAAAATTATCCCATACATAGGTATTTGCAGGCTATAGCATGTCCACTATAGTGGCCACTACAAATGCCCCCATGTGCTTGTTTAAGAAGAGGAGGAACCTTATCTTTCATATCACATCATAACAATGTACCATAAACATTATGATTATATATGATGTTATATCAAAATACATACTTAAAATCTTATTTAATAATGTGAGTTATTAGTGGGAGTCTATGTTGGGAGGAAAATTTAGATGTTTTATAACATTAATGATGTCTTTGTACTATGGGCTTTGTCAAATGGTGATGGCCTCAATATGGAAGATAAGTGAATATTGTGGTTGAATAAAATATGAATATTTTCTTATTTGGATAATAAAAGTGGGATTGGTAAGAACTCGCTATAGATGAAAAAGAGATGCTGAAGAAGCAAGTGAATTAGTTATAAAGTTTTGTTCTCAATGGATAGGCTTAATGGTGAAAGAAATGAAATATATGATGAGATTAGTTTCAATTTGATGATAAAAAATGAGATTATCACTTTTACATTGGTAATCACCACTAACTTCGAGGTAAATGAGTTGGGAATCACCTAAAGCCTGTAGGTATTGGATATCTAAATCAAGAGCAGCTCTCATACCCAAGATTAAAGCTTCATACTCTGCCAGGTTGTTAGTGACATTAAATGTTAAGTGAAAAGATAAAGAGATGATTTTTCTAAGAGGTATTGTAAGGATACAACCTGACTCAGCTCTTTGAAGGCATTCAATACCATCAAAATTAAGGGTCCAAGTATCCTCATGTAAATTTCCATTAATTTTAGGAAGTTCTTAGATAACTTATTTTGGTTTAGTAATATTAGGGAAGATAGTGGATTCATTGAGATTAACTTATTAAAGATTAGCAGTGAAGTTATGTAAGTAATATTTAAGTGATATGGCTTGGTTGAAACCTTAAATATAGAGAATATTGTCATTGGGAAGACTATCTTGAATGTGGTTGGTAGTGGGCATAGGAGTTATGATAAGTTGATAAGTGATTATTTTCCTTTAACATTTTTTGATTAATAATTTGGAGATCAAATTCCATGAGAAGGACCATAAACTTGCCAAGTTTTACTCTAGGAAGAATGACTTTAGAGAAGAAGTAACGCAGGGGGTTAGAATAGATGATAAAATAAGTGGTTTGATAAAGCATATAATGCCAAAAATTTTTAGTTTTAAAACATGTTTTGAGGCAATCATGTTTGAATTTTATGTAACATATTTCATAATCAAGTAGGCTTTGGTTGATATAGTATATGGATTACTCTCTTCTAGTATCATCTTGTTGTGTAAGCATTACCTTAATTGATATGGATGTGGAAGAAGTTTATAGGATAAAAATTCAATCATTTGAAGGGGGATGAAGAGTATGTGGGTGAAGTAAGGATTCTTTCAAATTATCAAATTCTTTTTGATAGGGATCCATCCATTCTAGAGCATTAACTTTCTTAACAGTAGAATTGTTGGAGTGGATATGGTAAGCCATTTTAGGTATAAATCATCTAGATCCAAGTTTACCAAGATAAGTTAAAATATCTGTAATGTATCGAGGGATGGAGTTGTTGATGATATCATTAATCTTAGCAGGGTCAACATTGATGTTGTAGAGAGAAACTAAGAATCATAGAAGTTTAGAAAATATGACACTAAATACACATTTTTAGGGATTTAATCTAACTTTGTATTTAAGAAGGTGGTAAAATATAATGGTAAGAGTAGAAAGATGAGTATTGTGACATTTAGACCTAGTAATGAGGTCATCCACATAGGTTTTTACAATTTTGTGAATATGATCATGAAAGATATGAGTCATTGCTCATTGATAAGTAACTCTAGTATTTTTGAGTCTAAAGGGCATTTTATAGTAATAGGTGCCCTATTCTATGGTGAAAGTTGTCTTATGTTTATTTTTGGGGGAAATGTAAATTTCCTTATAGCCTGAGAAACTATTCATAAGAGATAAATTTTCATAACCAGTTGTGAAAATGATAATGGAATCTATTAAGGTAGGGGGAAATTGTCCTTGGACAATCAAGATTAATATTAAAAAAATCAAGGCAAATTCAAATTACCATGGTGACCTTTTTCAAAATAAGAACTATATTAGAAACCCATTCAGAGTAGTCTACTAGTTTGATAAACTTGGCATCAAAATTTTTGATAATTTCTTTATGACATACGGTGGAAACCTTGGGTGGAAATTTATGTTGATTTTGATGCATAGGTTTGTCATATGGAGAAGTGATGATATTGTGCATTAAAATTCTAGGGTCAATATGAGGCATGTGTTTATAGGAACACACAAGTATCTCATAATATTTTTTGAAAAATAAACTAAAGTTATCATGTTTAGTATATGTGAGTTCGTGAGAAACTATAATAGGTTGAGGGCATGATGAAGTACCATATTCATTATGATTAGTTTATTTGATAATCATAAAAGTTTAATCTTGGAAATGATATGGGATATTTGGTAAAGAATAAATTATATTAGCTTTATGATCGATGTTAGTGATGAAGCTATCAAAACAAGGATCTTTGTTTTGAAATTCCTAAGTTTGTGATGTTACCAAGGAATTTGAGGTTCTTGGGCATGTATTAATTCAAGGATAGCTTCATCTCTAGGAAAAGTGGGAAGAGTACCATAATACTCAATATATAATTAAAGATCTATAATTTGATTACCATGGTAATGATATTTAGAGTGTATCTAATGGAAATTTGTGGCCTTGGAATCTAATATAATCTTGGGAGTAAGAGGAGTAGATTGATCAGAGGAGATTGGTGTATCATTAATTTATTTCATGGGGAAAGAATCAAGTGTGATGATGGGATCTATAAGTGGTAGAGAATATTCAAGAATCCATACCTAGATATATATAGGGCACCTTCAATTAAGACACATCCTTTGAGCGACATGATTGGTGTATACAATTTTAAATTTCTAGCTAGACCTTCGATCTCCTTCTTAGATCAGGAGATCATTGAGGATGATATGAATTATCATGCACTTTTTTTATCATATCTTGCATTCATAATCATCATATTCATAATGTTCTCATAAATAATGGATCTAATGTGAATATGTGCACTATGATATTATTACATAATTTCATAGTGCACATATTCACATTAGATCCATTATTTATGAGAACGTTATGAATATGATGGGTGTGTTGATGATATCATTAATCTTAGCAGGGTCAACATTGATGTTGTAGAGAGAAACTAAGAATCATATAAGTTTAGAAAATATGACACTAAATACACATTTGTAAGGATTTAATCTAACTTTTTATTTAAGAAGGTGGTAAAATATAATGGTAAGATTAGAAAGATGAGTATTGTGATATTTAGACCTAGTAATGAGGTCATCCACATAGGTTTTTACAATTTTGTGAATATGATCATGAAAGATATGAGTCATTTCTCGTTGATAAGTAACTCTAGTATTTTTGAGTCTAAAGGGCATTTTATAGTAATAGGTGCCCTATTTTATGGTGAAAGTTGTCTTATGTTTATTTTTGGGGGAAATGTAAATTTCCTTATAGCCTGAGAAACTATTCATAAGATATAAATTTTCATAACCAGTTGTGAAAATGCTAATGGAATCTATTAAGGTAGGGGAAATTGTCCTTGGATAATCAAGATTAATATCAAAAAAATCAATGCAAATTCAAATTACCATGGTGACCTTTTTTCACATAAGAACTATATTAGAAACCCATTCAGAGTAGTCTACTAGTTTGATAAACTTGGCATCAAATTTTTTGATAATTTCTTTATGACATACGGTAGAAACCTTAGGTGGAAATATATGTTGATTTTGATGCATAGGTTTGGCATTGGGAGAAGTGATGATATTGTGCATTAAAATTATAGGGTCAATACGAGGCATGAATTTATAGGAACACACAAGTATCTTATAATAATTTTTGAAAAATAAACTAAAGTTATCATGTTTAGTATATGTGAGTTCATGAGAAACTATAATAGGTTGAGGGCATGATGAAGTGCCATATTAATTGTGATTAGTTTCTTTGATAAGAATAACATTGTCATCTTGGAAATTATATGGTACATTTGGTAAAGAATAAATTATATTATCTTTAGGATCGATGTTAGTGATGAAGTTATTAAAACAAGGATCTTTGTTTTGAATTTCCTAATTTTGTGATGTTACCAAGGAATTTGAGGTTCTTGGGCATGTAGTAATTCAAGGATAACTTCATCTCTAGGAAAAGTGGGAAGAGGACCATAATACTCAATATATAATTTAAGATCGATAATTTGATTACCATGGTAATGATATTTAGAGTGTATCTAATGGAAATTTGTGGCCTTGGAATCTAATATAATCTTGGGAGTAGAAGGAGTAGATTGATCAAAGGAGATTGGTGTATCATTAATTTATTTGTTGGGGAAAGAATCAAATATGATGATGTGATCTATAAGTGGTAGATAATATTCAATAATCCATAAAGGTTCATAAGGTAGGATTTGTTATACCATCCAAAGAGTATCAAGAAGTGTAAAATTAGTAGGAGGTACATGACCTACAAGAGCTAATTCAAGATTTGTGGAAATGGTGTGAACATCCCAGTTGAAAAAATGTATTTGAAATAATGTTTTTTTGTAATGTTGAATATAAAAATATTGAGATTGAGCTAGGGCTATGATGTACTTATCATCACAGGTTAGGGAAATGGTACATACTTAAGGTTTACGAGGAGTTTTAGAAGGTGACATCTTGATGTCACTAAACTTATGTGGAGATATGATTATAGGATCTTGGAATAAATTTTCCACTCCATAATCATTGCATGTGAAGGCATATTTTGGATAAGAAAGTTTATAAGCATTACATGGAGGGGGAAATTAATGATCTCATTAATGAAAGCAATAGTGAAATCACACGATACAAAAGAAGGATGAAGCCACTCTAAGATAGAAAGAGGTAGCATATTATTGTTACAAATATGTTTTAAGTCATTAGGTTCATCATCATCCAAATCAGAAAGAGTGACTTGTAAGTCTAGACTAATGTTGAACTTAGATAAGGGAGCATTTTTGATGGTAGGAATTGTAGGAATGTGATATTGAGATTTGGGATTAGGAATTTGAATACTCTAGGGGTTGGGATCAACCTCACGCTTATAGATTTTGCTGTTATTTAAGAATTTGATGCATTGGTTACCTAAATATGTGATGGTCCTCATTCTATGAGTTCAAGCTCGATCGAGGAGTATATTATATGGTAAGGGTAAATCCAAGACAATGATTTTAGTTTTAACTATATTAGATCCAATTATTAGAGGAATCCAAATACAACCAAGTTTATTTTAATTAGTTTTATCAAATACATTATAGGTAAGGTGGGTTTTCTTGAGATGACCCTTATTATAGAGAAGTTATTCAAGGAGCCACAAATATGTCACATTAATATCAGACCCTTCATCAACTAAGACTTGAGGAATAGGGGTAGTATTAATGGATTTTTTAATGAATAGTGGTGTATCATTGGTTTGAAAAAGGATTTCATCATTAATCACGTCCTCTTAAATAAATTCAATATATGGTTTGGAAGGACACATAAATTAAATGGTATGCACATTGGTAGGTTGAGGCTCAATAGAGGGTTGCTCTAGATCTATAGAATATGGATATTAAATTTCTTATAATTATTGTATAAGGAACTAGTGATGATAATGGGAAGTATGAACTAGCTCCATAAATGTAATCTTGAAATGCATGGAGTTGAGTTCTTTAAGAAAGTTCCAATGGGAATTAGAAGAAGACCTAGTGCAAGAATTAGAAGGCAAGGTGGATTTTGAAGGAATGGAAGTTATTGGGTGTTTAGAAGAAGGAGGTGGTTCCTCAAGGGATTTTAAATCTAAATTAGTGGTTTTATTATTTTTAAGAGTTTTTTCTTTCAAATACAATTTCTTATTTTTTGTGATACGATCTTTGTGAGTTGGCTTGTGATGATAATTGACCTTAGATATATTAACATATGGAGAAATTTTATAATATTGGTCATAGTTGACATCAATAGAATAAACATCCTTGGTATTTTTTTGATGATTATATGTGGAAAAATGTTTTATATTATTATAATAAGAAGCTTTGGAAGCTTGTTATATTTTGATAAGTGGTGTTGTACTCTTGAGGACAAAGTTAGATTCATGATTGAAAGAATTATTGAGCATGTAGGAGACAAGAAATATAGTGAGCCCTCAACAAGTTTCATGGAAATGACCAATGTTAGCATGGAACAAGGGTTAATTTTAAGATACCATATCGAAAACTCCCTTAAGTTTATTTAGGAAAATATTATTTTCAACCCCGACAAATATTAATATTTCAAAAAAAAATCACCTTTTTAATTTTTCCATACAACTGCCCATCTACATAATTATAACATATAAGTTGTGGGATAAATCTAAAAAGAGTATAATTTTTTATAAACCTTAATATTATTGAATATTTGAATTCCTCTTGAAGATATATTCAATTTTAAAAAATAAATCATGTCAAATTGAGTATGTATGCAAAAGTTATGGCCTCAAAAAGTTGGCATTAGGTTACATTGTACCATGTTGTCAAGTGATAACATGTTACTAATAGATAGCATGTTTTAATTATTATTCCTCATAAAGAGATATATAATTTCAAAAAATAAACATCTCAAACTAAATCCATATATAAAATTTACGGCCTTTAGAAGTTGGTGTTCAGTTGCATCACATCATGTCATCGAGTAGTAGCTTGTTGCCACATGATAGAATTTTTCCTCCTAGAAGTATGTTTCTACCTAATAAAATGCTACAGTTTGGATTCCTCTCTAAGATATATACCATTTTTAAAAAAAAATCTCAAACTAAGTCTATATGAAAAAGTCACGACCTCCAAAAGTTGGTGTTCAGTTACATCATAGCATGCTACCAAGTGATAACATGTTATTCGGAAGTAATATGCTACCAAGAAATCACATGATATAAAGAGACAACATGATGATCCTACTAGGTGATATCACCATGATGTAATTAGGTGGCACTTATGGCATGATGTGATGTAACCAAATGCCAACTTCCTAAGGTTGTAACTTTTGTATATGAACTTAGATTAAGATGATTTTTTTAAAATTGCATATCCCTTTGAGTTGAATTAAAATATGCAATAATATTAAGGTTTAGGAAACATTTTGATACTAATTTTCACTTTTTCCATAACCTATCTGTTGGGTGGCCTCAATATTCAACTTGAAAATGAGGTAAAGAATGAGTCTTGGATGGTAACCCTTGTGAACATATGTACTATATATAAGGTGAATCATGTGGATGCCCCCATAGTTATTATAAATTATTGGCAAGCCAACCCCTAAAAAAATTTACATCCTAAAATTTTATGTGAATGGGTCCTATGTACTACTCCTAAAAATCACCAAATTCAATTTCTTTAAAACCAAATATTCATGAATTAATGAATATTTGCCACTAGAATTTACCTTTCATCTAACCAAAATAATTGATTAGGGTCATACCAATTAGGATTATTATTAGGATAAGTAAAGGTTTTAGAGGGTGGTAATAATTATTTCATTTGTTTCATAGTGAGTGGTATGTGATAAGATGGGGAATTGTTGGCATTAGAAATTTCTGGTTTGTTTTGATGAGTATTATCAATGATGTCTTTGGTATAAGTTTGAAAATATCCTTCAATTAATTTGGTATTATTTTCAAATTACTTCATGAGGAAATGTTTAATTTTAGCTTGGTCAAGAGCTTCGTTAAGGATCTGAGAAGCAAAATTTTAAACCTTATATTGAATTGAAGGAGTTAAAGCAATGATAGAGAGTTTGAATAAGTTATCATCAATGATGTTATGATTGGCTTTATGGGCTAGAGATTTTCATCATTTGATAAAATCATGATCTGATTTAGTAGGAGATTTTTAGCATTAATGAAATGGCTAAGGCAATTTTTGGGAAGATCATTATGTTAAAAATATTTAACTTGAGGATTGACTAAATCCTCAATTTTCCAAATGGAATTCTGGGAAAGTTGGTTGTAAAATTTTAATACATCACTAATAAAGGTTTTAACTATAATATTTGTTGTGGTGAAAGTATTAGTTTGGATCCACTCTTTATAAAGATTACCAAATGCTTTGAGAAATGATGAAGGGTCTTTAGTCCCATCATAATTGATATTTGAAGATATATTGCCAATATAAATGGATATGATAAAAGGATTTAGAGGATCATTTTGTATATATTTTTAATTTATAATAGGTTGAGGAATAACATTTCTTGAGGGTTAAAATGTTGATTGGCTTGAGTATTTAGAACTGGAACTTGATTAGCCATGTTGATCAAATGACATTGTAATTGCATCATTTGAGAGGTGTTAGAAGTTTGCATTATATTAATTTATTGTATGACTTGTGCAAAAATTTGATCATATCAATTGGTGATTTGGTGTTTGTATGAGAACTCCCCAAATTGGTATTAGGAGGGTTATTAGAAAGTGGATTACTAATATGATTCTTGGATAGGCTTGTATCAATTTCTCTCACATTATGTTGAAAATTTGGAAGATGAGAATTATCTTGATATTAAAAACAATGATCAAGTACACCTAATTCATCTTGTGGCATGATTTGAACCATGTTACAATCCATAAATAAAGGAGGGGAATATGTATTCTAAGAGTGTGGGTTATCTTGGGAGGAAAATAGAGGAAGAAATGAATATCCCATTTAGTGTCTAAATAGATTCAAGTTTTCCAAGAAGATTATAATAAGGGAATTCATGATGATTTGAGTAAATGAAACAAATGTTGAGGAAAGAGAAATAAAGGAATAAGTTATATAGATAGGAGAGATAAGCAAATTTAAGGAAATAACAAGAGTACATAGACAACTAGGTCAACCTAGTACTACTTAGATAAGGCTTGAGAAGAGTATAGAGTCGACAAGGTTGATTGAGTACTAGAGATAGGAAAATAGATAGTTTGATAAAGATAAAATGTTGACCAGGTTGAATTAGTAGTATAAACAAATAGATATGAAAGAGTATTGGGTTTACTAGGTTGACTCAGTACTACAATTAAATGAAAAAACATTCTGTAAGAGATTGCATTGAACATAATGACAGTGTACTGAAAATAGGGAAAAATATTGAAATGTAATTTGAAGTAAGAAATGGAAGAAAATAATAAAACAATTAGATCAATGAGAATTATCCAATTGGCACACAACATAAAACCTTTCACCAACACTAGCCAATGCAATTTTTTAAAATATAATAAACAGTGAGTAGAGAGAAAGAAATCAACTAGAAATTAGATGCTAACTAAGTGGTAATCCTAAATTTTATTAGATTATTATGAAGTGTTATTTTAATTGTGATAGGTAAGTTCGTTGAAATTAGGGAACTAAAAATCAATCTATGGATGGTTTTAGGATGCTAAGAATGAAAGGGTCTATGTTATCAATGGTACTAGCTTGGTATTGGAGCCTACCCCCTCACTTCACAATCTTGTAAGGATAAGGGTGTCAGGTTCTTTGGAAATATATACCATTAACCATGTGTTTATACTTGGCCAAAAAACCAAGTCAACTTCCCCTTGGTAATGAAATATATGTAGGTAGGCCTTGGGTAGATAAATGTTTAAATGTGTTTTGAAATGATGTGATTTGGTAGTGTGTGAAAAAAGATAAAAATAGTGAAACTAAGTGGTATATTTAAAAACCACCTAATTAGACTATGTGAGCTACTCTAAGCTACAATTATCTGAAAATAAAATTGTGAATTAATTACTAGCTTATAGTTCTTAATTCCTAGATTAAGAATGGTACAAAGTTAGTTCAGATGATAATGTATGCAAACATTGAAAAAAAAAGTTGACAGAGTCACTATTATACTATAGAAGAAATAATCCTTAAGAACTAATTCAATTAGGTCAACTTAGTATTTTAGATAGAAAACAAACTATAAAAATAGGCTGACTAGGTCAACCTAGTTTATTGTAGGATTGTAGTTTTTGAAGACTGCAAACTTGTGCCAAAAAAATTGTAAGAAATAACTAGATTTAAAAAATTATAAATAAAGGAACCTTGGTAGGTTAGAAAATGTTGAGGATTGTGAAATTTATATTGAAGTTCCTTAAATGTTACTCATAAATTATGGAAACTATGTCGACTAGGTCAATCTAGTTATATGAAAACCTTGTTTGTTGAACCCTGTTAAGATGATTGAGCCAACTTGGTCAACTTGGTTTGTTATTTGTATCCTAAATAGAGTACTAAGTTGACCTACACAATTTATTTTACTATTTAATAACTGAATAAGATACTAAGTTGACCTATTAGACATAGTCTGTTATCTGGAACTAAATAAAATTATTGTGTAAACTTGCTTGATTGAGTAACCTATATTTAATAAATACATGTAAAGAAAAATAAAGTAGTTTTAATGTGATTGTGTGCTAAACTTATGTACATAATTTATAACTATATCATCTTGGTCGATCTAGTATTGCCAATATAACAAATAATAAAAACGATAGAAATAAAAACCATGAAATAAAACCTGCAAGGGTTATATTCACATTGGTTTCACTAGAATGTATGTAATGAGAAATACATCAGATCTATAAATAAATCCTAACTCAGAGAAGATAGATCCTACTTAAACTATAAATTAGGGATACATTAGATAATCATATGGATCTACTAGACTGAATTAGGGGATCTCTTATCACAATAATATCACTAGGGAGGTTTCCAAAGCCTTCAATCAAGCAAAACTATGCAATAACCCTAACCAGGTCCTATGTTTTCATATTCACTATAATAATAAAAATTAAAGAAAAAAGGTCTAATCTAATGCTCACTAAATATTGTGGCATAATGTGTAGGTTAGTAAATAAATGAAAGTAAATATGCATAAGATAAATTAAGTTATATATAGGTAAAACCCTAATGAATGAAGAGAGAGAGAATATTATTCAAAATCCATTATTCTACTTCTATCTACCAAAGAGAGGAGCAAAGTTAGAGATACTTATCTTGAAGATGAACCCATCAAGAATCAATCTTTACCTTAGCCAAAGGTGATTCACAAGAAGTTGTTTTGGTTCTTGAGGATCACTTAGAAAGGTAAAAACATCCAATACTTCTCCATAAGACTAGATTCTTCTCCAAATAGAAACCCTAAGTTAAGACGCCTCAAGTAGAATGGTGGAAGAGAAGGTTGTAAAAAAGTGAAAAATAATAATAAATATTTCATACTCTTTATTACTTTTGAAATTGATGTGTTTATATAGGTGGATCTAACCCTAAACCCTTCCAAAAATTTTGGCAAACAAGGTTGACCCAGTCGACCTAGTATAAATGACGAAAACTCACTAGGTCGTGGACTAGGTCAGCCAAGGGCTGACCTATACCCTTAATAAATTTTTTTAATAATATTACATGGTTTAAATAGTTTTCATAGTCATGTAAACTATAAAAAATGGGTTTAGGTTATGAAAATGGATATTAAAGGTGGTAAAAGACCAGATGAGTGTGTAAAATATGATTTAAATCTTAGGGGAATGGTTTTAGGAGTTGGTTAGATTGATAACAAGTGGTAATAAGTGATAAAAATACTATTAAGTATTAATGGTCTACCCACCCCTTTCTTGGTTCACCCCTTAGGGTGTGAACTCAAAGAGATTGAGACTTGACAGGTTCCTGTAAGATAAAAAGCATCAGTAATTGATAAAGATTGAAAATATTATGTGTATACAAAATTAACCTCTATAGTTGTATTAATGGTATAGAGTAAAGAGTGTATGAACTATTATATTAATTGGTTACATTAATATATGTAAAAAAGGGATTTAAAGTAGTAAATTCTTGGGTTCTATGTACTGTGTATGATTCATTACAATTATAGGCACTACTTTTTAAAAGATAATTATAAGGAATTAACTCAACACTAACCCTTTTGATACATTATTATAACTAAATTTAACCCAAATAACATAAACCTAATTGTATCTAACTACTTCATATTTTATGTCAACAATCAGAACCTGAAATTAAATCTAAAATAACTACACAACACACTAATTTGATCTACTACTCATTTTATTTATTTGTCTTAAATTAGGTTTGATTTTATTTGTTTTATAGTCGACCTCTTTAATTTATTTTTTTTATGTATGATGATAATATTATATGGTAACCCCTCATGGATGAGAAAAATGTTTGATCGATGTTGCAGTTTCATCCCAAGATCCACTATATGTAGATAATTGCTCATGACTCATAAATAGAAACTAGTGAGAAAACATGTAGTAAAATTATTTTTTAGATTTATATTTGTATTCACACACATATATAAAGATATATTTATGATCCATATTAATAATCATCATGGGTATATTCATGGTCTCATAGCCTAAGATAGCCATTTAGGTTGCATATAGTGAGCCGAGAATCACCTTCTTGCAAACATTTGTTCATGGAAACTCTATCATTTGCAATATGTCATTTGAATGGATTACAACTTATATTTCATATGTTATGTAGACGCCATAGTTTTCTAATTTTGGGGGAGATATAGTCGATGCTTCATAGGCTGAGAGGAGAGTTTCTCCTCAGAATGAGTCATGTAACACTCTTAGTTCTACATTTATGGTAAGGAAACACAATATATTTCGAGGCAATGAGGAGTAGAATAGCTAGTTTTTATACTATGGATCTAGTTTTAGGTAATATCTATTTTGTATGTTGATATATCCTACATTTTTTGCCTATGTGGCACATTTTTTATACGTACATATTATGGTCTACATTGTTTCTTGATATGTGTCATATTGTTTATGTCATTATGACATAAAACTTTGCATATAAACATATATATTATTCAACATTCTCATTTTAATGATATTGTAAATATTACAACCATATATACACATGATAATTTCAATATGATGAGTTCATTTTTACTCTATATGTGTTACTACTATCTTGTTTTTTATTGGATGAATTTAGTCTTTATGTTGTTTCCTTTTAGTTTATATCTAGATGATGTTAATTGAATGCAGTTGTGCACCTTTTTCTAGTTAACTTTATTTTTGTTAGAATGGAAGTTAGAGTTATTATGAGCATGATTTTTCTATGTATATTATAGAATTTTCCTATAGGTTGTTCAGTTATCTAATAGATTATAATTTGGTTATTATTGGTTATTATTGTTATAGATACTATAATGTTATCCTATAAGTTGGTTACTAGGGTTAAAACATAATTTCTATAAATTTTAATACAATAAAAACTTGTTATATGTCAGTATATACCTCTAAAGACCTCTAATTATTTGTTTTGTGATTAAAACCTATATATTATACCTAATAGATGATGCAAGTAGACAATCTCTTAGGTCTACTTGCCAAGGTATTCTATCTCTTCTTGTCACTTCATTTCAAACTTGTTAAAAACCTTCATAAAATATTTTCAATCAATTGAAGAGACTTATAACATATTATTACCTTGTAATAGGTATCCTTTTATATTTTAGGTCTTTTAGACTTATTATGCTTGCATTGTACCTTACTCAAGGATATTTATGACTCCATTATGACTTCTCATCCTTCTCAAAGTTCTTGACAACCATCCGTCCTCCCTACACTGATCTGATGCCTCTCCTTTAGTTTGGTTTCTATCCATAAAAAAAATTATAAACCTTATTGGGTTTTGATAACTCATCTATGGATTCAATATCCTTCAATGGATCTTGATCTCTGAATTAGATGATTATGGCATTATCAATGTTTCTTTTATGACTAATTAGATGTATTATAACTTATCATAAATGCCTTTGAATTCTTGAAGACTTTTAAGGCATAATTTATTCATTATGCTACTAGGCCTATAACAAAACTTTAATTTACATTAGGTTTAAATAAATAATAATATGGTTCCTTAAAGTCCCTTATGTTTTAATAAACATAATTCAACTCCTTTCAGAGGTTAAAACTCATTTCTCAATGTCAAACTTACTTTTAGACAAAACATGCCTAGTTAGATATTAAAGCATGATATGATTCATATTTGGAGTTGGAGTTAAAACATGATTTAAAAATTATTAAAAATAAATTATTACTCATAAATAATTTTTAATAACTCTCTCTTCTTGAATACTACCCGAAAACATAAAAGAGGGCTAATAGATCTAAAGGCCTAATTCACCTTCTTTTGTTAAAAACTAAACTCACATGTTATTTAGGGATTATTGAGGTTATAATTATCCATACACATATAAAAAAACATAGTTTACAACCTTGAATATTCTTTTCCACTTCACAATTTGATAAAATAAGATTTTAAGGGTTATAGGCCTAATCGCCTAAACTTGCAATGACTGAGTTTCAAGAATAACTTATTCCACACTAATCTAATTTATCTAAAAAAATTTAAATTAAATTAATAGTCCAACAATAAATTTATATATAAATTATTAGATTATCTAACTGGTTCATTCTCTTGGAAAATGATATTTACTCATATAAGTCCTAACTCAAGGTTTCTTCACAATCTACAAGCCCGAGAGATATATGTTTCAATTTTTAAGCTTCAATCATATTTTTTGAGTTATAAGAAAAGTTATAGGTGACTGTGTAAGATGTAGAGTTGTATTAGGCCTAAAATCAAGGTTGTATGATAAGGTGTGATATCTTCATGAAAGATTAAATGTTGAAATGTTATAATAATATGTGTGTGTTTATGTTATGTTTTAATTATATATATGATAATCTCCATTAAAACATAAATCTAATGTTTTTATTGTTCACAAATTAGGCCTAGAGATGAGGCTCCAAGCCTATCCAAGTGGAATAAACTAGTCAAGTACAAGGTCAAAAACCCTAAATAATACATTAAAAAAAGTTATTTTATCCTAAATTAATTTTATGGATTAATTTAAATACTATTTATATGTTTTGATATTCATCTCTTGTAATTAAGTGTCTAAACTTAGTTTCTTGGAACAAGTTTATCTTAACAACCTTGAACTTATTCAAACATGATCTCCTAATCTTCCTCCTACATTAGATATATCTTTATCATAAGATATATTCAAACCTATTTATTTATTGAAACCTCATTATTGACATTATGATCCTTCAAACTTGAAAAATAAGCTTAAAACTCTTATAAATATATGCTTGAAGCCTTATAATGTGAAAAAGATTTTCAAAATGAAGTGTTATGGGTTTTAGATAGTTTTTAGACCAAATTTATAAGTTTAGGAGGATCCACGTGATTTTTATCCTCATGTAAGTATATATATCATCATGAGATGCCTCAAGGCTACTAAAATCCCTTCAATACTCCATTCTTACCATCCACAAGGAGAAAAGGCAAAAGGACACAACTAGTTTTGTGAGTAGAAACCTTATAAACATGGTTTTGAAGCTTGTTTTGAATTAGAGACTTGTGATACCTAACTCTACATGTTACTCATTTGTTATGGTCTTGAGGACCTTTAAATCATTACTCCCATGCTTTTTAACCATGGATGAGGCTCTTTAGAACCTAAACACACTTGTGACTTTTTGTTTTTCTATCTTAGGTTACCTTTACACCCTAGATCAATGACCTTAAGAATCCAAAGACGATTTAAAGTATTTAGGATGCTTATGAAGGATTTTTAAATATTGGAAACCTATAATATTCAAATTTACTACTATTTTTTTTCTTGAGCTTGTTTTGGCCTACAACTTAGATGTAATCCTTTGAAGACCTTTCATTAGGAGTCTACAACTTTGTTTATGATCTTTTAGTTCATGAAAGTTATTTTTCATCATCATAACCTTCTCAAAAGCTTCGAAAATTGTTGAAACCTATAATATTGAGCCTGCAACCTCATGTTTTGGAGCTCAAGACTTTGAAGGAGCTTTGAGTAATCTGATATTATATGAACTTTGATCACACTTTTTAAGATAACTATGATGGATAGAGATAATCTATCAGCTCCTAAACTTACATGGGTGAGTCATTTAAAGACACCTTATGGGATTATCTCTCACTCAACATGAGTGACACATAGAAATGATTTTTATCTCACATCCAAATGTCTCTTAAAGTCTAAAAATTTTGTTAGTGGGGGGTATATCTTTAGAATCATTAGCCTAATAAATAAACCATAAATGTGAATACATCCATATGAGCATTTTAAGGCTAGAATGCCAAATATTAAATATTTTTCATACCCTAACACTAAACATTACAATTGACCACATATATCCCTTAAGCTAATATGATGATCCCAAAGTGAGAAATTTGAGAAAACTTGAATCACACATTGTAGGAGAACCATGAGGGATATCAATGAGATATCAAATACAAAAATTATGTAGTTGAGTCCTATAATAAACTCTAAGAGGATTATCTCTCAATAAACATGTGAGAGACTCAGAAACAATTTTTTTCTCATATTTAAATGTTTCATAAAGGACAAACATTTGGTTAATGGGGGTTATATATTAGGCCTCCTTAGCCCAGTTGAAAAACTATCTTCATGGACACATTTGGAGGGGTATTTTAAGGCTAAAACAATTGTTATCTAATATCTTTTAGGACTTGGGACTGAAAGTTACAGTTAACCAAACACATCCCTTAAGATAATCTTATCATCCCAAAGTGATAAAATTAAGTGAACTTTGGTCAAAGTTTATAAGAGAACCATGAAAACTAGAGATAATTTGTTATCTCCTACTCTTTTAGGGATGAGTCCTTTAAGAGCTCCATGAAAGATTCTTTCTCACTTGATATGGGTGAGACACAACAATGAGTTTTATCTTACAACAAAATTTATCTTTAAAAAAAAAATTGGTTAGTACAAGGCATATCTTGGGCCTTGTTGGCCAAAAAAAAGCATCTACACAAAAAGATCCATGTCGGCACTTTAAGGCTATAATAACTATTATCCAAACTCTATTAGGCTCTAAAACTAAAAGTTGTGGTTGACATGATGTATCCCTTAAGAGAATACTATCATCCCAAATTGAGAAAAATGAGTAAAATTTGGTCACACTTTACAATAGAACCATGATGGATAGATAAAATCCATTAGCTACTACACTTACTGTAGAGTAATTTTTTACTCTACATCATATTTAATTTTTTTAGTCGAGCATTACAATTTTGGTTCCTGCGTACCTTAGATGTAGCGACAGAGTTTTGGAGTAGAGGGCAGGTACATTTTTGCCTAAGTGTCAAAGTGCAGTAGAAGCTGCCAAGTGTCACCCTCCGAGCATGGGTCCTTTTCCCCCTTTCTATTTATTTCATTTCTTTTTTGCGTAAGTATTGAATTCAGGCAAAAGCCACCAAGTGTCACTTTCCAAATCACAGAACTGACCAGCTGGCATCCTCTGAGCCCCTTTTTTTAACTTTCAGGAAGGCCACAAAATGTGCCACGTATCTAGTAATAGCTAAGCAAAATGTACCATGTGTCAGCACCCACATCTCATATCGGCACCCACATTTTGTTCTATTTTTTTACAAAGGTCTTCAACAAGCTAAGTAGTAGAAAAATAGAAAGCACCAGGTGGTAGTCGCAAAAGGCCCTGAACTAACTTTTAAAAGAAGTAATAGAAGTCACCATGTGTTGGCATCTAAGAGACTTTGGTTCAACTTAGAAAGGCATCATTTTATTTTACTTAAGTGCCATAAAGCAACGGATGCTACCGAGTGTCACTCTCCAAGTCCCTTTCTACTCCACCCCTGAAAATAGTGGAAGATGCCACATACCCCTAGAAGGAGAACCGAAAGGTGCCACACATCTTCCCAGAAGTAGCGGAGGTCACCACCCATCAACTTTTGAGAGACCATCTTCAAGCCTCATTGCTGAATAAAGATTGTGGTGGGTCCTAGATGTTATTTCAAAGGTCTGAGGAAGCGCCAAGTGTCAACATGTGAAGACTACCACGTGCATCCATCCCCTTCTAAAAAGTTGCTCGAGCAAGGAATGTGGTGAGTTTTATTTTGTTAAAACTATAAAGTATCAAGGAAGTAGATTGTGACAAGTGTCAAAGGCAGAGTGTTTCTAAGCAGAATATAGAGAAAGTAGAAGTTGCCAAGTGTCATTCTCTAGTGCCTTCTAGACCATAAAGAGGGTTCATTTTTGCCTAAGTGTCCTCTTCCATTTCAATAGAATAGAGTGTCTATCTATCTATTACAACAAAGATGGAGGGAAACTCAGTGAGAGTTATTCCTGTTAGATAGAACAGTGCATCAGGTAGATTTTTGGGGCTTGCAAGCATTAAAGGGCTGTCTATTTGGTCCCTATAAGTAGAGGCAGAATAGATAGTTGAGCACCCAAATAGGTGATGGAATGAGAGATTCAGGTGTGAAGGGAGGTGCTAGACATGAATCACCATGCTATGGTCATAACAGTCATCCCAATCCAGCATGGCCCTTCCTAATAAGACCAAGATACATCCAAAGCATTGAAAGCACCATCTGTCTTGTCCCCTGTGACTGAATGATAGAGTAGAATTACGCGAAAAGGGAAGTGATGAAAGGAGACGTCGAAAGCTATAAAAGAAGAAGAATTGTAAGAGATAAAGGGGGTATTTTCCATAGTTTTAGACTTTCTAGGATTTTTGACCAATAATATCATTTGCTTTTGTATTAATTTTCTTGAGTTGTAAAGTTGATATAAATGTACATGTTTTTGTGCCTTTTATGTGGTTGAATGAATTAAGAAGATTGAACTCTATGCCTTGGTTGGTGTTATCTATGTCATTTGTAAAGTAGTCTATATTGTAGATTCTTTAGAGTTGTGATTAGGAATGTCATTTGCTTTTGTGTCATTTTCTTGAATCAAAAGTTCTACGTAACTGTATGTGATTTCTACACCTCTTATGTGAGTGAAAGATTATATTAAGAAGATTGAACACTATGCCTTTGTTGGCATTCTCTGTATCTCAACAAAAGAATTCCCTGTTGTGAGTCTCTGTTTCTATTATTTCAATCTTTTACATTAATCATGCACTTGTCTGCTCTTAAATGTAATTAAATCCTATAATAGTCTCACTGTGCTCAGGTTAGGATTAGGAATAGACTCAGGCACATCACCATAGTTAGGTTTCAATTCCTGCATTTCCATTTTTGTTTAATCTCCTATCCCTTTTCCCCCAACACTTGATACAAAATAAGAGACCAGCTTCGCTAAAATCTAGAGGTTGTTTCAAGCCGTAATGTCCCATAGCTTGAAACTTCCCATTGTTGATTGATTAAGATCAAGTGCAATTTTAGCCATCAATAGTTTCTGGCATGCCTGGTGGGATCAGTATTTAAAGGAGTTGAATTTTTGGTGTGTTCTTCAGCCAATTAACCTTTGGAGGTTTTTATCAACACCAACAACACCTCTGAGTCAAATCAACCGATCAAGCAGTCTTGGTATCATCAAGAAATCACCTTTTAGTATGTATAATTTTGTTACTCATAGCTATGGGTCTTATTCTCCTTCATATATTTTTAATCAAGAACAAGGTTCTCCTAGAATCATGTCAAGTAATAAGGATGTAGATGGTCATGAGCTATACCAGTCCTATACCTAGTCTCCCTAATATGTCACATCTCATGCTCAACCTAATATTATTTTCACCTTCAAAAAAGCATTACTGGGATTTAAAGAATATGTATTGGAGCTTGACAATAGAAGGGGATATGGCCAAGGAATTCCTTATCATGTCATCCATCAAGTAAGGGATGCAATAGATCTAATTAAAAGTGAGTGGGATCCCATTAAAAGGGAAAATTGATAAAGGCTTACATATGAGATGTTAGATGTGTGTGGATTGATTGCATTTCTAGAAGAGAATTTGAGCATTCATGAGAGACATCCTTACCAAGTCTATCAAACTGCATATCCACCACCACAAATTCTAGATCAGGCATACACCACTCCTGTTCATGAGCAAGGTCGAACCTATCAAGGTCATTTCCCCAATAATGCAGAGTCTATGATAGTAGCAAGGGAAGAGGACTCCGAACCCTCACTTTCTCCTCAAGTCCCTCCCACCATTCCTCAAGAAGCTTCTTGTTTTTCATCACAACCTTCTTCTTTATCCCTTTTTAAAGAATAATATATTTTGAAGGAAGCATATAAGTATTCAGAGGAGTGTGCTCAAATCATGGCTAGTCAAGAGGATTCCATAAGTACAAATAAGAAGGAAATCACCATAGGTGCCCCCTTGATGAACAAGAGGACAAGTCACAAGATTTTGTCTTAACCTCTGATGAGGAAGAGATCATTTCTGACTTTTTTCTCACTTTGCAAGAGGATATGGAGGAGCATGGACACTCCCTTAATCAAGTCATTGAGACAGGTGAAACTATCCTTCAAGAAGGCTATGAATTAGCCTAATATGGAGAAGATAACTTTTAGACTCAACTGAGTATGTCGAGGGGATGTCAGCTTTCAAATTTATCCTTTTAAGAGGATGAAGTCATCAAGGAGCATGATGATGCAATAGAGCTAGAATTTGAAGGAGATAAGCTGAAAGATAATGGATATCAAAAGGCACAGAGTGAAGAACCAATAGCCAACGATTTCTTGATGACACATGATAGCATGAAGAACTAGTATTCGATGGGCTTTCAAGGACAAGAAGAGCTTATAGATGTCAAAAGCATGTTTAACTCAGACTCACTTGAATATAGGCAAATCCATGTGGCCAGTGCAGAGGACATTTCACCAAAGATATACCTGTTTCAATCACTTATATGGCAACATAAGTTGACTTGTCATAAAAAAGATGTTGGAAAGTTCATTTTTGATCCCAAAGGAAGATAATGATGTTTAATTAATGTAGTTAGGTACTTTCCATTCTCGCATTGTTTTGTTTTCTATTGTTGTTTTCCCACTTTTATTTTAAAATAAGCATTTTAAATATAGAGTTGGTATCTTAGAAGTTTTAATTCTTCAAATTTTGTCACATTAAATGCTTCCCAAATCTTTCAAAATCTCTAAGGTACCTTACACTACAACTTGTATAGCGTGTCCACCTCGCTATTTCCCAAAGACTAAGTAGGATTTGCTAACGGTCATCAAAATTTAATGCTATTTAGGACTTGATAGGCCCATAAATATCCCTTAAAAAGTTTCAAAGTTTACAAACTCTCAAGCATTCCTGCACCTAAGAAAATATCATGCTCATTGCGATTATTAGTGCCTCGTAAAGTTTGCCTCAGCAAGCATGTTTCTATCTTACACAAGGCTCATATACCAAGTATTATACAAGGGATATAGAGATGGTGGGAACATCATCTTTACAATAAGGAACAGGGACACCTGAATATCTCGATAGGTTACTAGCTAGTAAATCATATGTTGTAGCTCCTATGCAACCATTGAAAAGTTATTCGAGAACCAAAATCCTTGGAGTCGATCAAACTAGTGACCAATCAAAGGTAAAGGATTATGCAGATGGAATCACAGACCCAATCTTGCAAAGGGCTAGTAGCAAGAACCTTAGAGAAGGGGCACACCAAAGGTGTCTACAAAGAACCAGAGCAAGGCAATATGAGACATTTAAAATGAGGATATGGACCTCATAACTAGCTCAATTCATTGTCCCAGCTATGCACCCATGCCTTGATTTGATTGAATTATGTGCGAACTTGCTCCATGCACAATCTTGCACCATTTAACAAGGCCCCTTCATGTTACAGGTCACCCCACAAGCTATCAGAGACATGCTAGCCTTGCATTATGACAATACCACCACATTCCCCACTATTGATAGGATGCAAAGGATGTGGGTGAATGTCAACACTTAATTAAGGTTTTTGAGGTCTGAGATACAAATGGCTGATGGTGATACAATGGTACCCATGCTCCCTATACCAAGATCTCAATATGTGCTCGCTAGCCAAGATGCATTGTCAATGATGGCTCTCATCTTTGGCATGAAGGATAACATGGCGGTATATGCTGAGAAAATGGCCATCCTTTTTAGGCCGAAGATAGTTGATAGAGGGGAAGCATACGTAGCCAGAGTCAGAAACACCTAGGAAGAGAAAGAGGGTGTAGTTCCATCTAGATTTAGAGGAAGAAGAGGAGACTTCATAGCACCAAGTGTAGGACACTACAACTTCCCCTTAAGTAAGTATTACTCCTCCTCCTCCCTCTCAGTTTATTCCTTACCCTATTGGTGTGGTGCCTCCACCTAGCCAAATGACACCTCCTATCACCTCTGTCATTCCCATTTTGCAATTCACCCCATCATTGGCACCTCAGGCCCTAACATTACCCCATTTTTCCCCCTCTATTCTTAGAAAGATGCCCCTTTAGCTCACCCCTAGCAAACCAATGGCTATCCAATATGGCCTGCCACAAGGGTATCCTTTCATAGGAGGACATATTGCATCCCCTTCCACCTTCCAAACACAGGTCGATGCTACTAGGAAGGCAAGAGAAGCCTAGTTGGAGAAAAAGAAAATTAAAGATAATAAAGCACCAGTTATCCCACACCTATGGTCACAATTTGACCTTATTCAGCAGCAGTTGACGGTGACCCATTTGTCACCCAATGTTGCCAAGCCGAGCGAGCAAATGTAGTCGAAAGACTATATGATGAATGTGGTGGCCATTAACATATCCCTATTTAGGCTCCAAGATAGAGTTGAGCTATTGACAGAATCCACTTCTATATTCATAGAAGATTATTTGAAGAAATCAAAAAGATTGTAGAAGATGGAGGATGATTTGGCTAAAGAAAAAGCAAACTATAACAGTTTGTCCAAAGAAATAAATAAGAGAGATAATGAAATAGCTAGTTTGCATAAACAGTTGCAAGATATTGTTTCCCTTCAAACTCAATGGGTAGTCTAAGCCTAGAATGATTCATTGAAAGTAGAGCTCATACTTGCAAAAGATGTAGTAATAGCCCTTAGGCAGGAGAATGTAGCATTGTAGGGAAGAGCCAAAGGACTTCAGCTACAAGTTACCCAACCACATCAAAGGCTACTGAAAGAACAAAACAATACTGTGGATTTTCAAGCCTAGTTCTAAGTAGAGCAATAGAGGATTGTGGAACTAACAATAAAGGTAGATAATAGGCCAAGAGGTGTAGGAGTGATAAAATTGGTGAAGGATCTCTATGAGTCAATGTGGGAAAGAATATCCTCAGAGATTATCTAGCTCAGGCCATCTCTCACCTTCCTACTTAATACATAGCAATTATGTGAGAAGGTGGAAGATTCAGTGTATAACACTATGGCCACAGTCTCCAATAGAGTCATAGACTCCCAAACCTTGTTGCAGAAGCTCTATGACACAGATGCAAAATTGGTAGTTGCGAGAATCCCTGATAGAATGGCCATCGTGAAACGGGTTAATGAGGTACTCAGTTGCAATGCTGTGGCCAATAGTTGCAAAGACCGTCTTGAAGTTGTGAGAAAAGGCATCGATGAGATGAGATAGCATATTGAAGATCTGGTGTAGGTAGGCCTTCCTTCTCCATTTTTAGATGCAAAGATGGTGCTAATGCTCGATCAAATTGAACCATTGTTGCTAGCCAAATAGAGGGATCAAATAGTTTTCTAGAGCTTGCGGGATGATTCCTCAGTTTCAGAAGTCGAAGATATTCTCATTCCTATTTCCTAGTTAGAATTCAAACTAAAAGCTATGGTCCAGATCCTACAAACCTTTTTACACAAGGATATCATTAACCTTGATGTAGCTTTCATTGAATTGTAGAACAAGCAAGGGTTATGTGACCATGAGTGGTCCATCTACCAGACAAAAATTTTGAAGCTATAAAATTTTGAAATTTTGACAAAGCAAGAGTCGGGTTCTTTTTGAGTAGGCTCAAAAGTCTTGGGGGTTGCCATTAAATATAGAGTAATTTTTTACTCTACATCATATTTAATTTTTTTAGTTGAGCACTACAATTTTGGTTCCTGCATACCTTGGATGTAGCGGCAGAGTTTTGGAGCAGAGGGCAGGTTCATTTTTGCCTAAGTGTCGAAGTGCAGGGGAAGCTACCAAGTGTCACCCTCTGACCACGGGTCCTTTTCCCCCTTTATATTTCTTTCATTTCATTTTGCCTAAGCATTAAATTCAGGTGAAAGCCACCAAATGTCACTTTTAGAATCATGAAACTGGCTAGCTGGCATCCTTCAAGCCCCTTTTTGTAACTTTTAGGAATGCCACAAAATGTGCCACATATCCAGTAATAGCTAAGTGAAATTTGCCACGTGTCAGCACCCGCATCTCATATCGACACCCATGTTCCATTCTATTTTTGACAAAGGTCTTCAACAAGCTAAGTAGCAAAAAATTGGAAAGTGCCAAGTGGCAGTCACGAAAGGCCCTGAACTACCTTTTTAAACAAGTAGCAGAAGTCACCATGTGTCGGCATCTGAGAGACTTTACTTTAATGCCTAGGTTCAATACTTTGGTTTAATGCAGAAAGGTGTCATTTTATTTTTCTTAAGTGCCATAAAGCAATTGATGATGCTGAGTGTCACTCTTCGAGTCCCTTTCTACTCCATCCCTGGAAATAGCAGAAGATGCCACATACCCATAGAAGGAGAAGTGGAAGGTGCAACACATCTTCCCAAAAGCAACGGAGGTCACCACACATAAAATTTTGAGAGACCATCTTCAAGCCTCATTGCCGAATAAAGATTGTGGTGGGTCCCAAATGTTATTTCAAAGGTCTAAGGAAGCACCAAGTGTCAACATGCAAAGACTACCACGTGCATCCATTCCCTTCTAAAAAGTTTCCTGAGCAAGGAATGCGGTGAGTTTTATTTTGTTAAAACTGTAAAGTATCAATGAAGCAGATTGCAATAGGTGTCGAAGGTGAAGTGTTCTTGAGCAAAATATAGAGAAAGCAGAAGCTGCCAAGTGTCATTCTCTGGTGCCTTTTAGACCATAAAGAGGGTTCATTTTTGCCTAAGTGTCCTCTTCCATTTCAACAGAATAGAGTGTCCATCTATCTATTATAGCAAAGATGGAGGGAAACTCAGTGAGAGTTATTCTTGGTAGATAAAATAGTGCACCAAGTAGATTTTTGGGGCTTGCAAGAATCAAAGGGCTATATGTTTGTCCCATATAAGCAGAGGCAGAATAGACAGTTGAGCGGCCAAATAGGTGATGGAACAAGAGATTCAGGGGTGAAGGGAGGTATTAGACATGAATCACCATGCCACGGTCATAAAAGTCATCCCATTCTAGCATGGCCCTTCCTAATAAGACCAAGATACATCCAAAGGATTAAAAGCACCATCTGTCTTGTCCCCTATGAATGAATGATAGAGTAGAATTATGCAGGGAGGGGAGTGATGGAAGGATATGTCAAAGGCTATAAAATAAGAAGAATTTTAAGAGATAAAGGGGGGGATTTTACAGAGTTTTAGACTTTCTATAGTTTTTTACCAGTAATATCATTTGCTTTTGTCTCAATTTTCTTGAGTTGTAAAGTTGATATAACTGTGCATGTTTTTGTGCCTTTTATGTGGCTAAATGAATTAAGAAGATTGAACTCTATGCCTTGGTTGGTGTTATCTATGTCATTTTCAAAGTAGTCTATACTATAGATTCTTTGGAGTTGTGATTAGGAATGTCATTTGCTTTTGTCTCATTTTCTTGAATCAAAAGTTCTACATAACTGTATGTGATTTTTGCACCCCTTATGTGATTGAAATATTCTACTAAGAAGATTGAGCACTATGCCTTTGTTGACATTCTCTATATCTTAGCAAAACAATTCCCTATTAGGAGCCTTTGTTTCTATTATTTCAATCTTTCACATTAATCATGCACTTGTATGCTCTTAAATTTAATTGAATCCTATAATAGTCTCACTGTGCTTAGGTTAGGATTAGGATTACACTCAGGAACATCACCATAGTTAGGTTTCAGTTCTTGCATTTGCATTTTTTTAATCTCCTATCCCTTTTCCCCCAACACTTGATACAAAAGAAGAGACCATCTTTTCTAAAATCTGGAGGTTGTTTCAAGCCGCAATGTCCCACAGAGTGAAACTTCCCATTATTGACTGATTAAGAGCAAGCACAATTTTAGCCATCAACACTTACATAGGTTAGTCTATGAGAAAAATATATAGGATTCTCTCCCACTCAACATGGGTGAGGCACGATAATAGGTTTTCTCTTGCAACAAAATATCTCTTAAAGGATAAAAAATTGGTCAATGGGGAAAATATCTTAGTCCTTATTATCCAAATCAATAAACCATATATGTGGACACATCTAGATGGGAGTTTAAAGGATTTAACAACCATTTTGTGGTCTCTATCAGGCCCCAAGATTAAAAATTGAAGCTAACTAGATGTATCCCTTAAGATAATTATATCATCCTAATATGAGAAAACTAAGTGAAGTTTAGTCATACATTATAGGATAACTATGATAGCTATATATGATCCATCATATCCTACACTTATATGGGTGAGTCCTTTAAGAACACCCTAAAGGATTGTCTCTCACTTGACACAAGTGATACATGGCAATGATTTTTCTCTTGTAGTTATATGTCTCTTAAAGGATGAAATTTGGCCAGTGGTGGGCATAACTTGGGCCTCATTAAACCAATCGGTGAACTATCTTCACATATACATTTGGATGGTTTTTTTAAGGATATAATGACCATTATCTAGTCTTTGTCAAGCCCTAAGACTAAAATTTATAGTTTATTAGATGCATCAGTTAAGAGAATATTTTCATCCTAAAGTGAGAAAATTGAGTGGACTTTGATCACAAATTTTAGAACCATGATGGATAGTGATAAACCATCAGCTCTTACATGTGCATTATTGATTCATATAAGAAACCCTATGAGTATTCTCTCACTTGACATGGGAAAGACATGGCAATGAGTTTTATGTTATAGAAAAAATTCTCTTAAAGGACCAAAAACATGTAAGTGGTGGGAATATATTTTGTCTCATTATACCAATCAATCAACCATCTATGTGGACATGATCATATGGACATTTTAATTCTATAATGGCCATTATCTAGTCTCCTTCATTCCCATATACCAAAATTCTCAATTTACTAGAAGCATCCTGTAAGAGAATATCATCATCCCTAAGTGAGAAAATTGAGTAAACTTTAGTCCCACATTGAAGAGATATATAATGGATAGATATAAACCATCATCTCCTACACTTGCATGAGTGGTCCCTTTAAGCAACTCCAAGAGGATTATTTCTCACTAGAGATGGGTGAGACATAGTAATGAAATTTATCTTGTAACTAAATCTCTCTTCAAAGACCAAAAACTTGTCAATGGGGTTCATATCTTCTAGCTCGTTAGCTCAATAAATGAAACATCTATGCAAACATGTTTGGATGAGTGTTTTAAAGATGTGAAAACCATTATTGTAATTTTCAAGACTTGGGACCAAAATTTGTAGTTGATTGGATGCATTTCTTAAGAGAATATTATTGTCTTAAAGTTAGAAAATTGAGTGAAATACTATTGCGAAGTTAGGAGAACCAAGAGGGATAGAGATGTAACATCAAATATTACACTTGAAAGAGAAAGTATTCTATGAAATTCTAAGAGGAATATCTCTCACTCAACATGATCAAGACATGGAAATTAGTTCTATCTCATATATAAATGTCTCTTAAAGGACATAAAACTTGTCAGTATGGGGCATATATTCTGGTCCATTATTCTAATTGGCTAATTGTCTACATGTACACATCTAGATTAGTCTTTTAAGGATATAATAACCATTATTTGGTCTTTTTCATGCCTTGAGACCCAAATTTTTACTTAACACATCCCTTAAGATAATATTATCATCATAAAGTGATAAAACTAAGTGAGCTTCAATCACACATTAAAGGATATCTATGAGGGATATATATGAACTATAAAATATTACACTTCCATGGGTGAGTCCTCTAAGAAACCTCATGAGGATTTTATCTCACTCAACATGGTAGAGACATGACAATGAGTTTTATATCATAGCTAAATGTCTCTTCAAGGACCAAAATATCATTAGTGTGGGGTATATATTTCACATTGGTAGCCTAATCAATAAATAATCTATATGGACACATCTAGATGGGTATTTTAATGCTAGAATAACAATTATCTAATATTTTTCATGCCCCAAGATGAAAAGTTATAGTTGACTAAATGCATCCCTTAGTAAAATCTTATCATCCCAAATTAAGAAAACTGATGGAACTTGGGTTTTATGTTACAAGAGAACTGCCATGTCCCATTTTTAGTTGAGATGTTCTAAGTTCATGGTTAGCCTATTATGTGACCCTCGTAGGCTGATAAGATGGTTAGAGGGTCTTGATGGAGATTGGCTTGGCTTATTTAGCAGAATTTTTCCAGTTGGTTTTTGCTTGGTCTCGATCGGATATATATTGAGGGAGATATTAATATTTGATTGATTTAATCAAATATTAATTATTTAGCCTATTTTTAATTATGAAACCCTAATTCTAATTTAATAAACCCTAATTAGGGAAAGCACATCTTTTTGAGGGTATAAGGGTTTCTCGTGGAGGCCATTATTGATTATTGACTAGTGATTTTGAAGAATTCTTCTGTGAAGACTGAGCCAAGGGTTCTAGGATTCCATTTGCATTGGAGAACATCCACTCTTTAGTGTGTGCAATTTAGAGGTTGTGAGATATCAGCCAATCTATTGCCAAATTGAGAGATAGCTTCATTTAGAAGTTATCATAGAGATTTACAGGGTTGAGAGATAACTTCACACAGAAGTTATCACAAATATTCTAGGTATTTATTTCTTTATGTTTTGCTTCAATAATTTATATAGATAGATATTTCTAGATTAGGGATCCAGAATATAGGTCACAGCATAGTATTTGGCTTTTGTACAAAATCCATACCAATCTACACAATTTTGTACTATTCTACCATGAGCTGGATAGAGTCATAGGGGATACAAGAACTGACATTGGCACTGCAGTGATCGACATCGGCAGTATATTGACCGATGATGGTGATTTTGTGTCAACACAGCAACCCGAGATGGATAAGAACTAGATTTTATTCCCAGATTTGCAAGAGCCCAAGTTTTCAAGATTGTATTTTCATATTCTTTTATATGCATAAGAGAGGACTATAATTGTAATCATCTGAACAAGTGATAAGATCTTTGATTTTCTATTGAGAGATTATATTATGGTTGATTTATTTATTTGAAGATATTTTGCAAAAATGACAATTTGTTCTCATTTCATACAAAATTTTAGAATAATCAAAAAAGCAATTCAGAGCTTTTGTCTATATATATTCCCTATTTAATGGGGATATTATAGTGGTATTAGAGATTTTGTTTTGGTATCAGAAGAGGACATCACAATGGTATCAGAGCTAAATCCTGCCATCTTGAGGGTTTGATAATCTTATGCAGCCATAAGAGTTGGGACCACACAGGTACAACACACATAGTAGAGCCTTGCTTGAAGGTACCCAAGTGTTAAAATAGCAGTGAATCACCATGAGTGATAGGTGTGAGGGTAGCCCACCTCAGGGCCACATGCATAATGATGATCATGACACCAGAGATTTCTTTCATGTTATGGTTATAGGCCAGCAACAGATGAATCAGGAAATACATGCACTCATTACTATGGTAGAGAGGATGAACCCCCTGGTTAGACAGAATGGGGAACAAGCAGATAACAAAAGTGCTACTATTAATTAGAGACCACAATAGACCTATTCTAGAATCACTGATAGACCTACACATCTTATGTTTGTTCAAGAGGAACCAGAGGTTTCAGTAGAGGAGGCAGTAGGAGATTTCACATTTACAGATGCTCTCATGGCTATGAACGATGAGTGGGAGTTATTATCACCTAAGGTCAGGGAGATGATGTCCTTTAACCATTTTGTTAATCTAAGGAGAGAGCACTATAGATCAGTCAAACAAGACAGGAGGCCTAGAGGTCAACTCAGTGAGCTAAAGAAGGCTACTAGCAAGCTTTCTTTGACTACTTTTGATGGTAGTGACAAGATGACATCACAAGCTTGGGTTCATAAGCTGGATACATTCTTGGTATTGAGGCCAATGATAGAGATAGATGCCATCAAATACGCCACTTTGCGCTTGGATGGAGTAGCACATGATTGGTGGTACCATGGTATGGTAACACTTCAACATAACTAGGTGACCTAGTACCATGACTTTGTGGATAGGTTGATTGAGAGGTTTGACAAGAAAGATCCTAAAGTTTACTTTTGAGATTTGGCACAGTTGAAACAAACAAGAAACTTAGAGTCCTTCATTAGTGAGTTTCAGGGATTGGCAGTCATGGTACCAAACATTTCAGAGCGTAGATTGGTAGTTCTCTTCATGGAGGGATTGATAGAGCCATTGAGAGTTTGGATCAAAGCCTTTGATCCTCCTTCATTACAGGAAGCTATGAAGAAGGCTCAAAGTATGGAGATGGCAGCCCCATCTAGTAAATATAACTCCAGAGGTACTTCTTCATCCAGGGATCATAAGTGCTCCAATGGAGATAGAGAGAGACTAGATTTTAACATAGATAAATCAGGTGTAAAGAATGATTCAAAGGCCAATCTAGTAGCACCACCTTTGGATCGTGAAGCACTTAATGATCTATGTAAGAAGAAGCTTTGCTTCTACTACAAAGGTCCCTATGATGCCAAACATGATTGTCCTTTGAGGCCTAAGGGCAAGGCCAATCGTGTGATGTGGGTTTATTATGAGGATTCAGATTCAGAGGATTCCAAACATCAGAATAGTTTTGAGGGGGTAGAGGCAGAGGTAGAGTTAGAGCTTCACATACAGGAGACACACCTATCTATCATTGAGTCGGATGAGTCATTTAGACTCTGTGGAGTTTTGGTAGGGCAGAAGGTCATCACTCTTCTTGATACAAGAGCCACACATAGTTTCATAGATGCTAGATTTATGGAGAAGCGTGGACTCACTACCAAAGATTTTGAGGGCATCAAAGTTAAGGTGGATGATGGTCACACTCTTAGGTGTGAGTGGATGATTAGATACCTCCCATTATGCTTGAACAACTATGAGTTCAAGGCTGATTATTATGTGGTAGACATGGGGGATATAGACTTAGTCTTGGGTATGAAGTGGCTTAATTCATTTGAGGAAGTTACTCTTCATCTCAAGGACATGGAGGTGTGTTTTTATGTTGATGGGAAAACACATGTTCTTAAGGCAATACGGGGCAGTAGCTTCAAACATATGTTTTTTCATCAGATGGAGATACTCATACGACATGACATGATAGAGTGCTATGATTAGTGCACATTGGCACCAACACAGGAGAGATATGAGGACGAGCTTGGTCTTGAGGTGAGATCAGTTTAGGTGTTATCACATGTGGTAGGGACTTAGCTTTTTGTTACATTCAGGTCACAGGTTGATGATGATATGACTATTTCTAGCCTTCACAACCTAGATTTAGATATTATTCAGGTAAGGAGTTTACTTGAGTTGCCTACTGATTTTCATTTATGGATTGGATGTTGGGGTACTTATCTTAGTACTAGAGATGATGTGATGCCATTAGATGAGATTTGTGATGGACATGACATGGAGTTCATGTTGATTGATAGTGGTGGAGATCATGACTACATTTGGGACCCAGGTGGATTGATTGATTTGTCATTTAGCGATTGCTTGAGGGCAAGCAATTTCAAGAGGGGTAGATTGTAATGTCCCCTTTTTATTTGACATGTTCTGAGTTCATGGTTAGCCTATTATGCAACCCTCATAGGCTGATAGGATGGTTAGAGGGTCTTGATGGAGATTGGCTTGGCTTTGTTTAGCAGAATTTTTCTAGTTGTTTTTCGTTTGGTCTCGATTGGATATATGTTGAGGGAGATATTAATATTTGATTGATTTAATCAAATATTAATTATTTATCCTATTTTTAATTATGAAACCCTAATTCTAAATTAAGAAACCCTAATTAGGGAAAGCACATCTTTTTTAGGGTATAAGGGTTTCTCATGGAGGCCATTATTGATTATCCATTGATTATTGACTAGTGATTTTGAAAAATTCTTCTGTGAAGACTGAGGCAAGGGTTCTAGGATTGCACTTAAATTAGAGAACATCCACTCTTCAGTGTGTGTGATTCAGAGGTTATGAGATATCAGCTGATCTATTGCCAAATTGAGAGATAGCTTCATTCAAAAGTTATCATAGAGATTTACAGGGTTGAGAGATAACTTCACACAGAAGTTATCACATATATTCTAGGTATTTATTTATTTATGTTTTGCTTAAATAATTTATACAAATAGAGATTTCTAGATCAGGGATCCATAATACAGGTCGCAGCATAGTATCTAGCTTCTATACGGAAACCGTACCAATCTAAACAATTTTGTATTGTTCTGCCATGAGCTGGACAGAGCCATAGGGGATACAGGAACCAACATCGGCACCCTAGTGACCAACATCAGCCAACTGAGGACCAACGTCAGTAGAGAAGCTAACCATTAGTGACTGACATTGGTAGTATATCGACTGATGACGGTGACTGTGTGTCAACACAACAACCTGAGGCAGACAAGAACTAGATTTTATTCCTAGATTTGTAAGAGCGCAAGTTTTCAAGACTGTATTTTCATATTCTTTTATATGCATAAGAGAGGACTGTAATTGTAATCATCTAAACAAGTGATAAGATCTTTGATTTGCTATTGAGATATTATATTGTGGTTGATTTATTTATTTCAAGATATTTTGCAAAAATTGCAATTTGTTCTTATTTCATACAAAATTTCAAAATAATCAAAAAAGTAATTCAAATCTTTTGTCTATA
This sequence comes from Torreya grandis, assembly GCA_037957365.1. Lineage (NCBI taxonomy): Eukaryota > Viridiplantae > Streptophyta > Pinopsida > Cupressales > Taxaceae > Torreya > Torreya grandis. Next base: position 1,054,848 of record JARHVA010003612.1, read on the forward strand.
TATATGCCCTATTTGAAGGGGATATTACAAGAACCATGATGGAGATAAACTATTGACTCTTATAATTACATAGGTGAGTCCTCTAAGAAACCCTAGGAGGATTATAATGAGATAAGGCTTCAAGTTTTCTCTCATATCCAAATGTCTCTTGAAGGAATAAAATCTTGTTATCAAAGGGCATATATTCTAACTTGTTAGCCCAATCAGTGAACAATTTATTTGGACACATCAGGATGTGAGTTTTAATGTTAAAATATCTATAATTTAATCTTTATCAGGGCTTGAGATTGAAATTTATAGTTGACTAGATGCATCCCTTAAGATAATCTTATCATCCCAAAGTGAGAAAACTAAGAAAACTTGTGTCATGTATTATAGGAGAAACATTAAGACTAGATACAAAGCACTAACTCCTACACTTGCATGGGAAAGTCTTCTAATCAAACCCAAGATGATAGTTTATCACTTGACTTGGGTGAGACATGATAATGAGTTTTCTCTCATAGCTAAATGCCTCAAGGACCAAAAGTTTATTGGTGGGGGGAATATCTTCTGTCTCATTAGTCCAATCAATGAACCATATTTATGGACACATCTAGATGGGTTTTTTATGGATAGAATGGTCATTATCCTATTTCTATTAGGTCCTTAGACTAAAAGTTATAGTTGATCATATGCATCACTTAAGAGAATCTTATCATCCCAAAGTGAGAAAACTAAGTGAACTTTGGTCACACAATACATGAGATTTATGAGGGCTAGAGATGAATCGCAAGCTCCTATGCTTGCATGGGAAAGTCCTCTAAACAACACAAAGAGGATTGTCTCTCACTCTATAAGATTGAGACATGAAAATGAGTTTTTCCTTAAATCTAAAAATCTATTAAAGGACTAAAATCTATTCAGTGTGGGGGCATATATTATAGCTAGTTAGCCCAATAGATGAATTGTATTTGTAGACACATTTAGATGGGAATATTAAGTCTAGAATAGTCATCATCCAGTCTCCATTTTGGCCTGGTACCATAAGTTGTAGTTGACTAAATGCATAAAAGAGGTGAAACTTTCAAAAAGGAAAAATAAAGGTATTTTATATATTTATAACTCCTTCTCATTACTTCCTTCTACACTCCTTGATATTCAAACATAGGAAAATCTCTCTCCCAAGACCGTGAACTAGTTTCATAATGATTTATTGAGATATTTGTTCTTTTTTTAATATAAAAGTGCCATGTTTCTAAGGATTTGAAAGATCAAGAAACATGATTATAAGTAAAAGAAATGATGGAAATGTGATTTTTTATAGGTCTAAGACAAATTTTCATGATTCTCCCAAGTGAAACACATCTATATTAAAATGGAAATAGAGGTTTCGTGACTATTTTAAGACAAGACATGGATTTGATCATCCTTCATAAGTGTAAAACTAACCACGTAAATTGCCTATTTTTTTTTTGAAAGGTGAGTTAGGAGTAAAGTGAAGTATTGAAGGTGATTGATAGGTTTGATGGAACATGTAGTTAAATTTATTTAAGAACCTTAGATTTATAGTCCTATAACAAGGGTTTAAAATAAGTTTTTTGACTTCTTATAAAAATTAAGCATAAATAAAGGTACAAACTTGTTTTTTGAATGAGAAAACACTAGTAGAAGATCAAGAACCTTTAGAAGTATAAAAGATTCAAATTTTCTTGTGAAAGATTCACTAAGTAAGGTGATAAAATATGAGCACAAGAGATAGAATCATTGTTATGTATTTTTATAAGAAACAAACTTAGACAAGAGAGTGAAACCTACTACTTGAGTTATATAACCTAAAAAAGAAATACAATAAGATTATATAGTGTGTTTTTTGAGTGAAGTAACCACTCAAGAAGGTTTTATAACTATTAAATAACAAGACATATATAATTTAGAAGAAGACCTAGAACCCCTACATCAAAAACTAATATTCCAAGAGCTAAAATACTGGACTAAACTTGATCAAAATCTAAATAATGTATTTTTTTTATTTTTATTTATCTCAAGAAGATAATATTATCTTCTCATAGTACCAACCACATTAATGTATAAGCTCGTATGGTTACCACTAACCTACATTGAAATTATTGGTACAAAATTTAAATAGAAATAAACACTTAATGATAAAATAGTTTGAAATTACAATATAGTAAATAAAATAAGTTAATTATATTAATTTAAAATGCAAGATGAATTGTTCATACTATATTTAACAATTAAATACAAGGTAACTTAGAGATCAACTCTATTTTTAAGTATTTCCATAATTGCTTAATTATTAGATTTATGAGCTTTCCATAAACTTTTGTTTTGAGGATTTCCAGGATATTTTAAAATTTAAATATTTGTATCGATAACCAAATTTGAATAATTAAACACCACCCTATTGGTTTCAAATTTATCAAATAATAATTGTTTTATTTTTTATGATAATTCCTACAAATCCAAGTTCCTATAACCACTACAGATACAGTGGGATAAACTAGGTCATCTCCATCCATGACATTTGAGGTTATTTTTTTCCTCTACATAACAACATAAGTAGTAGTCCATTCTCTCATCATTGTCCTCAGGTGTAATGACTGCAAAAACATTCCCTAAATTTAAAGTATAACTAATTTATAATCACATATAGAAAAAAATAAAGATATCACTAATAGAGATAAGGTTATATTTACATTACAAATAAATTGTACCTAGTTTCACAAGATCTAAGATGTGGTCAAAGTCAACTGATGATGTAATTTAATGATTTTTCTAGTATTGGAGTGAATGGATACTCTCTATAGGTGTTATGGGTATGCAATACCGTTCATCAACATATTATTTTAACACACATTCATTCTAATTGAATTCCATATAGCCCAAACAAAAACATGTTATATCCCTAGTAGAAATAGTCCATGAATTAGAACTTGGCTTTGGATGTAGTGGAAACTTGATTCAAGTAACGTACTAAAATATTAATACATTTACTTGTATTTTTCATCCATTAAATAAAAAAAATTCACACATGATAATATTTATCTAATCTATGAAAAAAATATTATGATAAGTCACAATGCTTGTAACATCTATCAAATTAGCAGCATCCTTATAATTTCTCTACTCTTTCTTAAGGGATATTTACATATGCACTTTCACCATCATGTTCCCATTTTGTATGCCTAATCTCTAAGAATCTCAAAAAAATTTGAACCCCATTCTTATTATGCATTTTGCTTAACCAATAAAACATTTGATAAATCTTAAACTTTCCTACACAATTATCTAACCAAATGTAATACATTTCAAAAATGATTTATCTTAAATTCATATCTATATAAAATATCTCAAAATAAACTTGGACAAACTCTAGATAATGTGATCTATCATGATTCATAGAAAATTCATACTTCCTCAAAATATTTTTATTGTCATATGTACTATTAGTTGCATGTCTGAATGTAATATTCATGCAAATTCTAACATGAATTGAATTATAGTATTGGAATTGAACCTCATTATGTTCTTTTAGTGTGTATTTATCATTAACATCGACAATCAAAATAGTTTTTCCAACTTTTAAGGTGTCCTTGCATATCTTGATTTGATTATCTAACCATTTTGATTTTTGTTTGTGTCTTGCATATTGGTAGATAATATTCTTCTTTAATTCTAACATGAAATAAGATTAAAAAAAATTGGGTCATAACCAACTCACATCTTGATGACACTTTTCCATATTTTAACACATACTTTATATATTTTTACATCTTATAATCAACTAGTTACTTTTCAAATGGATTTGAAATTTATTCATGTATAAAATTGGTAAAATTTGATAAACCACCACAACAATTACATGTTTTATCTAAACATTGTTTGGAAAAAATATTATCCCTCCAGTCTTTGATAGAAAATACTTTGGATTAATTTTTCTTGATGTTTTAACTGGGAAAGCCACCATGGATTAAATTAAACATGTACCCTAAAATAACATGTGGTGTGGGCTTGTTTTATTTTAACATATAATATCAATTAGCCATTAAATTTTTCGATAAACTCTTTATAAAATATTATTAGGGTCATGTCCAAGAATTTTTTTTCATGTGGCTAATGTTTTTTTAACCTTTTTTTATTTTAACAACATATTTTACATTAGATGAGACCCTTGTGATCTTGTGCCAAAAAAATTCAATCAAATGTCTTATTCATTCAACTAATAGCTTATATTTTCATAGGAGTCTTGTTATAAACAAAAAATTACACCCTTGAGGAGGTTATTGAATCCTTATTACTTAAGTGATATCATGGAGACACATCTATGTTATGTGTGGCATAATTCATGTATTGAATCTATACATAGGGATATCTCCCTTGATGTTATCACCCTTAAACCTATTACTAGATATACTACTTTCTTAAAAGGGAAAAGGAATAGAAGGGACTGAAATTAAACAATACTAGGGAAGTGATGCACCAAATTAACACCATACACTTGACTATACTACACTAAGAAAATGACATAGGCATTAATCTCATCACACTACTCAATAACAACCTTTTGGCATGAGCATTACAACATAGAGGTCATGGGTAATGTGTTGGATAAAAGGGATCATCAAAACGACTAACAAAGATAATAATGATTGATATCCACTTATAAACTATGAAAATCTATCCAAACTCAATATGTGACCTGAAATAAGACAATCCATACTCAAAGAGGTAGGAGATGACAAATGAGAGATAGTGAAAAAAATACTACTATCATTCATCAATAATCACACACGTACATTAATTTCAGCATTTGAAAAGGTAAGAAACAAATTTATTAAACATTCAAGCCATAATAAAAGTGTTTAGTTGAGAAAGGCTTTGCCATACTCATCCAAATGATTAATAACAAGCCATTTAAGGAAACATATATAGGAAAAATAGAGAAGATATAAAAAGAATAAGTGTATGAGAAACTCCAATGACAAGTGTCATACAATTCAAGTCAGTTGTAAGGCCAAATGGAAGGGGACAATAATAGTCTTGACATCCTCTTTAACATGTGTTACTCAACTTGATGATGAACTTCACCAAGTAGCATATTATTTCTTGTTTGAAGAGTTTCAATGCATTCATTGAAGGAGTAGTTACATTTGAAAACTTGACACATGACATCTTAGCCTTATTAACAAGCTCCATACCTCTCTACAATCCTCAATGATTTTTCTCAATTGGTGAAGATGAAATCTAAAACTCAATCTCCTTCATATTGGTAAGAAGATATAATTTCATGGTGTGAACTTGATTGATTTATAATAATCTATGAAAATTAGCCCATCTCTTCATCAAAATGTCTAGTCCTTGTATTTGACTACAATCATAACTTGATCACCTCCTAAGAATCCTATAAGGGATAATTCTACTTCAATTCTAGCCTAAACCCATATTTATAATTGATAGGGAGATGTATTATGTCTATTATGAGCTCTTGATGACATTAAATTCCTACCATTAGATTCCTTGGAATATATTGAGGACATTGAAAATCTATATATCACTTGAGTCCCCTTAGAGTGTTTGTAGGGTGACTACTAGACCTCTGATCATGCTCAAGATGTCTTCACCATTGGTTTAACAACCTACACACAATAAAAACCCCTACAAATAATCATACAATAGCTTATTGTAAACCATTTTATGTACTTTCTTAGTCCATACATGTGAGTTATTGACTCCATCAAGTGTCTATCAATGTATAAAGGTCACCCATGTTTTTATTAGGTCATTCAAATGAATTTTAAGTCATTATAATGACTTATATTTCCATATAAATATTATAAGGGTTTAGAGAGGGTTTTAAGCATTTTTTTATCTTAATAGTGATTCATAAAGGTAAGGTTATGTACAGAGGACTTAGTACGATGAAATTATATGGAAAAAGGGTGGCTAATATCCCTTAACACCATTTAATCCCATGCAATTTATCCTTTGAGATATAATAAAAAAATTAAAACATTATCTAAAGTTTTTTAATCAATGAACCATTATAATTAATTAGAATTAATAAACCCCCCTCAACTCTTCCATTATCCATTTTCCATGATGCTTTTTCCTAGTGGATATTCTAAGCTTCAAAAGTAGCCTCTCATGTTTGCAAGACTATGCATAGGATTAAGAAAGAGGTTTTATTCCATTTAAGTTTTAAAAGTTAATTTTGTGGGGTAAAAATGTCTAAAAAATACTTGAATAAACTCCTACTATGTGTTAAATTTATTCTCCATGTGTCATGAGGTTTCTTGATGCTTGTACTTGCTTGTGGGTGTTTGAGTTAGGATTTAGGTCTACTTAGGATTCTTGGAATTCTCACTACATTTTATCACCATAAGTATTTAAAAATACCTTCATAGAAATTTAAAACTATATATATATATATATATATATATATATACACCTTATTAACTCACCTATAGGCCTCATAAACTTTCTTCAACACCGCAAATGTTTTTCTCTTCATTCAACTTATGACATGCCTCTATGTGAATATTAGGCTTATCAGCTTACTATATCTTGAGAATGTATCTATTTTATCGTTTAATTATCAAAAAATAAGACAAAAATATCTCCACCACTTATTTAAATAATCCCCACACCTCAGTTTACTTTCAAACCTCTCATGTAATGCAAAGTTTTCCTCTTTTGCTCACCTTTATGCAAACAGTCCAATAGGTTATCCATTAAGCCTATTTGTGATTTTATCCATTTTAAGGAATTATATTTATTAATTAAATTTTTTAATAATATATTATATTATGTAAGTTTATCCAAAAAAACTTGATCTTTTTCATTCCTAAGAGAAGCAAGGATTATACTAGGAACTTCAAGGCACTACTTTCTTTGCAAAAATCTCATGTTTTGGTTATTAATTGTACATCTACATTGATAATTATTTTGATAATAATAATCATTTTTGGAATATTATATATGATTAAATCATTCCCTTATCCTCTCATACTTATTTTTATGGTAAAAACCCTCTCGAAGACATTTAAACTGCTCTCAAACATTTATCTATGTTTATGTAGCCTCAATTATTCTTCCTAACTATCTTGGTTCCATTTGATGATAATTTTTTCATGGTTTGAACTCTTAAATTATTTTTATAGTCTATGTGAATTAGGTCAATTTTTTGAATACTCAACCTAGGCATGAACAACTCCCAAGATGATCACAAATCCTTCAAACAAGAATCAAACCTTTATATCCTACCTATATGTTGACAGAGTCATACTTAAAATGTATAGTAATTATGTTTTATTTAATTTGGTTATGATAAATTGATGAAGTGAAAAAAATGATAATTTTATTTTTTTGTCTCCTCCATGCATTCCCTCATATCACTAGGGTTTTTCTTGTCAGCGTTCCTTTTTTGCACACTCCAATCACTAGAAAGAGGTTCTTGAGAATAACCACCTGCAACTTCTATTTTGGGACATCCATGAATAATGTCCTCTCTTGGTGGTGTTTTAAGGATACATATAAATCTTCTTATATCCTCTCACATTTTCCTCATGTCTTTAATGATATCCAAAATTTAACTATAAGGAGAAACCTGAGCTAGTAGGGGGTTTGGAGAGGTTTATTATTTTAAGGATGGTTTATGGAGCTAGGGGACTCAAAATGACTGATATTTAAATTAATTATAAAGGAATAAGATACCTTATCAACCCATAATTTCAATAGATTCAAAACTCCTTCATTAACTAAGCACCAACTAGTTGAGCTTTTTATCTTGTCAAGAATTTGATAGAGAAGATAAAATAGTTTTACAATATTTATGATCTAATTTTTTTTATCTAAACATGAATTTGAGCCAAATTTACTTGGATAATATTTTTAAATTTCATATAACTTTTTAACCAATGTTAATACCTACAACACACATTATTCTCCCTCTTTTTTTTGTGTAGAAAACCTTTTGTAACTACCTTTTCTCATTTGAGACTAATTTAAAATGACTTGAGAAGTGTTAGGCCACAAAATTAAATTTTATTTAAATTTATTTTAATTCATAAATCTTAGATCAAGTTTAGACTTGGACATAAAATAAATCTAAAAATGGTTTGCATTGGAGATGACTGAAACAAGCTTAACACAAAGAAAACACTTTACCTTAATTTCCTCAAAAATGCATTAAACAATTCTAAAATTATATAAGACATTAATTTAGACTTCTTATAAATGGAAACATAGTGAAAAAGGTCAAATTTTTATTAGACTCTCTCATGGTAGCCAAAATTGGTTAACATCTTAGGTGACATCCTAGGATTGCATACCTATTATGCACATTAGATCGGTTTCCTAGTCCATCTATTGGGCATGGAGTCATCTCTCACTCAAAATAAAACCTATTTAGACTTTGAATTTAGATTTAAAATTCCTTGAAACAACTAAAACAACTGACTACCTTCACTAATACCATAAAATAAGAATAAAACACACCAAAACAAGACACACACATAAGAAAACAATAAGATAAAACACTATACTACAAAGCACTTAGAGGAAAGATAAGAAACCAAAATAATGAAAAAAACTAACCTACACTATACTAACATACTCTAAAAACTAGATATATATCTAAACAAAATCATTCACTAGTAGTGCAAAATAGTTACCTTTCTTCATCAAGATTATGTGACTAACAAAATTAATGGAAACCATTCAATAATGGAATAGAGTAAACTATATGTTGATTTTCTTGAATCCTCTTATTCTTAAAAATAAACCCTATACACATCCTCCACCTTTATTCAATCATTAATTATCAAGGGTATATGATTAGATTGATATTGAACATGTTTAGGCTCTTTTTCATGTTTTGAAATTAACATGATAGATAGTGTCTTCTCTTTATTAGCCTCCATCTAGGATAGATAGATGATAGGAGATGTTATTTTGGTAGTATTTAACTCACCAATATTCTCTTCATAAACAAATTATATCTCTTCACAAGATGACTAATCAAACTAAATAAAATTAGATGGACCTTGTAACATACTTGTGGGACTAGATTTAAGACACAATTCATCTTATTTCTTGAGAGTTTGAGGCCAATGGAGGTTTTTTTAATCATCCAAGAGTGAAAAAAAATTATAAAAACTAATGGATAGATTGGTATGCCATATTGAATACACTAAACAAGTAATAATTAAGTGTAATTACCTCTTGGAATGTTAGAATTAGAGGTCTAATTCTTTCTTGCATATTGATTTGCTTGCCAAAGTTTCCTTATTCTATCTCTTTTATCCTATAGTATCCTTGTAAAAGAATGAAACCTAATCCAATTATCTCAAAAAAATTACTCAAAATTCCTTTATTATATTTTAAATCAATTAGGTCCTCTTATGTTTCATCAAACTCCTCTTTGTAGCAAGGGAGAGGCTCATCAAATTAAAGGAAGTAAGGAAGTTAAATTCATAAATTCACATTTTATTAAGGGATATCAATTTATTATTTATTTGAATATATTACAACCTAAAATTCATATTCATCCTAATTGGCTTGAACTTAAACCTCCAAATTTTTAGACTTCTCCTCATGAGTTATTAGTTCATTAGGAAATTCAAATTCTTCATAATTTATTTTCATCTCACCCACTGACGTATAGCCATCCTAATTATACTCATCAATGTCAAATACTACCATTGTGACTAATCCACTTGGTCATTTCCACTTTGAACACCTACCTATGATTCTAACATTTCAAATGTATCAAGTCCTAATTTCTCTTCATCTCTAAAGATTGGTTTGCTCTTTTCTTCACCAAGAGGAGTGCCAATGATGACCTCTTCATTAGATACACTTGAAGTAGCCTCATCATATCCTTCTTGAGACTCAATTATATATATAATTTGACCATCTTCATTGGCCTCTAATATAAAATCTTTTTTTTCAAGGACGGGTTGTTCAAACTCATAAATAAGCTTTGGGTTTTTGAGATAAATGAGTTTACCACTCTCCTCTTTATATTCACCAACCAATCCCTCAAACCTTGACATGATTTTATCTTCAACTCTCTCCATAATGACCTCCTTCTTCATTTGTATGATTTCTTGAATTTACTTCCATCATGGGATATTTTTAAGTCCTTAAGGAGGGATGGGTGGGGCTTGAAAAGCTTCATGTTCTTCTTTGGTCTCAATTTTCCAATATATGCTTGTTTTATTTTGTTTATCCCATGACTTCACCACTTGATTCCAAATTGGAATCTTAAAGGAACTTTTGGGGAGTTCTCAAAGAAGGGGAATGGATTTTTGTTCCAATATTTCCTCAGTATTTTACCTCTAAATAGAAATAAAACACTCCAATTTTGATTTATCTTGGTATTCAACCATCTCAAAAAGAACTTCATCCTTCTTTTGGATGTTTTTTGGATTGACCTCCATGATCCTAAAGATTTAAGAATGTGTGAAGGCCTTGGGATGTTATAGAATTAAATTAATTTAGAATTTTGAGGAAGAATAGATGGTGAAAAAGAGGGTTGAGGTAGAGTATGATAAATCACATGAGGATGATCATACTAAACTTGTTTCCATTCATGAACCACTGACTTGTCCTCTATTCATTGAATTAGGCCACCTATGTCCAACATATCACTAGTGATTATTTATTTATTCTCTCTCTTAATAGGTGCCCACTCTTTATTATTTAGATATAATTAGTATCTCACATTATGAATGAGATTAATAAGAAAACTTAGACCATAATCCCTTTATCTATCAATATCTATCATATGCCTTTCATATCCTAAGAGAGTTTGCTTGAATCTTAAGATAGATTGATTGAAAATGTGATTATGTTGACTAGGATTATAAAGGTCTTGACAAGGTTAATTAAAAGGATGAATAGGCTAAAAATAAGGTTGAATTTGGGTGGGAGGTGGCATATAGTATTGATGGAAATCTTGGTAAGGCTATTGAGGCAAAGAAGAAGGATGATGCTCTTGATAATAAGACTACTATGGATCAACATACTAATAATAAGGGTCAACCAACTACTAATAGGGATTAACATAAGATTGAGATGGATCGACATGGGGATGATAGTGATCAACATGCTACTCATATTATTCACTAACTTGAGTAAAATATAAATCAACTCCAAACTCACCCATGAAACCTCATGATGAAGGCAGAATAAAAGGATCAATTTCTTAAAAAATTACCTAGGTTTCTAATAATAAATGAATAAACTTAGAGTCACCATTGGTGTCTATCTTCATGCCTTCAAATTTTAATTCATTGAAGAACACACTAATGACTCTTCAATAGATGAAGTATCTTGTCCCATCAAGTGTGCCATAACTATTATCAACAAAATTTGTACACTTGAGGAGGTTGTTCAAGACTCCTCACTTAAATAATAGCATGGATAAATCTATAGGATATGGTTTCATTATTAGTGAGGTGAATCTATAGATAGGGATAGCTCATTTGATGTTATCACCCTTAAAATTACTACTAGATATATTGATTGCTTGAAATGGAAAAAGGATTAAAGGGACTAAAAGTAAACTAAAATAGGGAAGTGATGCACCAAATTAACACCCTCCACTTGAGTATAATTCAATAATAAAAAGAATTAGGCATGAATTTGATCACACTATTTAACAAGGACCTTCAATAATGAGTATTTAAATATGGAGGTCATAGACTATGTTGAATATAAGGTCTAATCAAGAAGCTTAATAAAGAAACTAATAATTTAAATCCACTTCTAAACTATGGATAGCTACTATAACTCACCATGTGACTTGAAAGAATATAATCCATTTGTAAAGAGGTAGGAGAGTACACATGAGAGAGAGTGAAAGCATTATTACTAGCATTAATCAATAATCACATAAGTACACTAGTTGAATAAATTTGAAAAGGTAAGAAACAACTTTATTCAAAATTCAAAGGCATATTCAAAGTGTTTATTTTAGTATGGATTCACCATACTTAGCCAAAGGAATCATAACAAGCCATTCAAGGCAAAATATATAGGATAAATAGAGGAAAAAGAGAATAGGCATAGGAAAATATCCAATGGCAAATGTCATCCACTTCAATTTAGTTACAACACCAAATGGAAGAGGACAAAAATATTCCTATCATAATATTTAACATGTGTTACTGAAATTGATGATGAAATTTACCAATTTGAATAGGATTTCTTGGTTAAAGCATTACAATGCACTTCTTGAAGGAATAACTACACTTAAAAACTTGACACATCGAATCTTTACCTCATTAGAAACCTCATTGCAACTCTATGCTCTTCGATGTTTATTCTAAATTGGTGAATATGAAATCTAAAATTAAATCTCATTCATATTGACAAGAACATGTACTTTGATGGTGTGATCTTGATTGATTTAAAAGAGGCTATGAAAACTAGCTAATCTCTTCATCAAAGGTCTAGTCCTTGCACATAACTATAATCACAACTTGATCACCTCCTAATAATCATATAAGAGATCATTCCACTTTTATTATAGATAGAACCATATTCATAATTTAAAAGTAGGTGCATTAGGTCTATTATGAGCTCTTGATAATCTTAATTGCCTACCAATAGATACATTTGGATATATTGAGGACATTGGAAACCTATATATCATTTGAGTGATCTTTAAGGGCTTTTAGGGAGACCACTAGACCTCTTTTCATGCTCAAGAAGCCTTCACTAGTGGTTTACCAACCTGCACATAGACAAAACCCCTATAAATAAGCCTATAAGAGCATTTTTTAGGCCATTTTCTATACTTTCCTAGTCCACATATATGATAAAATGACTCCATCAGGTGCTTATAGGTCACCCAAGTGTTTAGAGGGTCATTTAATGTCCTTTTAATTCATTATAAGAACTTATACTTCCATTGAGCTCTTAGAAGGGTTGGGAGAGGGTTTCAGGCCTATTTTGATCTTAAAAATGATTCATAAAGGTAAGGCTCTATACTAAATAATTAATTCCATAAAGTGATAAGTCACATGGGTGGATAACATCCCCTAACACCATTTTCTCCCATTCAATTTATCCTCTAATAAAAAACTTAAACCTTCTCAAGCCCTTCACAAGGTGAAAAGAGGATTTTTAATGCTTGGTCCTTGTAAGGATTGTTAATATGGAATAGTCTTTTTATAAATGAAACAATTCCATAAATTATAATTATTAAACCCCCTTGAACTCCTCCAATATCCATTTTACACCATGACTTTGCTCAGTGGAGCTTCTAATCTTCAAAATTAGTCTCCCGGGTTTGTAAAATTGCACATAGGACCAAGAGAGAGGTTTTTTACCCTTTAAATATTACAAGTGTATTTTTTTGTCTAATAATGAGTCCAACATACTTAAATGAACTCCCATTATTTTTTCAAGTGCTTCTTCATGTGTCATGAGGTTTCTTGATGCTTGTACTTTCTTATGGGTGTTTTAGTTAGGCTTTAGGTTTGATTAGGCTTCTTGGCCTTCTCAATAAATGTTATTACCTTAAAACATTATTAACACTTGGAAACCATATATACATACATTTTTAACTCTATAATATTCATAATAAATTTAATTCAACACCATAAATGTTTCTCTCTTCATTCAACTTATGACAATCCTACAGGTGAATATTAGGCATATTAACTTACTAGATATTGGGAATGTCTTTGGTGGATGGTTTCTTTCTTAACATAGTGTTAGTAATTTAACCTATCAAGATCAAATTACTACCCATATTTTATTAAATTTTTTAATAGCTATTTATAGCTGGTTAAACTAAGGAATTGTAGCCTAAAAACATAATTTTTTGATCAACAATGGCAAAATTGGGATTTAAAAGGTCATTAAATTATCCAATTCATCTTTATTCATATCTAAAAACATGAATTTATATTATGTCTAAATTTTCAAGTCATTAAAAGGTTACTTGATATGTTTCCTAAGCCTAAACCATTCCAAGTAGTGGAAAGTGAAATATATTTTTTAAACGGGTAAAAAGAGCTTATTTTCCTTTATTTTAAAAGAGAAGGATTACATACATATTATATATAGACAAGGTAGAGGGAGACAATTTTAGTCCATTGAAAAGACTTTTCAACAATTACATGGTGTTTCATGGCCATACAAGCCCTAAACTAGCTTTCTATTGATACTTTCCTACTTTGAACAAATGGACCTATCTATAGGTTTTTTGATCGTATGGTCTACTGGAGGAGAGTACAGGTTTGAAATTTGGCATGAATAAATTTAACTTATATGGATTAATCATGGTGTAATTGGTTTATAAATTGTATTCTCTAAGCTCATGAGCCATTTATTTGAAGATAGACTAATTTTAACGGCCCTACAACTAGAAAGGCAACTAGTTTTCTCCATTTTCTCCTCATCAAGGCAGAGTTTCAAGGAAAATCAAATAGTTATATAATATTAGGAAATTATTATACATCTCCATGGTCTCCTTTCACTTTTATTCATGTAATTAAGGGTCAAAAAATTCTCACAAAGTCAACCAGTCAATCTATAGTATTGGCATGCTTGCAAGCAAGGTTGTACAATCATAGAAGGAGATGGCATCTTCAAGTTTTCAATAAATTCATGTTTGTAGGGTTTTTATCATGGTTTTCATGTTTTCAATCTATTTTTAAAATTAATCCTCTAATAATTCCATTCCTTAAGCCGATCTCCATGATTCCATGTGTATTGTATGGTCTAGTTTAGCATTCTTTAAGATTTTTTTTCAAATTTTAAGGTTTTTTGAAGAAAAATATGTTTCAATTTTAGTTTCTTTCTCTATTCTAATGGAATCCAAATTCATGTGTTATGATTATTTTTTGCCCATGTTTACATTTGAATCCTTATCTTGTCCTTGTCTTACTCTTCCATGCTTCTTCCCCACCTCCATCTCTTTCACCTCATTCCACTGTCATACTCTATGTTTTCCACTATGTTTTACTGTTTTCTTATTCTCCTTTCATGTATTTTCATCATATTTTCATCTCCCTTCATCCCTAAAACCATCACCCATACCTTCATTCCTATGATAATCCATAATAATTCAATGGTTGATCAAGAATAACTATAGGTGTGAGCAAAGGATACATAGATCAAGCAAACATCATAACATAGGCCTATAGTAGGCTAAAATAGTCAAGTACTAATTTTAAAGTATAAATGAAGAGGAAATAAGAATTAGAGATAACTTAAATCCTATGAACAACAATATCCCACTATCATGAGAAGGAAAAATGAATGAAGGTCATATTCAGTGTGAAAAAGGGGTATATAAGTCATGAGACCTTATCTACAACCATACATTCTCATCTACAAGTCCATGCTGAAGGCTATAATAGTATTTTTATATACTTCCAATGATTTTAATGAGTTATGAACATTATATTCATAATTAAATATTGTAAAAATAGACCTCATATCAATAGACCTAGAGGGTTATAAAGAGAGGCTAGTAGCTTATACACACAAGAAAGTATCCTACAAGCTAATTCAATGAAACCCTATAGCCATGGTAGAAATGTTGATAAAGGAGTAAACCATTTATCATTACATGATATCAAAGAAGGGGTTTAAACTTGTTAATATGTTTCAAAAAAAATTACTAACATGTTAATAAACTTGGAGTCTTGTTAGGGCAAGACCAAGTTTTGAACCATTGTCATAGTCCATACAGACAGTCAGTTAAGGACAATGAAGGTGGTCTTTATCAAATCATGGAGTATTTCATTGGTGTATTTATCAATTATAGGTTATTAAGTCAAGGACTTAAATTACATAGTCAAGGTCAATTGTTAAAGAACAAATCCTATAGGCTATTTGAGGAGGAAAAATGTACACATACAATCATAACACTTAGAACCATATAGTCAAGCACAGTCAGGCAAGGGTTCTAATGAAGTGGTTTGTTTCGAATAAGTGAGATAGAGATCTTAATGATAAAATGATCAAAGGGATGTTTAAGGTGAAATGGTAAAGTTGACACATCAAGGTGGGTGGAAAAATTATGAAATAGGGAGGGCAATCACATAATCCTAAATACTCATTACCCCACATTAGACCTAAGGAATCATCATCTACAACCCTTAAAAAAGGAAGTTACAATGTATGTCATGCTTGGAGTGTGAATTATGGGTTTTATTTTCACTTTGTAAAGTCATTATGTGTTTGAATAATGTTATCATAACTTTGAAGTGGAAAAGTTCCTTCATGTTTTTATGTTAAAAAACTCTACAATGCCCCAAGCACATCTTATAGGCTTGTAAGGACACTCTTTAGGTAGTCATCCCTACAAACACAATAAAGATAATTGGACTATCAAATGATAGAATACACTTCCACATGAAGTGATCAAAAGGGAGAAGTCACACTAATTTCAAAAAGAGCATTTTACAAATGATAACATAAAGCCACCATGGATGACACCTACAACCTATATAGGAGCCTATGGGTAACCTTAAAAACTAGACCTATACTCATGTAAGTGAATGTGTCAAGAATTTATTTTAAAGGGTTTTTAATAATTCATAGGGCTATGGTCAGTCTAAAATGATCACGCTAACATGGGGACAAACATGACACTTTATACTTTGTACATCATGAAGGGTTTCTCCTTAACATTGATACATATAGTGCCAAAAAACATATCCTACATGCCTTTGCTCATTTAAAGAGGTTTCTAGAGAATATTTTACCTCCTTGGGGTTTGTTTAATCTTACAAGAAGGATTATATCAAAGAGATTTATAAACCCCTTACTACCTATCACCAAGCTCCCTCAAGGTTAACTTGTTATTCGTACAAGCATTAAAGGTACATTACAACAATCATATGTGAATTTTTTCAATGGATATGAGGGAAATCTGGTGAAAGGTTTTAATTTCCAAGGTAAATTCATATTTTAAAATTAAATGAAATAATTGTTTTTCTCAAAGAGAATTTTTGAATACTAAACTTTACAAAGGTTTTAGCCCTACTTGAACACATTTATGTTTTAAACTTGGCAAAAAAGAATAGGGGTTAGATTTAGCATGTTAAGATCATCAAGGGGATAATTAAATATTTAAAAAAACATGATGAGATAAAAAAAAGGGTAATTTAATTCAAAAATACTCACCTTCACTTCACAAAGATGTTAGAATAGTAGATGTACAAAATATGCCAGTTCTGAGGCGTAAAATGTCTTGTTAGAGGTTTAGACATGCTTAAAATAGGGATAGAGTATGTTTTAAAAACTATTGAAAAGGATATTAATATAATTAAGGATTATTTGACCTTAAAAAACTCTTATACTCATGAAATCACATTCAAAAACAACAAAACTCAGTCACATATGCACATAGTCCATGCACAGGGATAAATTTGAGGATTCTGGGAACTACATGTGGAATTTTGACTTGAAATTTTGTAAAAAAGTTTATTATGAGTGGTATAATAATATGAAAATTGTTTTTGGTCACTGTATGAGTGGATATACTCACTATTTTTTCATATTACTTAGCATGTCTATTTGAGGCCACCATTGGAGCATGCATCATTCTGGAGTGTCACAGACGTTTTGAAGACCAAGTAAAAGTTTGAAAAGAATGTAATTATGTTTATACATAATAATAATAAATTTAAATAGTATAAAAATTCCAAATTTTATTCAAACTATGCTCATACATGTTTATGCAAGCAAATAGGCATATAGGCCAAAAAGGGATTTTTTGAATTTTCAAGAAAAATGTTCTTTCAGAGTGTTTTGATATAATTTTATAGAAATAATGATGATTTTTTTTTAGTATTTTTAAATTAGAGGCAGAGGTATTTTCATCTTGGTGAAGGTTTTCACTCTTTACAATTCTAGGCACCCTTCTGAGCCTCCTATTTAGATGCTCGAATCTTTCACCACATGTGGAGTTTGGATTAATGATATTAGTATGTTTTGAGGACTCATATGAAATTATAATTCATGAAAAATTTATATTAGTTGAGGGACTTTGATATATAAACAATCTCTAAGAGCGTAGGTAGTCCAAAATGCAAGCAAAACCCTATAGGCATATTTCATCTACATCATAACATTTCATATATTTTGCATGGGAACCCAATATTTTCATGAATTTTAGGGGGATAAGTATTATACACATGAATGTAATAATTTTTTGATTTAGAATTTTGTTCTTCATGAATCATCATTTTGAAGATTCAACTTTAAAGCCCTCCTAAAACCTCAAGAAACTAGTTTTGCAAAGAGTTGATTTTATTTCCATCAAATAATAATTGTTAAACATGAATTATTTTCATATTTAAATTTAACTTAGAGAGTATTTCATAAATGTCAATTTTATGTATGGATCTACATAGATGAGGGAAAAAATCATGTTTTTTGTGGAAAAATGCATGTAAAATGAGTATAAGATAGCTCAATGAAATATAATAAATGTATCTCAAAGAATAATAATTGTTATGAATCCTAAAATCTTAATTTTATAATAAATAATCATATAAGTGACCCTACTATCTTGATCATAATGGCCAGTCTATAGGAAAATGGAGAAAAATAGACCTAGTCAACCTTGTTGACTAAATGGTGAGTGTTTTATCATCAAAATCACATACATTTTAATTATTAAAGTTTTTATAGGTATATATAATTGTTTTTTAGGTTTTATTTCTTCTTTTTGTATGGTTAATGGAGTTTAAATGCATAAATTAGCTTTTAGACCTATTTGGTCTATTAGGCTTAGTTAGTCAAATACTCAAGTTAATGTTTGACATTGGATGGATGTTCAAGGAGTTATAAAATGTATTTCCACACCAAATTTATGAATTTATCATGTATTTTTATGCCAATTATTTATATTCCATGGACCATTTCATGCAAAGGAGACTAGTTGGAGTTAACTAGTCAAAGCTTCAGTTAACCTTTTAAAAGCTATATTGATTTTCATGTAATCAATATTCCAACTTGACTTTCAAACAAATCAAGTGGATTTTATTTTTGAATATTGGCATATAATCATTCATTAATGATAATTTAAATGTTAATATGAGCCCACCACCCTTTTTATATGACAAGATGGAGATTTTACATGTTTTGAAGGTTTTTGAATATTGTAAAAGGAGTTAGTCTTTGGTTAACTAAAAAAGACTAATTCATATTAAATTTGAATGACACATTAGATATAGGTTAGATTTGAGATATATACATTTAATTTTTAATCCATTTTTCATGATTTTGAAGTAGAGAAGAAATTGTAATTGAAACCATTTTTATCAAATAAAGAAGATTTTGTGCATATGTTTTTTGGATAAAAATAGAGTGTAATTTGACTGTGTACTAGCATAAAAGTGAAATATACATTTAATTTTGGTAGGTCCTTTCCATGACTACTATGAAAATATCATTCTCTATAGGTCATTAGAAGAGCTAGGATTTAAATTTGCTTTGTAAACTTATTTCAGGATTTCTTTTGAAACACTGATGTTTAAGATTGAATGCAGAGTTTTATTTTATATTCATATATGTTTCTTACTTAGTTTTAAAAATATTTAAAAGAATACCAATAATTCAAGTGCATCAACCCATTAGATATGATTTTCCATTTCAGTTTCCTTCTCCATTTTCATCCCAAAAATTAAAAGAGTTTAGTTTTAGAGATAAATCTTAGGGGAACCAACCCTCTCTAGAGGTTCTTTTCAATATAGAGTCATCCATACTCTAATAAGATTTAATTTTATTATATGAAGAGAATGTGTGAATTTAACATCTTCAAATAGGGTTCTCTCTAGAGTGATAATATTTTTTGGTACACCTAATGGGACACATTTTACACACCAGCCTTTGGAGGCATTTAAAAGATCAATGCAACTTTCAAGCACTCAAAGCTAGTTCAAAATATTAGGTATCATTTAGAATATTGAATAATTTTATCACTTGGTTTACTAATGGTCTTTAATGGCTTGTTTTAGTATGGATTCATAAAATCCTCACTATGATCATTATGACCAACCACACTAGGATCCTCATCAATTGTATGAGGACCTATACTAGTCATATATAGGAATATTGCCTTGATCCTCCTTATGAATAGCCAATACATCATAATAATTTCCCTAACCTACCCTATCATGATCCATATTAATCACCTAACCAACATAATCATGACCATTTTGTAGCTACCCAATTCATACCAACACTTAAACAAACTTTAGTGAGCCCTAAAAAACATGTACTAGAGCTATACTCTTACTCACCAAATCCATTACGTGAGAGAGTATTTTCAATAAATAAAATCAAAATGGGCATTCGTTGATAGAATAAATTGGGGAAATCTCATTGGTGAGATGATGAATGTAGGTGGTTACATTCAAAGTATTGAGGATAAATTAGAAGGCCTCAAGGAATAATAACTCTAACCTCACTTTTATTATATGTCATCCATTCCTCCTCAAGTGACCATTCCAAGAACCCCTTTGAGTTTCCCAAATTCCTCATGTGTTACTTATATCTTCCCTTAATGGATATATATAAAAAAGAACTACCAAAGAAAGAAATAGATTATTATGGCATAGCCTACTGTTGAGATCACTAACCACTTTAAAGAGAATATATTCTAGGAGAATATTGATAACTAGATCAAAGATTTGGAGTTAAAGACAAGGAAAGAGGAGGAGAACTAGAATCAAAAAGTCAAAAAGGAACCTATATCTTTCCCATATTGGTCCCAAATCATGCAATCAATCCAATCCAAAGCTACTTAGCTTTCACCCATCCCTCCTTAGAAGCCTAAATCTTTTCTTTCATGAAAAACCATGCAAAAAATAGTTTAGTAGAGAGAGGAGGTGATAATTATTCAAGTTTAATAGACTCAAGAGAAAAATTAGGTATCTATGGCACAACCATTGGATCTTTCTCAGCTTTTTCAGTATTTTAAGGGATGTATTATGCCTACCCTAGAGAAGGAACACATTATTTCCAAGGTATAATATCAAGTTGTAGTTGATGTAGATGGAGATGAAAGAGTATTGCATGAACATAAGGAGGACATCATCATAGACACACTAAATTTCAAGAATACATGTTGTATAAGAAATTGATGAAGTCAAAGAGATTGTTATTGTGATTGAAGATCAACCAAGAGTATAATTGGTACTCATTTTCGATCACTTTTTCAAGCTCTTGTTCTTCATGATGGATGGTAGCCATTGTTGGATCAATGAGCTCATGGAAAATAGATGTTGTATAAGAAATTGATGAAGTCAAAGAGATTGTTATTGTGATTGAAGATTAGTTAAGAGTATAATAGGTACTCATTTTTGATCACTTTTTCAAGCTCTTGTTCTTCATGATGGATGGTAACCATTGTTGGATCAATGAGCTCATGGGAAACACTTTAATTGTTCAATTTGAAGGTGTTTTCCATGAGCTCACTGATCCAACAATGGCTACCATCCATCATGAAGAACAAGAGCTTGAAAAAGTGATTGAAAATGAGTACCAATTATTAAAAGAACTTGGAGATACTTTGTAGGCTTATAATCACAATGAAGAAGTTCCAATTGTACTTTAAGATATTAAGAACAAGTCTTTATATATTTTTGATATCTTTTGTTTTAAGTATTCTTTACTAGAATGTGGTCTATTGTAGGATGAGAAGAGTGCTTTTAATAAGCAAGAAGCAGTTATTTTCATAGAAGATGACATGTTTAAACATCTCATGCATGGTTATCTATCTCTCTCATCATCTTTAAATGCTTATATACTCTTGGAAGTTGATTATGAAGACAAATGGCCTCAAGAAGTCATAAAATTAGATTAATCTCCCTTAGAGTTCAACCTTGAAGATACAACATGCTGGTCTACATGATTATGATCAACAATTGAAGATGTTCTTATAAAGTATATGGATTGAGAAGCATGATTATTGGGTATTGGATCTATACCTACAATCAATGTACCTAAGAATGGATGTTGGGATCCTAACTAAACCATCAAGAGGACATGAGCTTCTAATTGCTCCTAGTTTCAAAAAAGAGCTATTAAGAGATGGAAGATACATTTTCAATATTCTATGGTACATCAAATAGCTTTCCTTTTGATATAGGTGGACCAACAAGGTGGAGGTCAGTTTATACATAATAGACTACCTTTTGTAGTTTCATTTCTCTAAGTGCATATCTACACATGCTTTCAATAGTTGTTTTTACATTTTTAGTTGTTGTTGTCCATTCCTCTAAGTGCACATGTGCACATGTTTATTGTTGTTATGTCATTTGTCTTGTCTATCTTTGTCTACAAAAGAATTCTAAAATTAGTTTTTATCCAATTTTATCATAACCTAAGTTTTTGAGTTCTTTGACCAATAGGCTTGTCAAAACTTTAAAGTCACCAAATTTTTTAGTAATTTGACCTATCAATAACAAATTACTACACTTATCATACAAAAAATTTTCAAGAAACCATTTAATATATCTTTGTAGCTAGTCAAACCAAGGAAATATGGCTAAAACACTATTTTTGAGCAAAAATGTCAAAATTGAGATTTAAAAGGTCATTAAATTATCCAATTCATCTTTATTCATATCCAAAAACATGATTTTAGCCTATGTCTAATATTTTATGTCATGAAAAGGTCATTTGATATGTTTCCTAAGCCTAAAAGGCCCTGAAATATACCACACATGCCAAATTTACAAGTTTAAAACATGGAAAAGGTTGAAAAGTCTATTTTTTCATGTTATAACACATGACACTTCTCAAATATTCCATTCCAAGTAGTGTAAAGTGAAATATATCTTTTAAAAGGGCAAAAATAGCTTATTTTCCTTCATTTTACAAGAGAAGTATGGATTCCATAAAAATTCCATACATACAACATAGGGGGAGTCAATTTTAGGCCATTACCAATATTCAGTAGAAATTATATGGTGTTTCATGTCTATACAATCCCTAAACAAGTCTTGAATTAATACTTTCCTACTTTGCACAAAGGGATAGGTTTTCCAATGGTACGGTCTACTGGAAGAGAGTACATGTCTAAAATATCAGTTAGATGGATTCCGTATAGTCTAATTGATTTATAAATTGGATTATCTAGGCTCATGAGCCTTTCAGTTGAAGATAGGCTAATGTATGTTGCCCTGCAACCAGAAAGGCAACCAGTTTTCTCCATTTTCTCCTCACAAGGGTAGAGTTTCAAGGAAAATCAAATAGTTATAGAATCTTGGGAAATTTTTATAACTCTATATGGCCTACTTTAGATATTATTCATGAAATTTAGGTTCAAACAAATATCATAAAGTCATCTAGTCAATTTGTAATATTATCATGCTTGCAAGGAAGGTTTTATGGTAATGGAAGGAGATGACATCTTCAAGTTTTCAAAAAATTCATGTTTTCAAGGTTTTAATCATGGTTTTCATGTTTTCTATCAATTTATAAAAGGAATACTCCAATAATTCCATTTATTAATCCCATATCCATGCTTCCATGTGTTTCAAATGGGCTAGTTTAGCATTCTTTAAGGAATTTTTGCAAATCTTAAGGTTTTTTGAAGAAAACTATGTTTCAATTTGAGTTTCTTTCTCTCTTCCAATGGCATCAAAATTCATGTGTTGTGATTATTTTTTTTCCAATGTTTTCATTTGAATCCTTATCTTGGACTTGTCATACTCCTCCATGCTCCTTCCCCACCTCCATCTCTTTTACCTCATATCAATATCATACTCTATGTTTTCCACTATGTTTTGCTCTTATCCTATTCTCCTTTCATGTATTTTCATCATTTTTTCATCTCTCTTAATCCCTACTACCCTCACCCCCACCTTAATTCCATGGATCATCCTCAAAAAGTCAATGGTTGATCAGGAATAGCTATAGGTATGAACAAAAGATACATAGATCAAGCAAGCATCATAACACAAGCCTATAATGGGCTAATTTAGTCAAGTATTGATTTTAAAGTATAAATAAAGAGGAAAGAACCATAAGAGATACCTTAAAGAATATTCACAACAAGATCTCATTATCATGAGAAGAAAAAAGGAATGAAGCTCATGTTTAGTATGAAAAGGGGGTATATAACTCATGAGACCTTATCTATAACCATGCATTCTCATCTGCATATCCATGTTGAAGGCTACAACAATAGTATTATATACTTCCAATGATTTTAAGGAGTTCTAACCATTATATTAATGGTTAAATATTTTAAAATTAGACCTCATCTTAATATACCTAAAGGGTTATGAAGAGAGGCTAGTAGCTTATACAGACAAGAAAGTATCCTACAAGCCAATTCAATATAACCCTATAGCCATGGTAGCAAAGTTGATAAAAGAGTAAACCATTGATCATGACAGGATATTTGAGGAAGGGTTTAAACTTGTTAAGATGTTTAAAAAAAAAATAAGAACATGTTAATTACCTTGGAGTCTTGTTAGGGCAAGACCAAGTTTTGAACCCTTGTCATAGTCTATACAGATAGTCAATCAAGGACAATTAAGGTGATATTTGTCAAATGGTGGAGTATTTCATTAGTGTAGTTATCAATTATAGGTGACTAATATTGAGGACTTAAAAAACATAGTTAAGGTCATGTTCCAAATAAAAAATCCTACAAGCTATTTGAGGAGGAAAAATATACATTTATATCCATCAAGGTTATAACCATACAGTCAAGCATGCTAGGTAAGGGTTCTAATGAAATTATTTGTTTCCAATAAGTGAGATAGAGTTATTAATGATAATAGGCTCAAAGGGATGTTTAAGGTGAAATGTTCAAGTTGACCCATCAAGATGAGTGGATAAATTATCAAATAGGGAGGGCAATCAAAAAATCCTAAATACTCATTACCCTACATCAGACCTAAGAAATCATCATCTACAGCCCTCAAAAAAAGAAGTTACAGTGTCTATCATGATTGGAGTATGGATCAAGGATTTTGTTTTTAATTTATAATGTCATTGTGTGTTTTAATAATGCTATTATAACTTTGAAGTGGAAAAATTATTTCATATTGTTATGTTCAAAAACCCTATAGTGCCCCAAGCACATTCTATAGGCTTGTAGGGACACTCTTCAAGTAGCCAAGCTTACAAGCTCAATCAAGATAGTTGGAATATCAAAGGATAGTATAAAATTCCACATGAAGTGGTAAAAAGTTAAAATTCATATTGAGTTCAATAAATTCCCTTTATAAATGATAACATATAGCCACCATGGATGACACCTACAACCTATATAAGAGCCTACAAGCAACCTTAAAAACTAGACCTAGACTTAAGTAGTTAAATGTGTAAATAATGGATTTTAAAAGGTTTTGACCAATTCATAGGGTTATGGTAATTTTAAACTAATCATGATAACATGGGGAAAAATATGAAACCTTATACTTTGTACATCATGAAGGATTTCTCTTTAGCATTGATATCTATATTGCCAAAGAACGCATCCTACAAGCATGTGATTGTTTAAAACGGTTTATAGAGGATATTTGAACTCTTTAGGGTTTTTTAAATCTTAAAATAGTAATTATACAAAATATATCCTTCTAAACACCTTGATACTTATCACCAAGCTCCCTCAGGGTCAACTTGTTGTCCATACAAGCATTAAAGGTATAATACAACAGTCATATGTGAATATTTTCAATGGATATGAGGGAAATATAGTGAAATTTTTTCATTACCAAGGTAAATTAATCTTTTCAAATGATATGAGATAAGCTATTTTATCAAACAAACTTCTTAAAGATTAAACTATATACAGGTTTTAGCCCTACTAGAACAAAGTCATTTTTTCAACTTGGAAAGAAAGAATATGGGTTAGATTTAACATGTTGAAATCATCAAGGGGATAAATAAATCTTTAAAAAAACATTATGAGACATAAAATTGTAGTTTACACTTCAAAATAATTACCTACACATCGCAATGATGTTGGAATAGTATATGTATGTAATATGCCAATTTTGAGGCCTAAAATGCCTTGTTGGAGGTCTAAACATGCTTAAAACAAGGGTAGAGTAAGTTTTTAAAAAAAATTAAAAGGATATTAAGATAATTAAGGATTATTTTACCTTAAAAACTCTTATAATAATGAAATAACCTTCAAAAACACCAAAATGTAGTCAAATATGCACACAGTCCATATATGGGGGTAAATTTGAAGGAAATTTGAGGATTCTGGGAGTTACGAGCGAAATTTTGACTTGAAATTTTGTACACAAGGTAGTAATGAGTTGTATAATCATTTTAATTTTTTTATATGTCCATTTGAAAAGTGTATATACTTTAGTTTTTGTCATATTCCTCAACATGTCCATTTGAGGCCACCATTGGAGTAGGCATCATTCTAGAGTACCAAAAAGGTTTATAAGCCTGGGTAATATTTTAAAAATCATGTGAAAATGTTTTTAAATCATAATAATACATTTAAAGTCTGGAAAAACTCAAAATTTTATGCAAACCATTCTCATACAAGCTTATGGAAGCAAATAGGCATATGGGCCAAAAAAGGATTTTTTGTCTTTTCAAGAAAAATGTGATTTTAAAGTGTTTTTATAGAATTTTATAGACCCCATGATTATTTTTTAAGTATTTTTAAATTAGGGTAAGATCTATTTTCATCTTGGTGATGTTTTTAACTTTTTATAGATCTAGGCACCATTTTGAGCCTCATGTTCAGATGCTCATATCTTTCATCACATATGGAGTTTGGCCAAAAAACTATTATTGTATTTTCAGGACACCTATGAAGTTATAATTAATTAATAATTGAGATAATTTGATGTGATATGCTTTATGAACAATTTCTAAGAGCGTAGGCATCCCAAAATGCAAGTAAAACCCTATAGGTAAATTTCCTCCATGTGATAACTTTGTATATCTTTTACACGAGAACCCAATATTTTAATGAATGTTAGGGGGATTAGTGTGACACATATAAATGGAAATGTTTTATGATTTGGAGGTTTTTACTTCATAAATAACCATTTTGAAGATTCAACTTTAAAACCTCCTAAACCCTTAAAAATCCAATTTTGTGAAAAATTGTTTTTTTTTTCTATAAAATAATTATGGATCACACTAAAATATTTCAAAAAATAAAATAAACTCAGATAATATTCCATAAATGTCAATTTTATGTATGTAGTTGTGCGGATGAGGGCATAAATCATGTTTTTATGGAAAAAATCATGTAAAATAAAGTATAAGATAGTTCATTGAAATATAATAAATGGATATAGAAGCCTAATAATTTTTTTAAATCACAAAATATTAATTTAATCAGAAATCATCCTATAATTACCCCTACTAGCTTGATCAAAATAGCCAGTCTGTAGGAACATGGAGCACAATAGGCCTGAATGGTGAGTGTTTTCTCATCAAAATCACATACCTTATGATGATGAAAGTTTTTAAAGGTCTATTTAATTGTTTTTTCAAGTTTAATTACTTATTTTTTTAGGTTTAATGGATTTCAAATGCATAGATTGGTTTATAGGCCTATTTGGTCTATTATGCCTAGTTAGTCAAATACTCAAGGTAAAATTTGGTGTTGGATGGATGTTCAAGGAGTTATAAAATTTATTTAAATGCCAAATTTAGGACTTTATTAAAAAGTTTCATGCACATTCTTCAGCTTCCATGGACAATTTCATGAAAATGAGATTAGTTGGAGTTAACTAGTCAAAGCTTCAATTGACCTTTTATAAGATATCTTGATTTTCATGTAATCAATATTCCAACTCAGCTTTAAAAAAAATAAAGTGGACTTTATTTTTTAATATTGGCATAAAATCATGCATGAAGGAGTATTTTACTTGTCACATGGGTCCACCACCTCTTTTCTACATCAAGATGGAGGATTTTGCATGTTTTGAAGGTTTTTGATGATTGTTTTTATATTTTAAAAGGATTTAGTCTTTGTTTAACTAACCAAGACTAATACTTATTCATTTTTAATTAAAAATTTTATATATGTTATATTTGAGACATATATTTTGTATTTTTTAAGCCATTTTTCATGATTCTTGAAGCAGAGAAGAAATTGTAATTGAAACCATTTTTTATCAAATATGTAAACACTAGAAAACTGCACACTTATAGTTTTTAATGACTAAATGCCTTAGGACCCCATAAATACCACCTAAAACTTATTACAACTTAAAAAACCCCTCTTAACCTAACTAAATCACTAGTCTCCTATTCAAATAATACTATTTGAAAGTACTATTCACTATCACTATTCATTATATGACCCACTATCACTATTCATGATGACATGACAAGTGACATGGAAAGTGACATGGTGTGTAACATTAAAAGTCACATGGAAGGTTATTTGGGAAAGTAACATGGCTTAGAAGTGAGGTGGCTTGATTTGGGACATCATACCCCACTCGAGACCCTTTCCCAAGGTGCCCAATGATCTCATTTAAGCATCACAAGGGTCCCCCCTTGAAATATGGTGTTTTTAACCTTAAGAAGACATAATTAAACATGAATTTTTTCTTTAATACATGAAATTAAACTTCAAAATTATATATCTACCTCTTTAGTGCTTTGGAAAAGACAAAGGGCACTCATTTTTTATTTTTAGCCCAAATGGGAGACCCATGATCAAGGTGGGAATCCCACCACCCTCATATTTTAACTCATTCATGTACCCACATTGAAAATGATGGCACTTTTTGTGTTCCATATCTTTAAGTTCTTGGATGAAGACAAGAAAGGGTGGTGAAAAGACTTTGGTCTCATTTAGACCCATGTGCATGATTCTCATTCAAAGTTGGATTTATGTGTGAGGTGGGAGACACACCAACCCAAATGGGAGACCCATGATCAATGTGGGAATCCCACCAACCTCATATTTTGACTCATTCATGTTCCATATGTAAAATGGAACCACATTTTTTGGGTAATCTCTTTAAGTGCTTGCATGAAGAAAAGAAAGGGTGATGAAAAGTCTTCAGCCTCATTTAGACCCATGTGCATGATTCCCATTCAAAATTGGATTCATGTGCAAGGTGAGAGACACACCAACCCAAATGAGAGACCCATGATCAAGGTGGGAATCCCACCATCCTCATATTTTGACTCATTCATACACTAGATGTAAAATGATACCATACTTCTACAATTCCCTATTTTGGCATGATTCTTCACAACAAACACTATAAATACCCCCCTCTCTGTCACTCAAGGTTAAGTTAATAGTCAGTATTTGGTTATTAAAACCTTGTTTTAGGTATTTTAAGGAGGTCATAATTTTGGAGGTCATCTACATCTTGGAGGAATATAATTCAAATCAATGAAGCTCTATTAAAATTACCTCAAGACATCTTCAACAACATCATCAACAACAACATTCTTCTTCAAGCTTAGAAGGTAACATTTGATTTTGTTTCTTCAATTTCATTATATAATAATCTTGGTTTTTTAATAACTTCATCCATAATTATCAATTTTCTCCCCTTGTCATTTCATTAACTTGATTCGTTTGCTCCCTTTCCATCTTTTATCCATTCACACCATTGCCACTTTTACCCTCCTTATCCTCTTCCCCTTTTGCCATCTTAACTAATTACCTTCTTACCTCATAAAAAATTCACCCAATTATCCCATTTTAATATTTAAATTTGTATTACCTTAAGCATTTATCAACCAGCCAAACCACCTTTCTTTAATCCCTTGTTAAATTTCTAAACCAAAACCATAGCCTTGTCTTGATTAATTTTCAGCATTAGTTGCTCTATTTAGTCATTGTTTTAAGAGAACTTAACTTTCTTGTCTTAATTTAGTTATTTGTTTTTATTTAATTGTATTTGATTTCAGGTATTATTTGTCTGAAATTCAAGTATATTTCCTTTTTATTCATAAACTTAAGTGTTAAAAGTAGGTGGATTGACAGTCTCCTAGAAATCTTTCACTTCTAGGATCTAGCTCACACTATGCATTCCACCTAAATACTTGTCTAAAAAAAAAGTTTTATGGTAGTGATTTATTATTTAAATTCATTATTACCTATCCATAGATTATTTCTCATAAATTATAGATTTAAAACACATTCAATAGGTATTCTTCTACACACCCTTTTTAACTAGTTTCTTCTTTTCACACTTAAGAAAAAGCCAAAATTAGATAGAAATATTTTAAACCCAGTGGGACCCTTAATTTTTTTGGGGTTATTATATGTTTTAGGACATTTATAATTGAGTTATTTAAATTTATTTAGTTTAATTATTAGAAAATTAAGCTTCTTTCTTTACAAAAAAAGAGAAAAAAAAAAGTTTTAGTTGCATTTTTTAGAAAATTAAATTTTATTGCATTTCTAAAAAGAAAAAAAAGAGCATTCATCCCAGGATTAGGATTGAATTTTCATGTTTAATTTAGGTGAATTTTATTTATTCTTGTCTTCATTCAAATTTTTTTAAAAAAATACTTTTGGTTAAAATTGGGTGCATCCATTGATTACGTATTTGGTTTTAGCTCACCTAGTTTAATTAAAAGCATTATGAATTAATCATAGTTTACAAATGTTACACAAACCAAACCACTTGCACAAAAAAACATCAAAATAGACTTGAGACAAGACCCATCTATTATTTTATCACCTAATATATCTCTTGACCTTTTCTTGGTTATCTTACTTAGATTTAATCAAAAAAGGGTTAACCAACTCAGTTCTTTGACTGAGTATAAACTTTAGAAATCGGTACACATTGGCTAAGCACTAGCACTAGCTATAAGATTTTGACATGAGGGAAGTAAGACAAAATTACCAAGCCATGTACTTACATCAATTTAGACTTATATTGAGTACCTAGATGTAACCCATAACCAAACATAGACTACTTGGTTGAGGACCTATTTAAGCCCATTTCCTTTTCACACTTTTCTAAGGGATACACCAAAAGAGAGATTAAAAAGAAACCTAAGATTTAATTTACTCTTAGTTAATAAATTGTTTTAATTGAGTCTTATTTTATTTATATTTGTTTGAGGTATGAGAACATATCATCCTTTACTTATCTTCTCATATGGTTCTCACTTGCCAACAACAAAAAGACCTTGAGGAACAAAACCCATCACCAACTTCCACCTCTTCATCCATGGAACACATTTTCAAACCCATAAAATCCCCTCACTCTCTAGGAATTCCTACTCAGGTAGTCCTAAGAGATGTATATTTTTCCACTTTCCTAAACAACAATCATGCAACCTTACAACACTACCTAAGAATCACATCTCACCAAATCCCATTTTTGATCCCACCTATAGATTCACCTTATGGCATGAATTTCCACCTCATGGGGAATACCTCAAATACCATGGGAACTAATCAACCTTTAGTTTCCAAAATGTTATCATCAACCAAAAACTCCCTCAAAACTAACCAACCAACCAAAAATACCACTGCCCTTATAAATCTTACTAATCACTCCCCCACAATAGGATTTCCCACCTATAACATTACCCATACTCCTTTAATTACCTCCAATCTATCAAACACTAATCCACTTCCAAGCCTTGTAGTATCCATACCCTCCATGTTACCACGAATCAGCATAAGATTCACCACCCTTCCATCGACCACTAACCCAACCACCACTTTGACCCAACACATAGCCTTTAGTTATCCTCAGAAACCATAAGGGCATATGACTACTATCCAACCACATAATTATACCCAACCATTAACATTCAAATAAAAATATCTATCTTCCATCCAACATCCAAAAACTACATACCAATATGTGGACTCATCTCAACCATCTACTAACTATTCACACGTTGCTTAACATCAAAAAAACATACCATATAACTACACATCCCAATAACCTCAATCAAACTTCATGAAGTTTATCATGGATAAGATGCTACCCTTGAGTTATCCATCTCTAAAGCCCATAATCTCTTATCTTATGATCAAATTTTCAATGAACCTATTCATCCTTTGCCCCCCATCAGACCTTATCCGACCTAGTGGGAACTTCCAAAATTTACCAAGTTTAATAGTACAAAAGACCCTCAACAACATTTAAGAGAATTTAGGAATTCATGATATTTGATTAACCATGATGATTCTTGTCTCCTCTATACATTTTTTATGTCATTATCCAAACCAACATTATATTGGTATAGTGTCATACCCAAACATTCCATTCTCTCTTTCACCCAATTAGCCTAAAACTTCTTGGATCACTTTTCAATCAATATATCCAAGAAAGTTTCTATTATTGACCTCTACTCCATTCAATAATTTGAAGATGAATCTATTTCTAATTTTGTGGCTTGTTAGAGGATCTTAATCAACCAAATTTACTTTTCATTACCTCAACTTGAGCTTATAGAGCTCTTCACCCAAGCATGTGTAAAACATATTTCATCCACATTGCGTGTCCAAAGCTTTTGGACCTTTGATGTATTTTTTTACCATGGCTCACAAACTAGAAAACAAAGCCATTGATGAAGGAAAATTAAATTTAAAGATCAAGAACTCAACTTACAAACCCAATGATCACTTTTATTTTAGATCAAACAACTAAACTAATCTCAACATTAAAAATAAAGCAACCACCAATGCCATTATCCTCAAAGCTGCACCACTACCATCTACCAACCAATAGAACCCAGGGAACCAAAAATCTAACTCCTCTAATTATTCAAACCAAAACCAAAGGAAAAAACATAGAATAATCATAAGAAATTAACTCCACCTTGGGAGCCCTATCCTTCTATTTTGGAAAAGTTACTAAAAACCAATATCATCTAACTTCTACTAATTAAACCACCCTAATAGCTTGATGCTTCTCACCCCATACTGAGTTGGTATAATGAGAATGACCATTGCGCCTTTCACCTAGTCATAGGACATGACCTCAATAGGTGTAACACCTTCAAATACCTTGTAAAATCCCTCATTTACAAGTGAGAGCTTACATTGGACAATCCCAATATACCACTGAACCAAGCCCTTGACATATTTTAGAAGCCTTTCCCTAATCATGATCCTTTTACCCCTTACCATGAAAACAAACTATACCCATGTCATGAAACACATACTATTAATATGGTTACTAAAAAAACCATTATTAAAGAAAACATTACATTAACCACCTCTTTCGCCATTCCCTTAATAGAAGAAAAAAAACTACCTTCTATTCCTTTAAACACCCAACCAAAGGAAGCCACCATAACCTCACCTCCATTAGAGGATACCACACCTACTTCCCATATCACATAACCATCCACCCCCTCTTTAGAATCTATCTTAGGAGATAAGATGAATTCATCCACCCAACCTCTAATTTTGGAACCTTCTATCAAAGGTGAAGACAAAGGTAAGGGAACCAAACTATAACTTCTAACCCCTTCTTTGGCAGACTAACCTAGCCATTCTAAACCAACTAAAACCTCCACCCAACCATTCAAAACCTCCCCCAAATTAATCAAAACTACAACACCTAAACCCACCAAGATAACTAAAGTGATCAAATCCCCTCCAAAACCAACAACCAGAGAAGTAAGACCACTAAAAGGCCCAAACCCCCAAATTTTACCTCTCTCAACCTTGCCTTCCATTTTGGGTCCTCATCCCTCTACCTTGAACATGAATTCCACCATTTTTACTAAAAATCCACCACATTTATTGGTCACACCTTCATACTTTATTTCTAAGACACCTTTCCTCACTACACTAACAATTCCTAAGTTACCTACCTTGCCCTCCTCTACCTCCAGCTTGTCAACCATCTTGCCTAAATGAAAACCATCAATCAAGCATACCACTTTACCTAAGACACCTACCACTAAATTTACATCCACACAACCTTTTACTTCAACACCCAAAATAAAATCTAAACCATTCTCTAATGGTTATTTTTTTAAGAAAATACTTGAGCTTAACACCCGTTAAACCCTTTGACCCTTCACATACCAAACCCTCTTAGCTCAATGATACCTTGACATGTTTATACCATAGGGCACTAGGACATGACAAAAAAAAATTTAAAGCTCTCCAAGCACTTGTTCATAGCCTATACGAAGATGATAATCTATTATTAGATAAACCTCATTCATCCCCATTGCCAATCCAACCACCAATTCAACCCATCCAATCTTTAGTCTCACCCAAAAGTAAAGAGGAGGAACCAAATCAACCACCCAATCCAAAAAATTCCCTTATCCACACTATTCACATGGTTAACTGATCTCAAGCCCAATAGAAGGATAAAGGGAAGACTAAGGCATCCATTCATTAGACTTACCTCTCCCCAAATTCCCAATAAAAACAATACCTAACCATATCTATATTCAAACAAATCCAAGGTGTCTATCTTAGGTGCCTCCCCATCTAACCCTTCATATATTAACCCATATGCAACATCCATCCAACAGTCTATTCTCAAGTAGCTTCACCAAACTTGAAGTAAAATGAACTTATATGAGTTAGTCTCTACCTCTCCCCATCACCCCCAAGTGATTATATAAGCCTTTCAATCCATCAAGGTCTAGCCCAATGATCCTCAACCTCTAGCCACCTTTATTGGTGCCCTTCAGACATCCAACCTTATCACCTTTAAAGACTCAAAAGTACCTTCTATTCATCTAGAGGATCTCGATCCCCCCTCTTAATTATAGAATACATTAATAAAACCCACATCAAAAGGGTGATGATTGATAGAGGAGCTAGAATCAATATTATCTCATCACATGCCTTTGACCAACTACACTTACCCATAAACATCATGTCTAAAATCATAACGGTCCTTAATTATTTCAATGATACCATGGCTACTACCTTGGGTAAAATTCTCCTCTATATCTGTGTAGGGCCCCATACCATTCCTTAAAAAATATGTTGTATAAAGAGCATTCTAATATAATATTTTACTTGGTCACCCTTAGATTCATGCCATGAGTTGTGTCCATTCCACCTTACATCGATGTGTCAAATTTGAGCTCAGAGGGCAAGTTGTGACTATCGAGGCTAACCCTAGTCCTTTCACATCTTGTAATATGATGTATAAACCTAATGACATCTTTTTTCCTCCTTCACCCACCTCAAGACCATCTACTAATGAGACAATCCCACCAACCAAACTCATAGCACTTTTACACCAAATGTCGATGAAGCTTCCACTAGCTCATATATCCCTTATTCCTAGATTCCAATAGAGGACCCTATGACAACCACATTCTAACATCTTTCCTTTGGGTAATATATACTCTTAGCCTTAGATGACTTATCTACTCCCCAAGAATATGGGAATCTCAGACATGACCCTTCTTATGACCCTAACATTGGAACCATCATCCCCTTTGGGCTCCCTAACCACCAAACAAATTTCATTTATGGAGGACTTGATCGGCCTCTTCTAGCCCCTATCACTACTTCATCTTCCCAACCATTTACCTTTAAATTTTCCTATCTTAGAAAACCAGAGTTCACCAAGTTGTATCTTCATAGGTGTGCCTATAAAGGATTTGGCCTTAGTCACTATGAAAAATGGCCTCATGAGTTACCCCATATCAAAACTTTGCAACCTCACGAGTCATTTAGCCTTGTATATGAACAACCTTAAGAACCCACCAATTCACCAAAACTCATTTCCACCATGGAGGAAGATATCTCATCCTCATTAATCCAACCACTTTCCTTACCTGAAGATCCTGATATCATCCCCCCCTAGCTTTTTTTCTAGTCAATACTATTAGTTTTGGCCCTCTCATCTACTAAAAGAGTGGCTAAACCAAAGTCCTTCCACTTTTACACCATGAAATGGTAGAGAATGACTCTCCTACCATGAACACTATTCAACGTCAAGATGATAATCCCATTATTACCTACCTTAGTATAGGGGATTATTCTATCCATAAATCCCTTCTTACTAAGGCCTTAACCAAGTTGAATGAAGCCACCATAGATATCAATTTAAGCACTATAGACAACCCCTATATTGTTAAATTGGGCCAATCACTAAATGTTGAGGAAATTTATATCTTTTCCTCTTCCCTCCAAAACCATAACATAGCATTAGATTTATCTTATAGTGATATGCCTAGGATTGACCCCACCATTTCTACCCATAACATAGTCACTCACCATGATGCCAAGATTGTTAAATAAAAACTTCAATGCATGCATCCTCACATATCCCTTCTCATCAAAGAAGATCTTTAGCATCTCTTATCTATAAACTTCATCAACCCACTGACTACCCCTAATGGGTCTTGAATATAATAACTATCACCAAAGTCACTAGGGGTCTACACATTTATGTGGACTTTCATGGCCTTAACCTTGCCTACCCCAGGGATGACTTTCCTCTACCTAGCATTAATCAGCTTGTTGATCTTACAGCTAGCCACAAGATGTTATCTCTCATGGATAGGTATTTGGGTTATAAGCAGATCTTGATTACTCCTAATGATCAACATAAAATTGCCTTTACCACACCTTGAGAATATTTTTGCTATAGATTTATGTCTTTTTGTTTCAATAATGTTGGTTTAACCTACCAGTTTGTCATGACTTATATCTTCCATGATATCATCCATAATATTATACAAGACTATCTACATGACCTCTTTAGGAAATATGAACTTTGAAAATATCACTTGACTATTTTTACAATCATATTTGAATGCCTCATCCATTATCATGTTCTCCTTAATCCCAAGAAATGCATTTTTAGGGTCCTTCAGGAAAGCTTCTTGGCTTTATCATATTTATTGGTAGAATTGAAGTAAACCCTAATAAATTCAAAAAAACTTTGGACATGCCTTCTCTAACCAACCTTAAGTATATCCATAGTCTACAGGGAAAACTTCAATCCATTCACCATTTCATTTCCTAAATTTTAGACTGGTGCCAACCTTTTCATCACCTTCTAAAGAAGGATGTCTCTTTCAAATGGAATAGTGATTATCAAAAGGCATTTGATTTTCTTAAACAATACTTTTTTTCACCACCTATCCTCACCCCTCCTAAGGATAACCACCCTTTTTACCTATATATCTCTACCACCAACCATTCCCTAGGGATAATGTTGACTCACCGAGATGAACAACATAAAGATCAAGCCATATAGTACATTAGCCACATGTTTTTAGAATATGAGTCTTAGTATACACATATTGAGAAAATTTGCTTAGCATTGACCTTTGTGGCCACCAAACTCCACCACTACCTTCTTAACCATAAAATCTATGCCATCATTAATACTAACCTACTCAAGTACATGCACTCTAAACCATACCAAAATTAGCATATGGATATCTGGCTCATATTCCTATCTAAATTCAACCTTTGATTCCTCTAACATAAGTCAATTAAAGGGTAGGTCATTTCTAACCAATTGGTCAAAGCTCCTTTAACAAACAACCAACCATCTCCTCTTTCCTTTTTGGATAAGTCTATCATGACTCTTTTTCAATAATATGGCATAACCTACCAAATGTCCTTGTTCTTTGATGGTTAAAAGTGCAAAAAAGGAGGGGGTGATAGAGTTATTCTCATTCCCCTCAATAGCAAACCCCTTCCTCCTTCAAACATAACTTTGAATGCACCAATAATATGGTTGAGTATGAAGCCCTAGTGATAGGTCTCCAAACTGCTTTAGCCTTAAGAATTAAGATAATCCATGTCTTTGGTGATTCCTAAATCATGGTAACCTAGGTCAATAAATCCTATCAATGTAAGAATTATGTCTTGAAAATATATAAACTTTTAGTTGACAAACTCTTAGCATCATTCAAACATTACCTGGTCTAATATATTGCTCAATCAACCAATAAATTTGTAGATATGATGACTTAGCTTA
Source organism: Torreya grandis (assembly GCA_037957365.1). Lineage (NCBI taxonomy): Eukaryota > Viridiplantae > Streptophyta > Pinopsida > Cupressales > Taxaceae > Torreya > Torreya grandis. The sequence continues at coordinate 1,092,710 of JARHVA010003612.1, forward strand.
CTTCCCAAATCCCTTCTTAGCATTCTAATTTCAAAATCCTTGTCATCATTAATCATCTTATCACTCCCTCCTATAACTAATCTGATCTCCCTATCATTTGTAGTGTGGAGGAATCCTCACCTGATATTTGGTACGACCAAACTCTTAACTACCTCAACCTAGGCATCGTTCCTCCCAACCTCTCTAGGAATACCCAAAGAGCCTTTATTTAGAGTACCTATCATTAAAACATACTAGGGGTAATCCTTTCAAAACATGGTTTCAATGTTCTCCTTCTTCATTACCTATGTAGCCATGAAGCTTCACATGCCATCAAGGAAACACATGATGGGATATGTGGGGGACAATTTAGCGACCTAGTGGTCGCTAAACGTATCCTTTGCCTTGGTTAATATTGTCCCACCCTCAACTAATATTATTGATATTATGTAAAAATGTGTGTTAAATATCAATATCATGCTAATTTACATCATGTGTTAGCTAATAACTTCTAGGTTTCTAAGGACTTTTGACCTCTCTCTCATTGGGGGCTTGATCTCATTGGGGAAATTAACCCCCACTCTTTGTAGTGGCATAGATCCATCATCATAGCCACTGAATATTTCACCAAATGTGTGGAGTTTATTCCTCTTATCTTGATCAAAATATAAAAAAATGTTGACTTTATGAATCATCATATCATCTACCACTTTGATGTTCTTTATAAGATCATCACCGATAATGGTAAATCATTGAAAAATAATCAAGTCCAAGGCTTATGTGATGAATTTGGAATCAATTTAAGATTTTCTTCACCTTACCATCCATAAGTAAATAGATAGGTATAAGCTTATAATAAAATTATTAACCAAATACTAACCAAACTTGTCAGTGTTTTAGGTCAAGATTGGCATTTGCACATCCCATTCATATTATGGGCCTATCATACTAGCATTTAAACCTCTACGAGTGACACTACCTTCTTTCTAGTCTTCAGAGTATAGGTAGTCTTGCCTCTTAAAGTTTAAACTCCCTCTCTTTTCATATATTTGTAATATCTTATTTATGACAAAGATTTTTGTTAGCACCATTTAGCTCAACTTGATCTACTTGACGAGTGTCATTTAGCAGCCCACACCCACCTCCATATCTATAAAAAGTGTATCAAATGTGTTTATAACAAATACATCAAATAATGAAAATTCACTATTGGAGACCTCATCATAAAGGAAAACCAACACATGACCAACATGGAGAATAGTAAATGAGGCAAGTTTGCTTTCAATTAGATTGGACCCTACATCATTACCCATAAGTATGGATTAGGAGCTTATCACTTGTCCTCTCTCAAAAGAAAACTTGAACTTGAGCCCCTCAATATTTCATATCTGCATCCATTTTTTTGTTAAAGAAGGATCAAGCTCACTCCTTTTGTCTAACTTAAGCTCATCCCTTGATTATGATATTTTAAGCTTCACCCATCTTTTTCCTTTCCTTTTGAGGACAATTGATTACAACATAAAACCATGTGATTAACCATCATAATCATATCCTAATCCTAAATGTAGGTATCATGGATCTACCCATAGCATGGTTCTCATGGATAATTTTCATCTCAAACAAGATGGAATCCTATGGTCATTATCTCTCAAAAACCACAACTTTTCATATCATTAACCTTCTTGTGTTAAAATTTTTCCTTGATAAAGGTAAACCTCTAAACCTAATTAGACTTGTCCATGTCTAAAAACATTGCATCTAAAAATAATTTGGATACTAAAATACTACTTGGGTCAATATCTTAAGCATTACAGACTATTCCCTTAAAGGATAGCTACTCAAAAACAAAATAAAAATTGTCAAATATAAGCAAGACTACTCCCTTGAAGGACAACTATCAAGAGCATTAAAAAAATTCAATAATCTTAGACCACTCCCTTGAAGGATGGCTAAGTTAACTTTGTCAAAAGTAGAGCAATTTCTTATAAGCTTCCTGCATCGATCATCTTCCCATATACAACAATAAATAAAAAGACCCACTATCAAAATAAAATCTAAATCTATAATAAGATCTCATGTAGTATAACAATTTGGAAGCCACAATTGGCTTTCACATATAGACTTCCTATGTTGATCAATCTACATCTATAATATGACATGGACTTGTTTATTATCATTCTTAGGCCACCTATATAATGGGAAAACTAATTGACATGAGGTTATCATACATATCACCCATTACCCTTCCCACCACCTATCATCCATCTTCCCTTTAGACTATCTATAAATCAAGGGATATAGAGGTTACTTGACACCCTATGGTCAAGAAACTATTTTTTATCAACTCATAATTGCTCATACATAGCATTTGAATGTCTTATATTTATTAAGCCAATACCACTTTTGGTCTATTTTTAATCCTTGTAAAAAATAAAACATCATGCCCTATTCTTATCTTAATGTGGTTAGTTGATGTTTTTATCATGACTTTTACCATCCAGTGTTTCATCAACAATAATCATTATTTTTACATTAAGTGAGATTAACTCAACCATAACCATACTAATCATAACCATTACCATAACTTTCATAATTATCAATAAAACCTAAAACATGATAACATTTGACCAATGACATCTAACACATTTTATACATGTTTATATCAAACTATGTAGTATTTTACTTAGGGTGAAAGGAGTCAAACAACACATACAAAGTTATTAGGACTATCCATAATGCCCATGCATACATTATTTTCCTACCTAAGCACTAGGTTGATTGTCTGGTGACTCTAGATTTGTGTTCAACCATCCTTCTACTTGATTGTTACATGACCTAACATCTGTAACATTCCCTATCTCAATAGTTTCTAAAAGGTGTACTCTATTCTCCTCTTTTATTTTTATCCCCATAAGATGAGAATCATATTTTTCTCTGTGTCTTTCACCCTTCTCACTTGTCACAACCATTGCATCCCTCTGCTATGGTTTTTATACTCATGTAGGTTCCACCAGTTGTTACCTCAACTCACATCCCTTTGGATAATGAGTTCTCCCTCAATAAATAGGTTGATGGTCATGTTTTCTAGCCCTACATCTTGTGAAATGAAATTATCACCTTCTTCATTACTAAAGAGGTAGGAGTTTAGGCTCAAGTTCAAGCTATGGGTGCCTTTCCTCTTGTTGTCGATCTAATAGTACTTCCATTATTGCCATTACATGTTACAATATTTGGTAGATATGCACATTCACCATATTGATTATTTAAAGCCATGGGAATTGTTGATTATCTCCACCATCATTCCCATTATATTCTAGCTTTAACCTTGTGTATTATTTTTCACTCTCTATAACCTATAAAACAAAACAAATCAATGATAAACACTCATCCTTATCATTATTATTTAAATATAATACCTAACCATTCTTTATCACTGACCTGATTCTCCATTAAACAAATGGGAAAATTCATATGATGTCATTGATTCCCTTAAATATTCTTCCCACTTGAAAAGGTCATGTCTACTTACCTTTCCATATAGACACATCACCCTCAGTCTGATTGGTCATCTTGATAAAACCATTATGCACCATCATGATATCTTTTGTTGTCTTTATCATCTAATCCACATCTGATATATTTCCTTACTTTGTCATCTTGTGGTCCTTGTGGGCCTGGTGGTCATTTACATCATTTTCACCTTTAGCCTAGTTGACATAAATTATCTTCCAACCATGGGCCACTATAATGATCATGCCTTCAAAAGTACCAACATTTTTGGTGTTGGTAATTCCAAAATGCTTTCTATTGTAGGATCTTCCCCATGTAATCCAACTATATAACCAATATCCTGGACCATATATCTATTTGTTATTAGGTCCTCTTCTAAGTGGAATCCAAGGTCATTGGTTCTAAGGTACTAGGATAGAGATGTATACATGGATGCCTTTTTAATAGCTTACACATGCATCTCTTGGCTCTTGCACGACCCATCTTATATCACTCAGCACACTACCAATTTTATACCTTTTAGAATCTACTTAACCATAAAATAAATTCTATATAGGTAGTCACTTCATTACTACCCTTAAAACTCAGCTCATATCAATGATGAACCTTGCTCAAAGTGATTATATAGATCCTAATAGAATCCCCTTTCCTAAAACTTGGATTGTAGTGGTAGATGTTATCTCTAAGCTTTTACACTCACATAATTTTAGAAGGTGTAACCTCCTCACAAAGGCACCTCTTCTTTGGATTAGCTATATTAAAGGTCACTTTTGGTGCTTAGCATTATGTTCCCTTCTTATTTATCATACCTTACCCATCTGTGTCTCTCATCCTACTAAATATGGTATCATTATGATAACTATTCACTAATCTACACCATGCACTTTCACCATCACCATCACCAAAATCCAAAACCTCTATTTTAAAAAACTTTCTCCATCAGCCCGAACCAACCCATGTGGTCTATCAAATTAGGGAAGCCAATTTGAGAACCAATTTCCAACCCTAGTTAAACTACATTGGCCTAATATCCATGGAGAATGTAGGCAATTCTTGACTTCTAAAAGTAGTTTAGCCACTAAAAACTAATTACCCTCCCCTTTTTTCTACTCATTCATTTTTGTTGATAATAACACCCTTATGCTTAGGGCATCCTATATCAGGAAAGCTTTAGATTTTTCCTAGCATCTTTGTACTTTAACATCATCTAATAGTTCCTCTTTATTTTTACCCAATTTATGGGAGAACTACATTGGCCTGAGGTCTTTTTGGACTCTGTAGGTAGTGCTCAGTTAATAAGGTTAACTCAGCCACATCATTTATTTTGTTTTCCCTTCTCCCCTAAAATCTCTTCCTCCACTTCTCTACCTATCCCCTCACCACCTCCCTCCCTTCAGCTTGTCAATATTTTAAACTAATTTTCTAGCTTTTCAATCTCTTTTAACACAAGGATTGATATCCTTCCTCACTGGCCCCTCTTATCTCCCATAAATCCACCACCTACTCTACTTCATTGACCTCCCCATCACCTTTCCTTATGCATTTTTTTGCCTCTTTCTCCTCTTTTTACCAACCTTTCCCCCTATCTCCTTTGTCTTCTTTTTCCATCCTCATCATTTCCACTTGTCCTTGACAATTTTTCACACCATCTTTGTCACCCTCGTTTCCTCACCAATTCCACATCATACTATGCATCTTGAAAGCTTTATATTTTTTTTGTTGCTGCACTTTTACTTTACATGTACCACCATTCTCTATCATTTCACCACTCTTCCCACCTTTCCCATTTTCCATTCTTCTTGTTTTATTTATTTGCATATTTTCATCCTTTCTGTCTTCTTTTTTTCCTCCACAACTAATTTATACCTTGGTATTTATCCTTTGAGAAGCCTTCCATAATTTCCCCTATTCTTCTTATCAGTTCTTACCTTTTACCTTTTTCATTCCCCTTTTCCTCTTTCCATTTTGGTACTCACTTATCTTTTACATTTGTGTGAGTATCTATGCTTTATATTCCTATTTCAATTCTTCCTTCCTCTTCTTATCATCCCTAATCTTCATCATTTATCTTCATCTCATTCCCTTTCATTGTTTTCCACCATCCTTTCCCTTTTATCCATTTCATTTTATTTTTATCATCTTGAGGGCATTCCTTGTTCTTCCTGACCTTATTTTTTTCCTCATATATGTACATCCATGGTTCCTTCCATCCTTCTCCACCTTCATATTTATATGCAACTTCATTATTTTCTTCACCTATCTCTTCATCCATCTCCTAGTCTACCTTCAACTCATCCCTTTTTGGATCCCCTTTATTTTCTCCCATTCAACCTCCACTTCTTCAAAGTACGGTTACTAGTTTTATCACTTCTATGTACATCTACTTATCTACTTCCTTGTGTCTTCCACATCCTTACTTTAATTTACAAAATATGGATAGGTTCATTACTTCAAGTGAATCCATTTCTTCCTTTAATGCCTTTGTATTTTGAGCTTGGATCTTCCTTTTTTCCCTCTCTAGCTACTCTCTTCATCCTACCTATCACCTTTTTCCATTTAAAACCCTCTACCCATTTTGAGTTTATATGATCACAACATATAGCATGTTATAGCCTCAAAGGTCTTCCATTTAACTTTGGTTTACTGCAAGATATATACCAACCCTCTAGCTCTATAACACAATTGGCTAGGCCCACCAGCTCATATGACCAACAAGTGAGCTTGATCATTTCTAAGCCATTAGGATGAAGATTCCTTGCCCACCCCCTCTTATCCTACATATTACAAACCCCTTTTTACTCTGACCTTTAGAGATGTTAGAATCAAAACTAAAACCACATTCAATTGGAAGATTTGGGGTACCTATGTGTCGATGCTAACTATACCCTCTCATGTGACCTACCTCCCAACCAATAATTTCCATTGATTCTCCCTACCCATCCTACATCCTCATATGCATTCTAATAGCCCTTCTCTTTAACCGCATTCCACCCAGTAACCTTTTATAGAAGTTACCGCTTCCACCAAACTATTTTCTCCTTGAACCTATTTCTCCCACCTTCTTTTTTAACTCCCCAATCTATATGTCTTCATACATTCTTATTCTATTTTCCATCTTGGTTTTACATTTAAACTATTTATTTTACTTCTTATTTCAGCCTAATCTCTCATTTAATAATAATAATAATAATAATAATAATAATAATAATAATAATAATAATTATTATTATTATTATTATTATTATTATTATTATTATTGTTGTTGTTGTTGTTATTATTATTGTTATTGTTATTATTATTGTTGTTGTTGTTATTATTATTATTATTGTTGTTGTTGTTGTTGTTGTTGTTGTTGTTTTCCTCACTCCATATTCCAAAACACCTCATATTCTTTCTCTAAATTCCCTCAAAACTCAATGCTTATTTATTTTGAGGCCCCACTGGCTCCAAGGTCAAGGCTTTGAATCTTCACCACTTCTTTTTTACCCACTCTACTACTTTGCTTCCCTAAATCATTGAATAATACCCTTTCATAGCCTATTCATGACATTGTTATGGAGTGTGCACAATGTTGGGTTATTTAGATGGTGATGAAAGAACTCATCAGGTCATCATAACAATTTGAGTAGTGCCATATTTTCTAAAGACTAGGAAAGCATATTTCTCCCTTTTTTTAACAAATGGTGTTAGAAATTTCATGCATGAACCTACTTATCCATGGCTATAGATTCCTTTTTCATAGTTGAAGAAATCATATAATTACCTCCTAAGTAATCTTATCCACTATTTCTACAAAACCAATCAATAAATTATTTGATAGCCATATTTTCCACCTTTTAGAGCTTCACTTTCTCTAACATCCTTTAACTAGACCTAACTACATGATACATCAAATTGGGGTAAACCAAGTTAAGTAGCACTACCCACCTTAGAAGAACTACATTAGGCCTAAAATTCATTTTGGACATTATGTCCATGGAAGTATATATGAAACATCCACTATAACAATGAATATGGAGTCCACTTGGCCACCCCATTCCAGCTAACCAACCCACTTGCCCATGTCCACCTCAATGTTGGCCATTTTTGACTAGACATTTTGACATGTTTTGAGATGACCTTACTCTGGTAATTTTGACTACGTCAACTATGCCTGCCATGTTACACGTTTTATGCCCAACCTTATGTGTAACCATGCCATTTATATTGTTCTATAGGAGCACTTCCTACCCTAGATACTTATGAACAACATTGACCTTGTCTAGATGACTCGATAGGCTTAATCTAAACAATTATGACTAACATTGTGGACCGGTTACCCTATCTTATGTACATATAGAACCTGACCTTATTTTTATCAAAATTGGTAGCTTTAGACTTTTCACAATCTTTACTATCATTCTTAGTCACATTTTGTGAACCCATTGGCATTTCACATGCCTAGCTACCTTGTGGCACCACCTAGTGCCTCCCCACCAACTACTTATCAAAACTACACCCAATTCAAGCTATCCTCATCGACTCTTAGTTTGATTAGGAACATATAATCCCATACTTGGAGTACCCTAACCTTTGACCAAGTGATTCATTTTTTTTTCATCTTGTTAATTCAAAGTTGTATAACAAAAAGGGGCAAAATATAGACACTAGAAAATTGTACACTTATAATTTTTAATGAGTGAATGCCTCAGGACCCCCTAACCTTCTTAACCCTTAGCCAACCCCTCTTAACCTAGCCAAATCACTTTTCTCATATTCACATAATACTATTCAAAAACACTATTTGAATGTACTATTCACTATCACTATTCATGATAACATGGCGAGTGACATGGCAAGTGACATGGTAAGTGACATGACAGGTGATCTGAGAGGTGATATGGTAAGTGACATGGATTATAAGTGAGGTGGCTTGATTTGGGATATAATACCCCACATGGAACCCTTTCCCAAGGTGCCTAATGACCTCATTTAAGCATCACAAGGCCCCCTAATGAAATATGGAAAATATACACTTAAGGGGCCATCATTCAACATGTATTTTACCTTCACACATGAAAGTGGCATTAAAAATGAGATACCTACCTCTTTAGTTCTTTGAAAAAGATAAATATCACCCATTTTTAACTTTTTAACCCAAATGGGAGAGCCATGATCAAGGTGGGAATCCCACCATCTTGATATTTTGACTCATTAATGTACCCACATAGAAAATGGCACCACATTTTGTATGCCATATCTTTAAGTGCTTGGATGAAGATAAGAAAGGGTGGTGAAAAGTCTTTGGCCTAATTTAGATCTTTGTGCATGATTCCCATTCAAAACTAGATTCATGTTTTAGGTGGGAGACACAACAACCCAAATGGGATACCCATGATAAATGTGGGAATCCCACCAGCCTCATCTCTTGATTCAGTCATGTACCACATGGAAAATAGTTCCATATTTTGTGGGAATATATTTAAGTGCTTGGATGAAGAGAAGAAAGAATGGTGAAAAGTCTTTGGCTTCATTTAGACCGATGTGCATAATTCCCATTCAAATTTGGATTCATGTGCAAGGTGAGAGACACACCAACCTAAATGGGAGACCCATGATCAAGGTGGGAATCCCACCAACCTAATATTTTGAATAATTTATGCACCACATGGAAAATTTTGCCAAATTTTTTGGGGCATCTCTTTAAGTTCTTGGATGAAGACAAGAAATGGTGTGTAAAAGTCTTTGGCATCATTTAGACCCATGTGCATGATTCGTATTCAAAATTGGACTTATGTGCAAGGTTAGAGACACACCAACCAAAATTTTAGACCCATGATCAAGGTGGGAATACCAAAAACATCATATTTTGACTCATTCATGAACCACATGGAAAATAGTGCTATACTTTTATTACCTCTTTTGGTATGATTCTTCACAACAAATGCAATAAATACCCCCCTCTCCTTCACCCAAGGTTAAGTTGGAAGCTAGTATTTGGTTATTAATATATTATTTTAGGTCTTCAAATGAGTTCATAATTTTGGAGGTCATCCACACCTTGGAGGAAAATGATTCAAAGCAATGAAGCTCTGTCAAAATTGCCTCAAGACATCTTCAACAACAACAACATTCTTCTTCAAGATTGGAAGGTAACATTTTATTTTGTTTCTTCAATTTCATTTTATCATCCCATTGGATTTTTAATCTCTTTATCCCCACTTATCCATTTTATACCTTTTTCATTTCATTATCTTAATCCATTTTCTCCCTTTCCATCTTTTGTCCATTCACACCTTTGCCACTTTTACCCTCCTTATCCTCTTTGCCTTTTTCCATCTTAACTACTTACCTTCTTAACCATCAACCATTCACCCACTTATCCCATTTTAATATTTAAATTTTTATTACCTTAACCATTTATCAACTAGCTATACCACCTTTTTTAATCCCTTATTAAATTTCCAAACCTAAACCATAGCCTTGTCTTGACTAATTATTAGCATTAGTTGCTCTAATTAGTCATTGTTTTAAAAGCACTTAAATTTATTGTCTTTATTTATTTATTTTATATTATATTTTATATTTAAATTTAGTTATTTTATATTTTAGATGCAAATATATTTGCTTTTCATTTAAAAACTTAAGTGTTAAAAGCAGGTGGATTGACAGCATCCTAGAAAGCTTTCAATTTTAGGATCTAGCTCACGCTAAGCAATGCACCCAACTAGTTGTCTAACCAAAAAGTTTTATGGTAGTGATTTATTATTTAAGGTCATTATTTCCTATCCAAAGAGGATTTATCACAAAGCCTAGATTTAACACATGCACATTTAACATGTATTCATGTACACACCCTTCATAACTATTTTCTTCTTTTCACTATTATGAAAAAGTGAAAACTAGATAGAAACAAAATAAAAAATATTTTTTGCATATGTTTTTTGGATTAGTATAGATCATAATTTATCTATTTTCCTAAATATAAGTGGCATCTACTTTCCATTTTTACAGGTCCTTTCCACACCTACTATGAAAATATCATTCTCTATAGGTCATTGGAAGAGCTAGGATTTGAATTTGATTTAAAAACTTCTTTCAGGCCTTATTTTGAAACATTGATGTTTATAATTGAATTTGGAGTTTTATTTTAGATTCATATGTGTTTTCTTACTTAGTTTTAGAAAGCTTTCAAAGAATACCAATCATTTAGGTGTATCACTCCATTAGATAGGATATTCAATTTCAATTTCCTTCTCCCTTTTCATCCCAAAAATCAAAACAATTTAGTTTTAGAGATAAATATTAAGGGAACCAACCATACCTAAAGGTTATTATCAATACAAAGCCACACACACTCTAAGAAGATCCAATTGCATCAACTGGAGAGAAGGTGTGCCTTGCACGTCTTCAAATAAAGTGCTCTCTAGAGTGATAAAACATAGAGGATTAAAATATCTCCACCACTTATTCATAAAATACCCACATCTCATTTGAATTTTATACCTCTAATTAAATTCAATTTTTCCTCTTTTGTTTAACTTTGTGTAGATAGTTTGTTTGTTTCTCCATTAAGCCTATTTGGGATTTCAGCCCTTTTATTGTACTCTCTCTACTAAGTCCATTTGTCATCATATATTATCATAGGTAAGTGTATCCAACAATTTGTGACATATTTCACACCTAGGAGAAGAAATAATTATCTTAGGAACTTTAAGGAACCACTTTCTTTGTAAAACTCTCATGTTTTGGTTATGAATGTTGACCTACAGGTCTACAAACATGTAAGTCTACATTCCTACCTTTTGGATCATAATAATAATTTTTATAATCTTATATACCTTTCCATCATAACATTATCCTCACATAAATATTGGTATGGTTAAAAACCTCTACAATATATTCAAACTAATCTCAAACACTTATCTTTGAATATGCAATTGTATTTAATTTTCCTAACTATCTTGGCTCCAATTGATGATCAATTTTTCATGATTTGATATCCTCCATGTTTGGGAGAGTATATGATATTTTTAAAAATTATTTCACCACTCTAAATAGGTATGATTAACTCCCAAGATGATAAAAAATACTTCAAGTAAGACTTATACCTTTGTATCCTACTCGTATGCTGACACAGTCATACTTAGCATGTATAATAATGATGTTTTTTTACATTTGGTTTTGAGAACTCGATGAGGTAAAAAACATTATGAGAAACAAGTTTTATTGTCTCTTATATGCATTAAATATCCTCATGTCACTAGGGTTTTCCCTATCACCCTTCCTTTCATGTACACTCCAATCGCTAGAATCAGGTTCTTGAGAATAGACACGTAAAGCATCTATTTTGGCCCATCCATGCATAATGTATTTGTTTGGTAGTGATTTTTGGAGACTATAATACCCAGTAGATCCTCTCACATTATTATTATGTATTGAATTATCTCCAAAATGTAATTATAAAGAGAAACCTGAGCTAGTAGGGGTTTTGGAGTGGTTTACCCTCTTAAGGATGGTTGATAAAGTTGGGAACCTCAAACTAAGAACTATGGAAATGAATTAAAAGGGAGTAAGGACCCATATCAAACCCTAAGTGCACTATATTCAACACTCCTTATTCTTCATAAACTAAATACAAACTAACTGAGCTCTTTGGCTTGTCAAGAACCCAAAAGAGAAGACAAAATAGTTTTTTAATCTTTCTAACCTTAAAAACACTATTTAAGCATGGATTTGAGTATAAAATATTTTGATAAGATTTAAACATGTCAATTATCTCTTTAACCAATGTGAATGCCTAAACAATAAGTTATTATCCATCTTTTTGGAATAGAAAACCTCTTGTAACTTCATTTTCTCATTTGAGACTGACTTAAAATGACATGACAATTATTAGGACATAAAAATACCTTATATTTTAAATTAATTCAATTCATAAGGATATAAACTTTATTATTGGACATAAAATACCTATAAATAATGGTTCTCACTAGAGATGACTTGAACAAGTCTAACACAAAGAAAACACCTTACCTTAATTTCCTAAAAAATACATTTAGCAATGTTAAACTTAAATAAGACATTAATGGAGACTTCTTAAAAAGGGAGACCTAGTGTAAAAGGTTAAGTTTTTTATTAGACTCACCCATGGTAGACAAATATGGATAATAAGTCTACAACTAAATGCCCAATGTAGTCATATAAAATGTAAAAAATGGTAACTTAAGTGTGGATAATGACACCCAACCCAGTTTTCCCTCTTACTTGATTTTATGACCCTTATAAGCACCTTTTCATTGATTCCCAATCATCTGTATGATTTTCAGACCTCATTCTAGCATAGTTAGGACCCATTTTCCATGCTCTTTCTATACCTCTAGGTCCCAAACCTCTAGAACACTAGTACCCAGGTTGGACTATAGTTCTATAACCTAGGGTGTTACCTTTCTAGTGCTCATATCCAATCACCTTTTAAGCCTAGGTTACCATTCTTTCCCTAATTCCTCTTATTCATTATGTTAGCCTAGTGCGACTGCATTTAACCTATGACCAGTCGATCCCTATATAAGCCCATTAAAAGATCATTTGGAAAGGGTTGGAAAATATCACTAAGAAATCAAGAATATAAGAAAGCCTATTCAAAAAATCTTCCCTATTCTCTATATATAGCCAACTAATAGACTTACGAGCTCTTCCAAACCATTCTACCAACCCCTAACCACCTCAAGCATATCTAGGTTATCATTTCTTGCATTCTCATATCATAATTTCACTAATTAATTTCAAAGGGAGAAATACATATATCTTAATCCCTCTTCAGATTATTGGTATATAGGCAACATGCCCACATATGGGGTGTGAAACATGTTTAGTGCATCTCTGTGACTAGTTTGGAAAAAAGTTGTAAGAATAGGACTATAGTGATGGACCTTGAAGTGTCCTATTTTTGGCACTCATATCCTTTCACTAAATGAAATATATATCTAGGTTCCTGATACCATCTGAATATTACACATTCAATATTAGCCTTCATCTCAATCAAATTGACACAATTCTAAGCTAAGTTATATTTATCTCCATTTACTTGCTATTTTTAGAAAGTTTAAATAACAATCAAAGTTAAAAAATTAGTAGCTTAATTATGGAATAATTATTAACTAATTTAATTTACTCAAAATTTTAACTAAATCAGAATAAAAACACCCATTATTTCCAAAATTATTATACTATTTGGTAAACTTGACTTACTTTATTTGTGCATAAAAAACTTTAGAAACCCTAGGTTAAATTTCCTACTAATTTTTCATCTATTTTTCTAATTTTTTACTTGCATAATAAAATCAAAAATTAGCATTAAATTTTAAATTTTTTTAGTAATTTAAAAATATTTTTATTTCAAACCCTAACTGTCCATACTAGGTCCTAGTAGTTTTTTAGTAAGAAACTAGCATATTTAAATCAGAAAATCCATTCATATTTCAAAATTCAATAATAATTCTCAAAAATATTTATTTTTCCAAACCCTAGTTGCATATACGAGGTCCCATCAAATCACAAATTTTTCAATAAATTTATGATTTTTTACTTGCATAGCTAACTCAAAAATTCATTTTTAATTTCAAATTTTCATAGTAATTATTCAAATAATTATCAGCTAAAACCCTAGTTACCCATAGTAGGTCCCATTCCTTCTTGAGATATCACCTTACATGTTTGTGAGCTTTGTGTCATTTTTATGTAATTTCTAGTTAACTATTATTAGGACTTTACATTTCCCATATTTAGTATTTTATTTATATCACACTTTGCCTATTACAATTTTTTGTAAAAAATTCAATCAAATTTCAACTTGTTTTTCCTAGTTTAATAATGGCTTAATATACCAATTTTGATGAAACTGATAAAAGATAACTTCGATAACTCTTAAATAAACACCCTGACATGCTTAAAATACTATAATAATAACAACAAAGAGTGAAAAATGGTTAATCTTCTTGAACCATAGAGCAACTAGTTAAAAATGACACTATGGGGGAAACTATGTCTCAAAAACCCCCTGTAGTAGCCCAACCTACCTATATGCCACCAGCTATAGCTAATACATCTTTGTCTCTTGATGTGGTAGTCCTTGTGTAAGAGAGAAAGTCTCTTCAATCTAAGGTGTTAAATCTTGAGTAAGGTGCCACTACACCTACATAGGCTTTGGATTCTTTTGATCTACTATATATACCATTAGTATGCCTCATTATTTCTACACCCTTGCCATAAGGTTTTGTTCAACCCAAGCTTACTCTATATGATGGAAAGGATGATCTAGAGACACATTTGAGAGATTTTCACATAGCATACTTGGACTATTTACTAAATTAATGACAACTTACCAAACTATTTCCATGTATCCTAAAGGACTATGGTTTACAATGGTTCTATAGTCTATTAAATCAGTCAGTCAATGTATTCAATCCTTTAGATGACATGTTCCTATCACATTTCAACATTAAAATTGGTGATAAAGTTTCAGACACCCAAGTTGTACAATAGAAATAAAGGTCAAATGAGAATCTCATGTATTATGTTCATTGATATAAGACTATTTTGGCTAAGATGACTACCCCTATGCCCAATGAAGAGTTATAAGATCTCTTCAAACAATGTATTTTAACAACTTTACATGAATCAATTATGTTCAAAATATTCTCTTCCTTCATTGAATTGTGTCCAACACTAAAGAAAAGAGAATGGACAAACTCAAGTACATATGTATCTCAAACATAACAAACAATAGTAACAACAAAGTCCCATACAAAGTAAATGTTAATGATAACAAGAGTTAGAATCAACCTACAGTTAATGTGGCTTTAGATACCCCTTAACGACTAATTTTATCAACACATCCTCAACATACCTTTACCAATCTACCAGTTTCTCTATCAAAAGTTTTATAGTATATATTGGAATGTAAGATTATATCTCTTCTTCCTATTTGAAAATTTAACCCAACAAAGCCTATTCCATGGGGATATGATTAGCATGAATTTTGAAATTTTCATAGGGCATCAATCCATACAACAAATAGATGCATCAATTTGAGACACAAGATATAGGATTTAATAGATGGCAACCATATTGAACTTGGCACTTTAGTTGAGCTTCCTCAAACAAAGAAAACATAGGATAAAGCATTGAAAATCTTCTCTGATACTTTTCCATAGAATTCCAAATAAGGGATAGGGGATACATCAAGGATACAACATGCATATCATGCACGTCCCCCATTAGATACATATATGACACCTTAAGTTGATCAAAATCCTTTGAGAAACATGAGTAGTGTATACAATTCTAGAGTTCAAGCTAGACCTTCTATCTCCTTCTCATAATAAGGGATCATCAAGGATGATTTAGATTATTATACACTCTTTATTATAGATTACATTTGTAATCATCATATTCATAGTTTTCTCATCGACAATGGATCTACTGTGAACATGTGCACTATGACATTATTGTATAATTTTATATATTTAGAGAAAGATATTACACCAATAGACATAGTTATTAGTGGATTTAGTAAGCACATATAGAGTTTATTGGGTCATATTATACTCCCTCTATAGGTTTATCTAACACATGTGGCCATACCATTCACTATAGTTCTTAGTGCAGGAGTTTTTTATATGTTACTTGGTCGACCTTGGATTCAAAAACTTTGAGAAATACCTTCTACAATTCATAGATACATGAAATTCATTCATGATAATTAGGTTATTATAGTTGGTGGAGTTTCGTATGAGTTATCACTCCCCACATCAGATCCATCTACTATTACATAGACACCAATTTCAATTTTACCAATAGTTTCTAATTTTCCACCAATTATAGTTTCGATTCAGACATAGTTGAGCCATCCATTGCTAGTTATAGTGTTGATATCCACCATAGTATCATTGATATCATAGAAAATATGTTTAGATAGATTCTCTTACTACTATATGGGTCCCTAAGAGACCTATAATTACATCCACTTCTCAAAGTTATAAGGGGACCCCATAGTCAGCTTCTACTTCAAAGATTTTAGAGCATTTACAACATATACAACTTTCAAAGCCATAGTCTTAGCATTTCCATCATGATTCATGATCCTCCATGATTCCTCTCTTTGATTCAAGACACCATGATAGGGAGTATCCTATGAGACTCACTAATTAGTATCATTCCTCCTCAATTTTACCTATACATAGTTTATTTTTGCTTACTTTTACACAGTCTTCATATGATTAATTATACATAGTTCATAATATATATAAATATAAAAAACATTAAAATATATCAAAATTAAAAAACAATACAACATTTCAAAATAAAAAAACACTAAAATAAATCAGAAACACAAAAAATATTTCAATTGCATGCATCATCCATATTTTACATTGTTACTACTATGCTAGACTTACATTTTCTATTCTATGTTTATTATTTTTTGATATATCTATATTACCATGATTCACTTGATCTTCTTTGAGGTTTTTAAGTGACATATAGATCCTTGATTGCTTTAATCTACCCATTGAGGGGGCATCCTACTTATACATTTGAGACACACATCGATATACATACCCACTGGGGGCATCTTCTATGTGACTATACCATCCAAGTTATGTCATTCCTACACCAAAAGATCTAGTTATCATGATGATGTACATTATTTACTAGATTAATCTATCAAAATTTCACTAGTATATAGCACTTATATATATATATATATATATATATATATATATATATATATATTAGCATATATCCAATCTTGTACTAAAATCTCTTGCATACCTTCGCATTCTTGTTTTGATTAGTTAGATTGTGATTGTATTTCTAGTTCTTACGTGCTTTCTTTTCTTGCTTAGCATTAGCTTAATGTGATTGATTTTTATTTTCCCTATTTATCTTTTGTATGCTCATTAGGACATTTACCAATGTCCTTCACTTATATTCATGTGTGTTCCTTTGGACATTTACCAATGCCCCTTATTTTCACTCTTCTATGTGCTTGTTTCAATTGTATGTGTATGCAACATTTGAACATGCCTTGTATTATTCATTTCCATATTGAGTGACATGTGCCCTTGTCCCTTATTTTCTTAGCCCCTTGGCCATCCTTTTCATTCTTCTTGGTTCTTATTTTGTGTGCTTGTTACTTGCTTACTTTTTGATTGTTTGTAATTCCATGATCCTAATCATGCATACTCTTGCTTTATTGGATGTCATGATCGACATCATGTTCCATCCATTCATGACAACTAACATCTAAAAACTAAAAATAATTCTCATTCTAGTTCTAGTTTAGGATATTGAATTACATTATTATATCTATCTAGGCATAACCGTATCAATCTAACAATCTCTCAATACAAACCATGTTATATCTTGAGATATCTTGTTGATTATCATTATTATATCATGTTTATTTTTAGCATACCACACTTGCAAGGCTATTTATTTTGAGGGAAGTAATTGTAGGGTCTATAATTTTACCCTCAAAAGAAGGGGTAATAAATAGGGATTTTGTCATAGAGATCAAAACTCCTTATAGTAAAAAATCTAGCTTTTTGAATAGCTCACAACAACAATTTGAGGTCAAACCAGGTTGAATAGATCAGAAAAATAATGATGATTCTAACATAGTTTTTAGTTTTAGCAAAGGATAATAGCACGAAACATGGACAATAACACCAGACACTAGGATGTCTTATTTTTATTTCTCCAATCTAAACAATAGAAAAACCATATTTTCCATAAGTAGGCATAAAAGTATGTTCAACTATAGTTTTTCATATTTAGACTAGTTCAAAATCAACAATTTTGCTCAAAAAATCCATATATATGGGGCATCATGCACAATAAGATGTATCTCACTTCTAGTTTTAGATATGGAAGTTGGTATAACTTCTAGATAAAAATCCATGTTTCAGACACCAGTGACTGGGAGCAATGTGTGTGGCACATTTATTTTCTTTTCTTTCTAAGTTTAATATTACCCAAGCATTCTTAGTAGTTGCATTAATTATTCCATTTGTAGGTGGTTGGCATCATTTTGGAGTGTATTTCATACAAGCCTAATTTCCATATTCCCAAGTTCTTGAGTTCCCAATTGGTTTCCATATAAGCCTAGTTTCTAGTTTTGGAGTGGCTTTCATACAAGCCTAATCTCCATCTTTGAGAGTGGCCAAGAGTGGCTTAGTTTATAGCATACATTTAGCTATCCACATTAACATTTTTAGATCATAGTACATTCATATACTTTAAGAGGCATTTTATATGATACACATTTCATATCAGTATCAATTTATAACTTCACTTCAATGGGAAACAATGGTGCCAAAACAATATATAGCCTTTTTATTCTTGAACCACCTATTCAGAAGGATTGGACACATAGTCTAGACATTGATTAGAACATGCATGGTTACCTAGCTTCACTTAGTAGGTGATAATGGAGCCAAATATATAGCCTTTGTATTCTTGATTCACTCTTAGGAAGTTGAGCACTCAGCTCCATTCATGATATTAATCTTAGTACAAGAACTTCCAACATTACTCAACATAATCCAACATCACTGAACATCATAATAAATTTTATATTGTTTTGCATACCTAATGAGGTGTATTCATTCATTCCTTTCTCTTCCTCTATCTTTTACCCAGCTTTGTATGTTCTTATTTTAGATATAACATATCTAGTAAAAATTGATATACTCTTTATTTTTATTATAGATTCATAATTCATAGTGTACTCTCTCTATGCATGCCCAACATCATAATAGCTTCATGAGGTTCACCCTTAAAGGTATGTTTAGGTACACT
This sequence comes from Torreya grandis, assembly GCA_037957365.1. Classification (NCBI taxonomy): domain Eukaryota; kingdom Viridiplantae; phylum Streptophyta; class Pinopsida; order Cupressales; family Taxaceae; genus Torreya; species Torreya grandis. The sequence goes on from JARHVA010003612.1 coordinate 1,112,042, forward strand.
TTCTATTTTTCCTTTATCTTAGTATCCTACTTTTTTGCATCACTAGAATAAAGAGGGGCCAAATGTAGTCATATAAAATGCAAAAAATGGTATCTTGAGTGTGGCAAATGACACCCAACCCATAGTTCCCTCTTACTTTATTTAATGACCCTTCTAGGCACCTTTTCACTAATTCCCAATCATTATTAAGGTTTAAATACCTCATTATAACTTAGTCAGGACCCATTTCTCATGCTTTTTCTATCCCCCTAGGTCCCAAAGCTCTAGGATAATAGTGTCTTGGTTAGACTATAGTGATGAAACCTAGGGTGTCCCTTTTCTAGCATTCCTATCTAATCACATTTTGAGCCCAAGTTATTAATTTTCTCTGATTCTTATTATTCATTATGTTAGCCTATTACGATTGCATTTAACCCATCACCAATAGATCCCTATATAATCCCATTCAAATATCATTTGTAAAGGGTTGGAAAATATGAATAAGCAAGCAAGAATACAAGAAAGACTATTCAATAAATGTTCCTTATTTTCCACATACAACCAGCCAATACACTTATGATCTTATCCAAATATTTACACCAGCCCCTAACCACCTCAAATATATCTAGTTTAACATTTATTGCATTCTCATATCATAATTTCACTAAGCACTTTCAAAGGGAGAACTACATATGGCTTGATCCCTCTTCAGAGTATTGATAGGTAGGTAGCGTGCCCACATACAAGGTGTGAGTCACATCTAGTGCATCTTACATACACTAACCCCCCTTTTTCTCCAAGTCCTATTCAATCTTATTGGAGACCTAGGATTGAAGATAAATCAACTTTATAAGGATATATTGTGAGAGTTGAGATTCAAAATTTCATAGGCAAGGTCATATAGGAGGGTGAATAGAATCTATAAAACTCAAACCTCTATGACTAGTTTAGATAGTAGTGGTAGGAATAGGATAATAGTGCTAGACCTCAAAGTATCCTATTTTTGGTGCTCTTATCCTTTCATGAAATGAATTCTAGATTTAGGTTCCCAATATTATCCTAGTTCTGCATAGTCAATATTAACCATCATCTTAGTTGGATCGACACAATTCTAATCCAAGTTATATTTATCTATATTTACTTGCTATTCTTATAAAGTCTAAACAAAAATTATATTTAAAAAATTAGTAAGCTAATTATGGAATAATTATTGAATAATTTACATTACTCAGAATTTAAACTAAATAGGAATAAAAACACCAATTATTCCCAAAATTGTTATACCACCCAACAATTCATGGGTAGAGAGTTGTCATGCCTTTTTCTTCTTTTTATGACATTTATTATGGTTTTTCTATTCAATTTCAAGGATTTAATTATTTCAATAAGAATTTAATTTTTAGATATTTGATTACTCTCTATAGATTACATTATTACTCATCTTGCCACATTGTTATCTTTGTTTGAATTATATTTCCTATTACCTTAAATGAAATAAATATATTCTTTACTATTGAATTATTTCTTCCATCAAAATTTCTTGTTCTTAAACCTAAATTATGCATCACATGTCCCATTTTTTTCATTTTTATTAACTGAACAAATATATGACATCATTTGTAGACTTTTATTCTCAAATGCATAGTTCTATAAATGTTGAACATGATGTAAAAGTGATATTTTTTATATTTTACCTTCCATAGGTTCTATTATTTTATCATCGATTTCACCAAAATACCCTATTTTTCATCACATTATACTTAGAGGTGTGGGTGTAGGAGGTATATTTTATATTAAATCAGGTGGTGTTACCATTTCAACTATACAAGAGATATTACAAGGTTGGCTATTTACATTAGACCCTATAGAGGAAGTGGATTTTTATTCATTAGGAGAGATATGAATTGGAGTCATTATTTTTTATTTATTATCATCATGATCAAAAACTCTATTATGGATGGATGTATAATTATATTGTGTTTCTCCATATGTTTCATCACTAATTACAAATTCAATACTTACATGCTCTACATTTTGAATTTCATCATTCAACAAGGATTGATTAAGTTATCTTATCTCATGTGAAAACATATCAAACTTGAATTCCATGGATTTAGGCATGTTCTTTTCATTTGAAATATTACCTAGTGTAAATTAAGTAACTTCACCTTGCCTAGAAGTTCTTATAGATTATCTCATATCTACTTGTCTTTTTATTTTATTTTCTCTCTTCAATTTAATTTCCTCATTTGTTCTCTTTTAATGGTCTTTTACAATGAATTTCTAACCCCATTATTTATTTTTATTGAAATAAGTCAATTGTAGAATAAAATTTGAAGAATTTGTATTGATTAAGACAAAGTGAATGGAAAATTTGTATAATTTACATAGTTATAAAATTAAAAACTAGTATGAAGTTTGTAAAAAACAAAATGAAAAAGAACATTTTGTTGGAATGAAGATAAATCCATGAATCACAAAACGTGTATGTGCTTACAAAAATCACACATGCTCTTTGTGGTTCATGGATCAAATGGGTAGAACATTTATTGTAGGTATAATTGGTTCCAAATGGGTATATGCCCTTTACAAAGCTCATATGAGCTTTTCTAGTTTTAAAAACAATTACCCTTTCCCTCCAAATTTGCTTTAGTTTTAGGCTTGGGGGTTTGAACCTAATTCAAAACATGTCATGAACCAACCCATTTAATTTTGTGAAAAATTATGCGTCTTTTATATAAATTATGACCCATCTAATCTCTCAAATTTTATTATTTCACAAAAAAAATAGAGTTACAAAGGGGTAAATGTAGTTTCTAATTATATAATTTTTTTCAATGTTAAACTATTATTTGTAATTATTATTTAATTTCTACATAAAATTCCTCCTTATAGAATATATACATATGTGAAATCACCTAAAAATCACACCTGGGTAATAAGACTGCTAATGAAGACCACCCATCCCTATCTTAGACATAGACCTATCATATGGCATATTTTCACACTTATCTAGTTTTTTTGTGGGCCAAAATCATCCCTAGACATCCCTAACCATCATATTGACATCATTTCCCTTAGTGCCTAAATTTATGCCACCTAGACATTATCACCATAATAGGTAAAGTAGTGCCACATGGTGCTAGTGTCCCAATTTTGGCACTACTATCCTTTCCCTATTTTTTCTACCAACATATATATTGTCAAATCTAAGACCACCTAGGATAGGCCTAGACCTATTTTAAGACCTACACAAGAATCAAAATATTATATATACAAGAATTTTATACCTCTAAACATTAGATGGAAATCCGATGCAAATTACACATACAAACTTAGAGAAAGTTGTGCAGAATTAAGGTTATCAATCTCTATTATGTGATACTTATACATACAACCTTCTAAAACATTTCTAAGCTTAGATTACTCAAGTTTCTAATCTTACTCACATTCAAAGCATTCAGGTCAACATTTATACTAGCTTCACTTTCACTTACACTAGCACTTAGGTGGGGAGAACTACATTAGGATTGACCCCTCTTAAGAGTATTGGTATATAGGCAAATCTCATCACAATGGGGTGTTGAGTATGTATAGCCTACCATACTAACAACATACTTTAACGATTTTATCAAATAGATTCCCTATCCACATGAAAGATTAGGGTTTTCACATAAAATCACTCAAAATAGGTCATATACAAAGATCTATAACTCATGCACACATGAAGGGGCTTGATAAAACTAGACACATGTGCACCTAGAAGCTCATAATAGTTTTTCATAAAGGACACTACCACCAAAATAGGGACACTAGTGCCACATGGAATTACTAGACCCAATTTGGTTGATAGTATCCAAGAATGGCTTTGACACATGGATCCTATTTATGACACTCAAGTCAACCTTTCTCTCAATTTTTAACCTTCATATGTACCATTTCAATCATTTCCTAGATAAGTTCTTATAAATGTTAATTATTATTATTTTTAGAAAGATCAAATTAATTAAATTTTTCTACAAATTAGTGGTTGCATTTATTTAAAATTTATACCCTAATTTAATATACTCATCCCTCTTAATAATGTATAATTTACATACCTCTCTATCTTAAAAGGTTAAAATATTTTGTGAACCTGACTTACTTTGATTACTACTCAAACCCTAAACCTAGCTTTATATGATCGTAGGATTTGTATCCTTTTATTTTCTATGCTCAGATATTAGTTATAAAATATTATATTTGTTTCATTATTTAATTATTAAAGTCTTTCATAGATTAAATTTGTTTAAAGGTTTAAAATATACAATAGTTTGTTTTCCTACTCCCCAACCTACAATGGTAGAATTTAAAAACTCATTTGATGAAACCAATAAGAGAAAATGAAAAGATTTTATTTACAAACATTTAGATATACAAGATTACCTTATCAATATTTTACTCTCCTAAATAACAATATTATTACACCTACTTTGGGGCTAACTGAGCTTATACAATAACCTATTCTAACTCAACAAACTTTAGTGGAAGATACACCTCCCATGACTAGTTCCTTATCTTTATATTTATAATCCCTTATGCATTAGATCCATTCTCTAAATTCCATTTACAATATCTCCTAGAATATAATGCCATATATCTCCCTCCCATCAAAGATGTTGATATGACATGACATATTCTATAAAGAAATGATGCTAATATATTCTATGAATATCAAAGAGCACCAGACCATATGACAAATTGGTGTATCACATTCAAACATAAGACACAATATTTTATATAAGCCAACATAATTGAAGTGAGAACACCCATGGAGGCACCCAAAGTTAAAATAACAAAGATAAAGCATTGAAACTATTCTTAGATCTATTTCCAAAACATATAACTAATGATATAGGGGGCACTTTAGGTGTTCACTATACATATCAGTAACATCCACCACTAACATCACATCAAAATACTATAGAAAATGCACACCCCTTAAAAAATATTATCAATGTGTATCATATTAAAATACTAGATATACCACTGATCACTTTTTCAAAGTAGTATATCATTGATGATGATTCATATTTATATACACTCTTTATATGAGCCTACATAGATCATCATCTTATTCAGAGTGTTATGGTTGATTATGGGTAAAGTATTAACATGTGCAATATCACAATTATAAAAAATTTGATGTATTTAGATAATTATATTTATCCTAAAAACATAGTTATTCATGGTTTTATAGTCCATGTTTATATCTCCATTAGGAATAATGTACTTTTGTTACAGATTGGACTAGCATATGTGGCCACTAGATTCTTCATAGTACCTAGTGTAGACACATTTGAAATGTTATTAGGTAGGCCATGGAAAACTATGAGCCATACCATCTACTATGCATAGATGATCTAAATATACACATGTTAATCGAGTGATCACATTTGAGGATATTTCATATGAGTATCCTCTACCTATTCCAAAGGTAGTTACACCATAGTTACCAGTTATATTTCTAAGCATAGTTCCTATCAATATACCACAAATTTTAGTTGAGACACTAGTGCAAGTCAAATCCACTCCTATAATGTTGCCACATATGCATACTCTAGCATAATGACCCCTACATCAGAGATATGTTACAAATTCTAGAGGGCTTCCATATACTCCTTTTATTCTAAGATCAGTATTATTAAGTTATTAGAGTTATCATGATAGGACACCTATTCCAGTTACATCATATTCTACTATATGGGTCCATAAGACCCATATAGTTCACATGACACCACAATCAGTTTCATGAATTCATAGCACCACTTCATATATCAATTAGTATAGTAGGTCTTGGGACCTCAATTACCTTTTCATACAACATGCATGATCATTATTCCATTATTTAACACAAGCCACATTGGTAGTGAGTCTCTCACGAGGCTCTTCAATTAATATTTTTCATTTCTTCTTGTACATACTTTCCATATTTCTCTCTCCTAATATATCATTTAATTTTTTATGTTACTTGTGCATAGCTTCTACCTAGAAAATAAAAAACAATTAAATATGTCAAACCAAAAAAACATTCAAGTACTTACTCATAAAATAAAATTTATAGATTGTATGCATTTCCATCTTTACACTTTTTATATTTTCCAAACACTACATATGTTATCTATTTTAGTATAATCACTTTTAATCATACATATATGCTTCAACTATTCTTGTCAAATTCTTGTAGATTGGTATAGGACTTAGGTCTACTAAATTGATCTAGATTTTGCATTATCCACCCAATAGGGGCATACACACATATATAAACGTTCCTCATTTAATACATTCACCCATTTGGGGGAGCCCTATACATGGTTTTTATTATGAGTTTACATATTTCTAAACTCTACATCACAGATTTAACATTTCTATATCTTGATATTAATCATGCTACACATACTTATATTCTTTCTTGAATAATAATACTTTAGACTCAGATTATGTATGTCATAGATGTTATCCATATTTGTATCACATGTTCATTTATAATTTCATTTATAACTTTCATATTTTAGACTTGATTGTGTCTCTATGCTTCATCTATTAGAGGGAATTTGATTATGATATTTCTCTATGGATCTACACCACTTCTATTTATTATATGTATGATTTGTACATGTTCTCATGTCATTGTCTGTGTCTTCTTGATTGTATATGTGGAATTTTTAAAATGTCTATCCATGTGGCTCTAAGAAACCTTTCTTATTTATTACATATGTGGACATTTGAACATGTCATTGTATGTTTTTATTTCTAAAATTTAGTGAGATGTGCGCATGTCTCATGTATTATGCCCCCTTGGCCTACTTTGTGTATTGCATGTGTTTTGTATGTATGATTCTTTATATACATCATGGCCATGACACTTGTCTCTTTCTACTTGGGTGGTGTGATAGATAGCATGCCCCATCCCCCTCGGTAGATACTTAGTTATTATTCATATACATTTTTATATTTATCTTGATAGCTTTATGAATGCTAGACCTAACAAACATCACATATTACAAACTTATACTTAGATTATGTTACATTCTAATGTTATGTATGCACATTATATTAGTTCACTATGAAAATATCATATGTGCTTTAACTAAGACATAATTTGTAGAGATTATTCTTTTAAGGATAGTTATTTCATAGGTTTAATAACTCTCCTCAAAAGAGGGGGCATTTGTAGGGGTTTTTCATAAAGATCAAGCTATTTAAATACACTTAGAATATAATTTTTAGTACACAGGCACATAACACAAAAAACATACACAAGAAAACATAGTGAGAAATAGTGACATAGAGATTAATTATAGTTACATAAAAATTAGTTCAGTCAGACATTAACACACAAACTAGGACACCAACACCACATGGTGCTATTATCCAAGATATGGTTTTACTATCTATTATCTTTAGTTTTATAAAATTATAGATTGGCTAGAAACTTACAATAGGTACCCTCTAATTTTGAACATATCTAGTTATAATTTACTTATTTTGGCTAAATTTAGTTTAGATTAATACTAGTTTGCTTAGATTAAGCATCATATATGTCATGATCATTCCCATTTTAGTTCAAATACTCAAATATATATTATTACAACTCAATCAAGAATCCACATGCTTATATGTCAGATATGGGGGCATGTGCATGTCACATTATTTCCATATGCTCACTTGAACACTAGCTGACTAGATGGAATGACAAAATCCATATGATTATTTATGATATACACATCAAACAACATATTCTAGGTTACACACTAGATTTATGCCTTACTTAATTTTAAGTGGTTGGCATCCTTGACTGGCTTAGAGCTACCTAATTTACCTGAATGGCCATAGATCCAACATATCTAGTTACACATCTCTAGTTACACATTTCTAGTTACAATGCATAGTTTTAATTTTAAATTCATCTACTATACATGGGTAGGAAATGATGGATTTGTAGTAAACTTGAGTTCTTGATCAACCTATATGAGAGGGTTGGGAACACTATTAGTCTAATCAAAACTATTCACATGTCATGAACCACCAAGTATAGGTAGGAAATGATGGAGTCAAAACTAGATTGAGTTATTAAGCCACCCACACATGGTGATTAAGAAATCGATCATCTTATCCTAATGTATTCACTAATTGATCACTATCTACATGCACACATATAGTTTCTCACCTGATTTATGCATTGGTTTGCATACCTAGTGAAATATATTCCTTCCTTTACTATTTCTTATCTCTTTACTCAGTTTTATCTCTTTGTTCATTTTTATCTCTTTACATGGTTTTATCTTTGATTTTGATATCCCTTAATTAAGGATTGATCTATGCACATGTCAATTACAGGACACATAATGGAGCATGATTTACATACTCATATCTACATTCATGGCTTCTACCTCTTAGGTAAGTTTAGGTGTGCTTATTTTTCCTTTATCATAGTTATTTCACATTTACGTAGTTATAAAATAAACAGGGGGATTTAATACCCTAAAAATGACACTTGAATGCTAAGAGTGCTACTTGAAACCACTCATCCCTAGCTTAGACCTAGACCTATATTAGGGCACATTTTAAAAATTATCTAACCTTCATGAAAGCCATAAGAATCCGCAGACATCTTTAAAGTAGTCACACACTCTCACATTGAGTCCCTTGGTACCTCAAGCTCTACCAATATGAGTGGCCTAGTTTCTTCCTTAGAATATAGGCTAGGAGTTCATGAAAGGCAACCTCACCAAACCTATCAGCCTTCATATCCACTTACACAAGTTACCTATCATCCATATTTTATCCCTATTCATGATCCCATTAAAGGATATAAAAGTCATCCTTTCCCCAATTAGTTGGAGGAGAGAGTTGAAAGGAGAAACCTTGTTTTTGAACCTAACCTTGATAGGCAAATTAAATTGGCAAATATTTAGATATAATAATACATGTTAGGAAAAAAGGAAGTGGATTTTAATCCCTCATTTCCCTTTGAAATTAATTCCCCACCACCTCAAAAATAGACTCATAATACCAATATCCTAGGTTGGAGCAAGATAATGGAGTCATGGGGAAAGAAAGATGATAAAAGTCTTGAAAAAGAGTGTGAAGTTGAGGAGGAGCTTGACCCTATACAAACCACTCCCACCCTTCATTAAGAAAATAATTCTAATCCTATCATCCTAAGGTAGAGTAAGATAGTGGAATCATGGGGAAAGAAAGAGGATAGAAGTTTGGTTGATAAGGAGTGTGAACTTGTGAATGAAGTTGATCCTTTGCAAGTTGCTCCCACCCTTCCTCAAGAAACTTATTGTGTTCCGTGTAAGCCCTCATTTATTCCTTGTCCTCATGAATACTCATATGAACTTCAAGAAATACTTTTACAATAGAACCTAGACAATAAAATTGAAGAGCTAGATTCAAAGATGAAATTGCTTAGTGAAGGTGACATGGAAGGTTTAGACCTAAAAAAAGAACCCATGCCTAAACACACCCAATACACCCTTCCTCAAGAGATCCCTCAAGGTAAATCAGATGTGAATGAATTTTTTCAAAATTATAAAGAATAAAATCAAGTGTTTCTATCCCAAGTTCTGCCTTCCCTTCCTCAAAAGCTTCCAAAAGAACCCCCTACATCTCACTCCCAATATAATTTTAAGTTCTATGTGCCACATCCACCAAATATTTCATCTTTTCCTCACCACATCACCATTTAAATTGATGGACCTATGGTATGGGAACCTAAAGAAGAGCATTTGGTTGACAAAAAATTAGAACTCTTGCTTGAGGAAACCCTAGTTCCTTTGTAGCCTCATTGGACTAAGTCACATGACTTCAATATGCCTAGTATTGGAATCACAAAGAAGGAGATGGAATATATTGAATCCCTTTAGAATAAAATTCATGATGTGATAGATGAAATTCAATTTGAGATCACTAAAGAGGTGAGTCCCTACATTGAGTCTTCTTGTTTGGTTGATAGTGAATAATGTTTTTCTTGTGTTGAAGAGGAAATCTTGGATGAAGTCATTTTAGATTTTAAGGAAGAGGATGAAGGATTTTTTTTTTTATCCAATTCATGATGTTGGTCAAGAAGAGGATTAAAAATTGTATTATAATTTTGAAAACATTTACAGTGAGTTTGAGTCTCTCAAGGGGTTTACTACTTCTTTAGAGATGACTACAAGTGATGATGAGCAATATGACATTTCCCAACATGTCATAGATGAGAAATAATAAGTTATTAATAAACATTTGGATGATTTTTTTGAAGTAATTAGAGTATGATATACACTTATTCAAGGAGTCTATGATCTAATCACAAATGGAGAAGGTAACTTTGGCGCTCAAGTAAGTATGCAAAGGAAAAACATCCTTTCAAATCTATATTTTCAATATACATATGAATTTAATGATCACATGTTTGAATTCATCAAGATGGGATATCATCCTCTCAATAGGATAGGATAAAAACATCATATCTTAAAAAATGGGACAAGCTTCTAATGGCCTCAATCTTTTAAAGAACATGAAACTACTCCTCTTGAAGCCATGCCTAATAAGAGATACAAGTTGACCATGAAACGAAGAGTGGGAAATAGTATGAAGTATGTGAAGATGTTAAATAGGAATATATCTACATTTGATACCTATTTAAGGATGATCTACTTGGCATAAGATCAAGTGAAGTGCCAAGGAATAGGTCTAATCCACAAATCATTCAATCCAAGGAGAAACATGTTTAGCACTATGTTTCATCCCACCATGAAGATGATTCAATAAGTTTTCCTTTTTATCCTAGAAAGGAGGTATGACTAGTTCCTATTTATGCATAATAGTTTTATTTTAGACTCCCCTAAGCACCTTAAGCACATGTGTGTGTTTTGTGTCTTATTTTGTGTGGTTGAGGTAATCAAGTGGTCTTGTCTTTAACAAAGCTTTTGGTCAAATGTTTTTTTTTTTTTTTTATACTTCAAATGACTCCCTAAGCATAATGTAAAAATAAGGATACTGGTCTAGTTAGTATAGCAGGCATACTACCCCTATGAGTCACCAATTTGTTGACCAAATTTGACTTTTAGGTCAAATTGGGGCACTTCTAGTAAAAAACTTAACTTTTAGGTGTTTTAGGTGTTTTAGGGGGTTTAATATATTTTCATAAGGTATATAATAGGTCATTTAATGTTATTAAATGTTATATTATCCTTTGTCACTTTTTTTTATTAGCCAACAAGTCCTTTTGAGTCATTTTAAGGGTTAAATTTGAGCATTTAATGATTTATATGGGATTATTGGAAGTTATCAAGGTTAAAAAACATTATTTCACATCTCATGTGTCCTTAGAGGCCTTAATAAATTGAAAAAATTGAAAGACGGTAGGTTCATCAAAAGAAAAGTTAGTTTTCTTAAGGAAAAAGGTGAGTTTGGCACTTGTATGGCTCATGGGGAAGTGTGACACATGGGAGAGTATAATGGTGTGTCTCTTAAACTTCTTCAAGCTAAATTCCATGTCTTTTTTTTTTTTTAAGTGACATTTTCTTCCCAAAACAATTTTTCTCCTTTTTTACCCTTCTTGGCAAGTAGAAGTGACCTAAAAGTTTGTACTTGGTATGGTAAGCACGAGAGAATTAAGGAAAAATTATATTTTTGGTGTATTATAAACTTATTAATATTAATTTTTATGTTTTTTTATAGAGGAATGGTGCTCTGAACTTTGTGAATCATTCTTAAGAAGTTGACCTTTTAAATTTGATTGTTAATCTATGTACCCTATAGGTTTTTCCTTAGTTTGAGCAATTCCATACAAATCAGTGTCTGAGGTTGATCCCAAAAAATTTTAGCTTCCTTTTATAATTATTACCATGATTTTTTTCAAGTTTGGAGTTAATTTTAAGAGGCAATCACCTCAAGTTTACAAACTAGTCCCATTCTATGTTGTTGGCAAATTTTCACCATGTTCTATATTTTCATGCTTGAAAATGGCTCTAGATTGTTATGATAGTTTAATTATCATGTTTAAAAATTTTTATTTACCTCTCTTGACCTTAAAATCTCATTTTCAAAGAAAATTTTCTATTAGTTGTAGTCATGTGTAACCTATTAGTCAGTCTGCCATGAAAATGCTTAGGTATAGTTGCTATGGAGGAAGTCACATTGAAATGTATATTTTTTAGTTGGTTCCAAGACCTTGATAATTATTTTAACTCATTTTAAAAATTTGAGAAAGGTTTTAACTCTTTCATAAGGGATAAACTATACACATTGTCCACTTGCATTCACTACCTACATCCAACTCAAAATTTTCACTTACAAGTGCCTTCAAAGAGGTTTCATGTATGAAGGGAAAGGTTGATAGGTTTTTTAAACCATTTTCAATTTTTAGAATGTGTTTTTAAGTTTCTAGGAGACTTTAAATTTGATTAAAAACATGATATACCTACTCATTATCTACCTTTCCATCTTTACCATCTACAAGTAGGAAATATGCATCCACATGTAGCTTTAATAGTGAGGAGTCAACAAGAAGGGTTAAAATAGGTGGAGAAATATCCCTTGAGTTCTTTATGTGATATATAAAGCATAGATGATTATATTTTATAATATAGGTTTATATATGGGGTTGAAGGTCACTTCAAAAGTTGTCCCAAAAGGAGCAAAACATAGATCTTTGAGGTTTTGTTGAGATCCTACAACAAAGTTGCCTTTTCCTTTTATGCATCTACATTGCATTATCTTAAAGCCTCTAATATATAAAAGGATTTTTCAAGGTTTAATGGTTAGAGGTTTATTATAAGATGATCATTTGGGGTCCTAAAATTTCATAAAAAACACTAAATTACTTCAATATTGTCTATATGCTTGAGTTGAAAAGGAGACCTCCTACTTTCCTAAAGTTGTAAACTAGGCCTTTCCCCTATAGTTAAACATTAAAAATGACTTAAAGTGACCTATTTTGACTTAAAGGGTCATAAAAATAATTTTATAGGTTTTTTTTTCTTAACCTTCTAGTTCGTATAGGTGGCCTAAATGCACACCTATAGCTAGTCAACAGGATAATGACCCTAAAAAAGTAGTGTTTTAAGATTGTCAAAGGTGAATACTAGTTAAATATGTAACTTGTGACCTTAATAAATTTAAATTAGGTACACACATACCATGAAAAATATTATTCTAGGCTAATACATGTACATATAGGGTTTAAAGGGAGGTGTTTCAGTTGAGGCAGTGGAAGACTCATTTATGAACCAAGGTGCATGTAGAAGGATAATGGGTGGTTAACATGACGAGTTAATCATATAAAAACTTTTATACATATACATGATAGACATAATTATGTCTAGATAATTAAAAAAAAATCTTATATAATAACCTATGAGCACTTATAGCCACTAAGGATGATTGTGAGAAGCAATGAATCAAACTTGGTGTTTTAGAGGTGTTTTAGCCCATCCAATGGTGAAGATAGGAATGATAAAGTGAAAGGGGAAACCAAGATTGAATTATATTACATAAAAATTACGTAAATATAAATCATACATCAACACCATAGAGAAAGAGCCTTAGTTGGAGATATAACACAGTCATTTTATGACTATCATGCACATAGTCTACCATAGAAGGAGTTTCTGCTAATTTTTGGGAGGATTGGAGGGTCAAATGACTAAGTATAAAATTGATATTTTTTGGATATAATTTTGAAATTTTAGGAAGCCTCTCTAATATTTAATTTTTTTTAGGAGGTATGGGAGTTTCATCTATTTTATGTCAGACAGAGGGCACTCCCTCATACATGAAACCTAAAATCTTTGGAAAGTGGGTAAAATAAGTAAATAAAAGCTAAGGGAACCCTTAAATAGGGTGTCATGAGTTAAAATAACCCTATTAAAATCATATGAATCAATCACAAAGATATTAAAATGAACAAGGAGGCTGAAACCTCTTAAGGTTACATACATGTTCATGAGGCAAGGGTATGCCTAGAGGCCAAATGGAAGGCCACTCTCACTTGCAGCCTTGACAGAGCATTCTAAATAATTTTATTATGTTCATCAAATCATAAAACAATTATTTAATCTAGTTAAAGACAAATAAAATCAACAATAAGGTCTAAATCACCAAATATTGTAGGTAAGCCATTGGGCATGGATAAGCCTAAGTCCCAATGGAGAACCTTTTTCACCTCTATCATAAGATGAGCATTCCAAACCATTTAGACATATGTTTTAGCTAGTATAAGATATGTTTAAGATATTTAATTCATGTAAAATAATGAATAATCCATTTTTGGGCTTAAGACATTCTTAGACCTGTAAAGAACAAGGAAGGAAGCTTGATAGGGAAAGATTGAATGCTCATACCTCTTTTGATGATATGAATGGAATTATAAGGATTTAAATTATGTTTATGAGGGTTTTGAACTATGAATTTGTGTAAATTTTTTGAATGTTGGGTGTTAGAACTTTATGAACAAACCTTAAGAATGAAAACTACTCAAAACCCTTACAAACCCTTATTAATGATAATTTTGGAGAAATGGAAATGGAAAGATGATTTAATGGCATATTTTGACCATTAAACCTATTAAAAATTGTATATGAGTATTTTAAGCTAATCCTCATGTTTTTTGGTTGTACGGACTTGTATAGATGACATGGTATTTTTACCCATTTTTTGTGTTGTGAAGGTTTTAGGAGGATTCTGAAGATGAAACCAACTTTGAGAGAAATATTAAGACTTTTTATAACTCCCCATGTTCATTTCATGCCTCAGAATAACTTGTATATGCCTCAATAAGAGCTCTCATCTCAACCAGTCAAAACTGACATATTAAATAAGGTAGTGAGAAGGGTGGAAAACTTCATGTGAAGTGATTTTAAGGTGTCCTTGATACTTTTACAGCCATGGAGGGTCTTTAAATTTTTTTATCCAATTTCTCCCACACATTTTCATGAGTATCTAGTGCCAATTTGAGGCCAAGTGTGTAGGGTGCATGAAGGAAGAGTTTTCTTAACTACAGATGATGATAGCTCATTTCTAAGTGATTCCAAAGGAACAAGCCTATAACCAATACATGAAAATTCAAGTATGATTCATTCCCCTTAATTCAAATCATTTAAATTTCTCCAAATTATTTATGAGGTGTTCAAACAATCCTTATCATGAAGGAAGTTTTATGCCACTTTTCATGAAATTGTGCTTTGAATTAACACTTGTGATTCCTTACCTTTCATGATTCATCCTATATCCTATTACCATGCATGATTAAATAATTCTCTAAGATTTAAAAGTGTCCTTTTGGCCATTGGAGTTCTCTTTTCTCCTACATCTCTCAAGTTCTATAAGAACTAGCCATTTTGGCCATTGTATTTATGCTCCTCCTGAGTATGGAAAAGCCCTACTCATTTGCATACCATTGGATCAATAAGAATACTAATTTTTAAAATTTTCATGACTATTCATATTTTTTTCAATTAGATGATGAATATTTCTTATTGAAAACTATAGATTCCTTAGCATGTTGTTTCATTCTTTCACCTATTTGAAACCTCTTCTTGCAAAGCATGTGAAGTTTTGTAGGAGATGTCCATGTTTTAGTGACTTATTATATTCATCAGTTCCATCCAAGGCCTCTTTTCTAGTCCTTATATCCTAATATATTCATCCATAACCTCATAATGTAACATTGATGTAAGAAAACATAGATTGGAGAAGTGTATGTTTAGTTTGTCCTTTGATTTCATGTGTAACATGCAGATGGTTGGAAGTCATCATCTTATTTGGTTTATCACCCCCCTTAGGATAGTTTGATTTTAGTTATCTCTCTCCCTTTTCACCACCAAATTTTTGTTGTAGTTGTGATGTAAAGTGGTACATCAAGGGAGCTATCCCTATCTAGAGGTTCACCTCATTCTTTAGGCTACCCACAAGCCTATATGTGTTTATATTATGCCACTTATATGAGGAGAGATTTTACATCTTCTCAAAGGGCAAAAATCCAAGTGAAAAAACTTACCACCTTTGTATTATATGAGTTGACTTGCCTTCTTCCTCACTCTAGGATCTTGATTAAACTTATTCTGACTTGTAGACCTATACTTGTAGAACCTAGCAATGTGACCTATTTATTCAAAATTTTAACACATCATACTTGATGGAAATATAATTTGTCTTATCATTTTTGGATAGAAACTTGAAATATGTACTTTGTCATGAAAAACAAAAAAACCTCCCCTTTTTGAAAAGGACTCACCTCATCTAATCTTATGTGGACAATGGTTTTTAAAGTGTCCAACATCAAGAAAATTGACACACTTAATTTTTCTCACTCATTTTGACTTATGACCCCCACCATAGTCCCAAGTAAACTCATTTATAATAGGTCTCTTACATTCTCTTGATCTATACCTAAATTGATTACATGTGTAATAATAATGATTGAATCTAGATACCTCATGAAATTTGGCTATCTAATTTGCTTTGTCCTTGTGTGAATGGCTTGTATTAAAATTTAGATTTTTCTTGTTCACATTAGTCTTCATCTTGTCTTGAGTTACATTATTTTGTTCTTCTTTATATCCAAGACTAGTTCTATCACAATCATGGTTTTGACCAATCAAAATATTATCTATATCACATGAGCTCTTTTAAAATCTCACAAATATATTTAACCTAATAGATGTCTTATCTAACTCAGATTTCAAGGACTCATTTTCAGAAACATACCTTAAACATTCATCTTCTTTAGATTTTAGGATTGTAGACATGATTTCCAATTAATAACTAATATTATTGACCATATCTTCATGTTCATTGGTATATTTATTCAATCTTACTTCATACACATGAAATTTATCCTTGTATTCTTTGAGTTGAGACTTCATCTTCTTATTGATTTTCTTCCCAATCTTCAATTTTTCAAGAGTATTTGTCAATGCAGTCTCATAGTCCATATCATCTTGATCATCATTTGAATCACTCCAAGTAGACTCCTTTTGATGTGATCAACTTCTTTCCTTAGCCATGAACAAAGCTTCATCTTCAATAGAACCATCATCTTCATGATTATATTCTAAGTCACTATCTTCAGTCACATATGATGAGCTTCAATCTTACTTCGTGCAAAGATTCTTCTTATTATTGAAGGACTTATTCTTGTTTTTAAATTTTCTAAATACTTTTTTCTTATATGTATTATTGTCTTCATCTTAACCGTCACCATTATCTTCATTATTATTCTTCTCATGCTTATGAGGTCACTTATGATCAAAATGTCCTATCTTTCCATAGTTGAAACATTTTAAGAGTAGTTTACCCTTATACTTCCTTGATCTTGTGTTCAATTTCCTAGTAATCAAAGAAATTATTTCATCCTCATCTATATCATAAATGTTATCCTCTTTGGTTTCTTACCTTATAATTTCTTCTTTGGATTCATCTTTGTCTTCAAAGTTGTTTCCTTCTTTGGTGGTATATCTTCATTCTTCCTCATCTCATAGGTAGTAAGAGTGCAATGTAATTGATCCATCTTCAATTGAGTAAAATCATAACTTTATTATATATTAGATAATTTTAGATCAAACTTGAGGGATAGAGACCTTAATACCTTTTGAACTATAGTAGTGTCTTCAATGTTCTCTCCAAGACCTTTGATAATGTTCACAATCTCATCACATCTTTGCAAAAAGGATTCCAAAAAATCTTATTAATTCATCTTGAGACTTTCAAATTTCCTTATGTTAGTCTGCAACTTAATAAGCTTGACATTTGAATCTACTTCAGAAATGATATTATTTTTTTCCATATCTCTTTAGCATATTTACAATGGATTACCTTGATGTATTCAGTCTCTAAAATACCATAGGTGATAGTGTTCATTACCTTCAAATCGTTCTCAAACAACTTCTTATTTGTATCACTAGATGGAGGATTAGTACTATCAATATAACCATCTAAAATAGATTGGAATACGTCAATACCTAAGGACATAATGTATATCATCATCCTTTCACTCAAAAAAACATAATTGGATCTATTGAACATCAATCCTTGCTTCGTAGAGAATCCTCCCTGATGACTACCCATATTGTACCTTAAATCACCTCCAAGTTTTTAAGCCTTTGCCAAAGGACCTAATCTAATACCAATTATTAGAGGTACCATCACTAAGAGGGAGGGTTAAATTAGTGATCATAAATAGTCCAACTCTAATTTCAATTATTTCAAGTTTTTAATAAATTATCATAAGCATTCATGAAACATACACATCATTCATAGCAATAATCAAGAGAGATAATGAAAGAACAATCACATAACACATGACATATGTGGGAAACCCCATTAAGGGAGAAAACCCACTAGAACTTATAATTGGGACACTATCATATACAAATAAGAACCAATTTAGACCAACTTAAAATGATCAAGGAAATACCATCCCTATTTAGTGATACTACAATCCCACAAGGTGCTACAAGACCTATCTTTTTGAACTGCCACAAAAACTAGACCTTTATTAGGTTTCACCTTGCAAGGAAGATGCAAACCCATTAGATTCTGAGATTCCAAAATAACACCTATGAATACATCCACCTTTAAATTGATGTCTTCAACACCTGATGATGGATCTCTCATTATCACTCTTCATCTTTACTCATACTCTTTAAATAAGAAGAGCACTATTATACCAATAGAATAATGACCTACTTGTCATATAATAATTAATAATTTTTTATTTTATTTAACTCATCCATACATCATGCACGTTTTCCTTCATTTCAGAAAACTATACTATTAAATGCACATTCCACACATAATTCTATCTATGTCTAGAAACCAACACATTTGGTTTCACCATTTATAGAGCTATCATGATTATCAACATCTTGGTCAACCATTAGGTATGCCTTAACCCTTAATTCATGTATCATATGAAGACATAGCTCAATACAATCTTTATAAGCCATCCATAGCATCTATGGGGCCCCCTTAGGTAGTTACACCTTTCAATTAGGCCCTTGTAGCTCTTATAGGTCTCATGGAGACCTGTTCACCCATTTAACACTACATAAAACAAAACAAGAACACATGACCACTTACAACTATATAGAACAAATACATATGACCTATAGGTCCCCCTTAAGTACCAAAAACTAACATAGTACCCTGATACTTAACCAAAATTTGCTCAAATAACATTATGTGCACACATTCACTATGAACAAATACATAATCGACTTACAAAACTTTTTTAATACTACATGTGATTGGTTAAACCTTCATAATTCACATAGATCATATTTATGGATTCTAAAAAATCTAATTCATCATGATACATACAAACAACAATAAAACAAGTTCGAACATCCTTCTTGGGTCACTTGTATAATCAAACACACACTCTAATTTGAACCTTCATATCTTTGATTGTACATAATTTTAGATATTCAAATCTATATTGTTATATGTGCCTTTGATTCATCTACATGTTTTGTTTTTACACCATGAGTAAATTCTGCATAAATTGAAATATATGGCCAAAATATGGAACACTATTTTTTCCTTTATTAAATTCAAATATTCAAATACAATTGGTTATAGTTAAAAATTGGACACCATGCTCAATCTTGTGTCCCTATCTTTAGATTTATCATGTACCATCAATCTTCTTTAAGCTTAAACACATATTATGCCAAATCCTAAACATTAAACCTCTACCAGTTGACCTCATCTCATGCAATATGGCAACTTTGACCTCATGCACTTTGTTGTTCTCTTTGAGATTATCCTAGCTTTAAAAATTCTAGACAACTATCACTTTGACCTCTTGACTTTAATGCTCACCATTTATCTCTATCTTTATGACCACCTACTCACTCTTGATCCTTAGAAGAAGCTCAATATTTATCTCTACTCAATATTAAACATCAAATAATTGGAATTATGTCATTGCATCCTAACATCTTATAATAACATGCTCCATTGATGTTAATATAACATTAAATTTTGAAAAAATAACTATGGGAACCATTTCAATCTTCCTATAAGGCAAACATTGCATCGTCATATCTTTTACCTCGCTCACTCGCATGTTCTCAACTTTGGACCATATGATCTCCTCACATAGGAGAATACAACCATGTGTCAAACTTATCCTAAAACATTCACACACGTGAGATATAATGACATTAAAATTCCTCCTCATATTTATCTATCATAGAGCCAACAATGTCAAGAATTTCATCAAAGGCTAACTTTGTACATGCATATCTTTTGATGTATGCTAGCACATGATCTAAAATTTAGCACAAATAAATTAGGAACAAAATTTAACAAAACTATATGATCATTTTATCCTCACACCATCACAAGATTAAAATATAACAACATCAAAATTCTTACTTGACCCTTCTTGCCACATTGTAAATTTTTCTTAGTATGGGAAAACACTAAAAAAATACTTGGGAGCCCATCTTTGCACTTGAATATATTTTGATGCACTTCAGTACATGATCTAAAATTTAGTGAAATCAACTAGGCATAAAACTTAACAAACCCATATGATCAACTTTTCTTGAAACATCTACATGTGTGAGATATACCATCACCAAATTGCTTACTCACCTCTTCTTCCACTAGACCCAAAATGTCTAGATGACAGCAATGATCAACTAGATGAAATCCACTCATACACATAAGAAACAAAATCATAGAAAACATCTTAGGGACCTATTGAACATACTCAATACTCCATACCTATCCCTAATCATCTTTAACCATGAATAATCTAAAGATCAACCAAACCTTCTTCAAGCATACTCGGACAAACATATTACACACTTTCTCATTGTCACTTAGACTATCAAGGCACTTCATCCACTCACTTGGACACCTCCATGACATCATCATAACATAATTGACAACTCTCCAACACTTTTATCATTAAATAATATTAAAATGTCATATGGTTATGATTTTGTCCCTTTTTGAATAAGATATTTAGTATTTTACACCTAAAATCTTTTGATTTACATGCTTACAAGTCAACCTATGAAATAATTTATACCTTATATTAAAACATTAAATCAAGCTTACAATGATAATACCTCCTAATGACCAATGATAAACATGATATTATAACTAATGCATGTAATTATGTTAATTTAACATTTAATCAGTAGGTTATTGTTCCTTGCTTTATTAATTAGTCATCTTTCATTTTTAATGGTAATAATGTTTCATTTATTATAGAAAATCTCAAAAAATTAAGGTAGGGCTAACCTACATGAATGCATTCCTAAGTTCACAATTCTACATTTATAGATGTGGAAATGAGACAAGTGTTAATTTGGTCTTATTGACCAATAATGTTTCATTTAGTAGGTAAGAACTAGTCTAAGAGAGTAGTGATAAGGATGATTTCAAAGAATAAATAATGGTATTTGTTTCATGAAAGTTTATGGATGGAAATTATAATATCAAGGAGGTACCTATAAAAGGAGATGAATCATAAGTTATGTAACTAGCTTGTAGAATAAGAATGAGATTCAAAGCAACTAGATGAATAAGATGAATTTTATGCATTTAAGACAAACATATCATACACTATTGTTTCTAAATTTGAAGGGTTGATTCAAGAAGATAAATAGCTTAGTTTCAATAGTTTAAATCCTATCTCATCATTAGAGATACATGAAATACAATAAAATAATGTTTAAATTATTTGTCCTCATGAATAAGAATAGTTAAATGAGATCAAACTATAAGATATCCCATTCCAAGATAACCTTAATTTTGATCTATTTGGCATATACCTGAAAAGTGCAGTTAATAGGTTTCTCACCACTAAAGAGAAACATTTATATGTTGTTGATGATAGGTGGAAAGGGGATGAGATTCAAGTTATTGCTCCTACATTTAAAAGTTTAGATCATTTACAATATCCTATTGAGTATTATTTTAGAAATGTAATGTTCCTCTAAGTAGTATGTGAATTCAAATTACAAATACTCAATCAAGAGCACAATGGCACATATGAAAAAATGAGACCAACATAGTCATATATGAAAATACATTTAATCTAATGCAACTCTCTACATACTTTAGCCATTGGTGATTAAAATAGAAGGCCATTAGCATGGGATACATAAAACATGTGCCTTGCAGATGATGAAAATAATAATAATAATGTTTCCATAATATTATTATTAGGATGAGAGTGACTAACAATTGAATAATTTATTGACTACCATGAAGAACATAAATGTACCATGTTGGCTGATAAAATTCCTCTAGTATGTGTTGATACAAACCTTTACCCCTCACAATAATTCATTATATGGTAAAAGATACTTATCAAACCCTATTGCATGTTCATTTTACAAATTAAACTTAATCACATTGCTAAATTTAATAGCGAGAATTTGTATAATTTAAAAGAGAAAATCATAGATAGGACTCTTTGAGATAGTGCACAAGAATGAAAAAGGTTAATATCACCATAAATATGGATGTATTTTAGTATGATCCCTACCCAACCTTATCAAAATATTGAAAATTAATATGTTTCATCTTAGGTGTATAACTAGTGAGGACATTGTATGGCCTACCTATGGTTGATTCCTTAAATTCTTACTTCCATGCATGGATTGGCCTAGCAACCTCATGTAATTACCTTCTCTTTACTTTATTGTTTTTTCTTCCATGTTTTTATTTCTTAGTTTCATTTTTTTCTTATTTTCCATTATTGGTCTAACTTCTCTTTTGTCTTTTTTGGTTTATTTTATTTATTTTTTCCTTATAGGTTCCTCATTATTCAAATAATTCATAATAATAGTTTATACGTAGGTATCACATGTGATGTTTTGTGTTGTAATTACTCTAAGTAGTTTGTGACTTAATATTTTGTTTCTGAATTGGGTTTAAAAGTTTGGGCTACCATGTTTATTTTGTATATTTTCATGTTTGGGCAAGTTTGGGTCAACTATTTTGCCTCTATTTATATTCTCTCAAATCTATGTAGTAAAAAACACAATTTAATGATTTTTGAGTTTCCTTGGATGATCCTACTATGGTTTAAAAATGGGGTGAAAATTTTATAGTTCTTACTTTCATTTTCCATGATGGTCCCCAACCTTGAGTTGAGATAGTAAAGATAAATAAATAAATTAAAAAAAAAAAAAAAATCAATTTTTAAAAATCTTAATTCCTAGGTTATTCGGGCAACCCCTATCAAGGGTATAGAAACTCAACTGGTAGTAGTGTAAAGCCTTGAGTGGGATGAGATGCATCTCCTTCAAGGCTATGGATGCCTAGATAGAAATGTCTAGGTAAGTGTTATTAATGTATTATTTAATAGTTCAATGGTTGGATCCATAGTAGATATTCCTTGGAGGTTTCATGAAATGGAAATTAACTCATATTCACACACATGATTAATGACAATATCAAATTTGGTCTCGTATACATTCTATTATTTATCTATATTATATCCTTTAATTTTTCATTTGTTGTTTTGGAAAGATATTATGGGGTTTTAGATATTTTTTTTAGTTCAAAAATACTTAGAAGTAATTTCTAATAGAGTTACCATTTATTTTTTCTTTCACAACACATCCTAATTCTTCCAAAATCACGTAACCCATTTTTTGGCCTATTTCTTGACCCCTACTTATACACATGTGTAATTGGTCTTAGTAATCTCATTTTTACTTGATGGTCTATCTCAGTTTTTGGTTTAAACTATGTACTAAAACCACCTTGGTTGTAAAGACCACATTTGTGTGATAAAAATTCATATAAATCACATAGAATGAAAATAGACATTTAAACTCCTAGTTTTCCCTTCAAAATATGGCTTTCTTGGATTTTTTGATCCACTACATGGGTTTTTTTAGTTTTATTCCTAGTTCAACCTCACACAGTTATCTAATTAAGATTAATATGCTCATGCAAGAAAAGTTCATATTTCACACTTGGTCTAAAATTGAATTCTTGATGCACTTTTGACACTTAGATGAGTCTGCAAAACTATTGTCTAGATCCCTAATTAGGCCCATTTTAGCTCATCAAAAATTTATTTGTTTATAGAACTAATAAATATTTCAACCCCCAATTAGGTATTTGAGGTATAAATAATCATTCTCTAGATTTAATTGGGTCTTCATGCACTGATTTGGTCTTAGTTTTTTTAAGTCTCATAGACATAATAAAACTTCAAAGTAAAATTAGGTCTCGATAGATATAATTCAATATTCTATTTACTAAGAATAGTGTTTTCCTTGATTAGGTATACTATGTTACTTATTTTCCATTGCTATGCTAATTAGGATTGGGTTTTTTTATAGGTATATGAGTTTGTTACTTTTTCATGGTGTGGTATTCATGATTTTAGCTTGATTAGGTCAGTGTATTGTCAAACTTTGGTTAAGCATTGGTGTTTAAGGTTTAAATCCTGACTAATTCCATTGTGGGGTTAATCCTCCACTTCTTTAGTAATCAATGATCATCCCCCAACTAGGTAAATAGGTTTATTCCCTTTGACACTCCTTTTGATAATCAAGGCCTAAGACATAATTAGGTTTTTGGACCTCTCAATGACATCACTCAATATAATGTGGGATTTTATCCTTGATTACAACATTAGAGCCTCTAAGTTAAATATGATAGATATACTTAGGGTTCCCAAGTCCAATTAGGTCTTTTGACCACCTACATTTAAAATGTATAGAAATTTAGTTCTAATCATGGTTCGGCTGATTAAGTATTTGGACCTACCAAAGCACACCCCAATTCTATTAGTGATTTTGATGCCCAATTAAAAAAATGATTCAAAAAATGAAAAAGTAAAATATTAAAATTTTGTTATGCCTTTATGACTCCTAATTAGGTTTAGGAGGTCATTTTTATACCTTGGTTAAATTTTAGTAGCTAAATTTCCTCTCATGTGTTACTTTTTCAAACCATCTACATTTATATACATCTCATTCTAGCTTGGTCATAATGATGTTTTTTTGTTTTAATTTTTTATTGATAAAAAACCCATTCACATTTTAGTGTTATGATTTTTTGTGAACATTTAAATGCAATTTCTAACATTTTAATTTTGTTTTTTTGGAAGGCATAAAGGAAAAATTGTATAGAATTTCAGAGGGAAAATATGGTTGGTGGCTACATTTAATGGAGGTAGCTACATTTTTGAGGGAAATTCTTCTTCCTCATTGAGATAAATTTATATATATGGGTACTTTGTTTATTGTAATAAGGTTAGCTCTTTGTTCCTCAAATAAATATGATAGTAGCCACTAAATTTATAATTTTATGTTGTAATTTATTCCTTAATTTTCTTGGTCCTATTATTATGCTAAAGATATTTTAATTAGATGGTGAATGTAAACTTGAATTTTTTATATCCAAGAAAACTTTATAATTAAAATATAAGTTTTGTATTTGTTATTTCATTACTTGCACATGTGATATGGTGGTGGTTTCATTCTTCTTCTTAATTTTTATTCCTTAGACTCTGAAACTAGCTCCTTTTTGTGGTTATGTGAATGTTAGCCAGACATGGATTAATTTTATGGGTTTCATTCATTCAAAAAACTCTTTAATTATAGTTACACTAAAATAATATTTTTATTCTCTTTTCCCCTTCTCTTTTTTCATTTTTTTATCTCTCTATAAGATCGGGATTTGAATTCAATCCATTTTTCATTGTTCATCTTAAATGCAAATATATTTTGTTCCTCCTTGGATAAATATTATAGTAGCCACTAAATTTATAATTTTATGGTATAATGTATCCCTCATTTTTCTTGGCCTTGCTATTATGCTAATGATATTATAATTAGATGGTGAATGTGAAGTTGAATTTTTTATATGGAAGAAAACTTTATAATTAAACTACAAGTTTTGTAGTTGTTATTTCATTACTTGCAAATGTGATACGGTGGTGGTTTCATTCTTCTTCTTAATTTTTATTCCTCAGACTCTGGTACTAGATCCCTTTGTGGTTGTGTGAATGTTAGCTATAAATGGATTAATTTTATGGGTTTCATTCATTCAAAAAAATCTTTGATTGTAGTTACATGAAAACAATATTTTTCTTCTACTTTTCCCTTGTCTTTTGTCATTTTTTATCTCTCTATAAGATTAGGATTTGAATTCAATCCATTTTTCATTGTTCATCTTAAATGCAAATATATTTTATTATCATTTTTTAATTATTTTATGTATGCAATAAACACATTTAAGTTAGTTGTGCTCTCATTTAATCAAAACCTAAAATGTAGATTTCTCTTTTTGGGCATAATCTGGATGTTAAGTTTGTTTTGTTCCCTGAAAGTCACTCAAAACCCACATGACTAAAAAAATAAACTCATATTCCATATAAATATACTAAAAGACCATAACAACATTAAAACCAAGTTAATATTCTAATGAAACATTCCCCTTGAATTGGAATAGTTTCACATAGATCAACTAGTTCACATAGTATGCCATTATTAGCAATAACAAACATTGGAGAGTCTATACGGGCATCTATTGAAGAGAGGTTGTATGGGTATTTGTCCCAATATAATTTGGTGTGATGAATTAATATTCAACAAATAGTCCATCTATTAATGACATGGTAAACTAAAGCCTCCTATTTTGAATTTATTTAATATTAATAAAACATCTAGTCTCAATGAAAATATGTATTATATACCATAATTTTTGAATTATTTTATTGGCCAATTTTGTTATAATTATATTATTCATTCCATATAATGCATATATTTATACCAGCATTTCACTTTCACAAATTAAATAAATCTAAATGACTTGTAAAATAATATTAAATCCATAATATAACTTTCCCCTACTTAAATAATCTCATTTTAAGATAAAATTTAATTAATGTAAAATACTTATGAGAGTTAGAATAGAAGTACTGTATATTAATAATCTTGTTTGATTCTTTTAATACTTGAATGGTCATAGGTTGATACCAAGATATTAAGAAATGAGATGTTTTTGGTACCATACTACACAAACCCCTCCTCATAACATTTGTTTATTATCTCATAAGTTTTTACTGAGGAATGCCTTCAATAAATCCATCCATTAAGCTATATATAAGTCATTAGAATGTGCATATATCTATAGAGACATAACATATTATGATATTTCTATCAATCATGAAATTTATAATGGATAATCCATCATAGTCCATAATTTATTCGTTAATTTTTTTACCATGACTGAGATATTTTTTTCCACCATGAGAAGATCCAACTCTATTGAGAAATAGTTTATAATAATATTACAATTTCCTTTAAAATAGAATTTAGTCATAATCTCTTAATTTTTCTATAGTGGATCCACCATATCAAGTATTTAATCCATTTAAATAATTCTTATTCGGCACATATATGGAATATTAGAATCCCATTTACGACTAGAAAATTGATTATTTGTCTGATCCCTTTTTTCAAGGGGAAACTTTCTTTATATAATTTCTCTCCTAAAAAAAATCCTTATGTTAATTGATTATTAGAATGGATTTCCTTTTTTATTGGGCAATCATAATTAACAGAAGAATGGTGATCTCTATGTTATTGTATCTTTTTGTTTTTTTAATCCCTTTTCTTTCTCTATTAGCATTTACTTCTTATAAGTTGCATGGTCATTTGTAATTATTTATATAGTCCACATTCATTTTTTATTTGATTAAAAATATTGTTTTGTTATATGCATCCACATGTGTATTATTTTCATATCATCCTCATTCTTTGTGAGAGACTCATTTATATTATTATAATTTTATTCTAGGTATTTATCCATTTTGGGAACATTTAACCTTCAATTCAGTATGATATCTTTGATATTAGATTGTGACCTTTATATTCATTGGTCACTAATATATTTAATATCAGTTGGGTTTTGTCCATTGTGGCTACCATTGGGCTTCTATGAGCTTATTCTAGTGATCTCCATTTCAATATATAGTTGTCCCTTGATTTAAATTATCTTAATATGATTAATTTGTCCACTATGGCTTCCACCTTTAGATTTTGGATCACTCAATAGTAATTTAAAACTATAATAATATAAATCATCTATTATTTGTCACTTTTATTTAATGTGTTAG
The DNA here is from genome assembly GCA_037957365.1 of Torreya grandis. Lineage (NCBI taxonomy): Eukaryota > Viridiplantae > Streptophyta > Pinopsida > Cupressales > Taxaceae > Torreya > Torreya grandis. The sequence goes on from JARHVA010003612.1 coordinate 1,140,171, forward strand.
TTTGAATGAATATTAATATTACCAAGTGGTCTTGTGTAAAATACTGCATGTGATCAAGGAATCCAATAAGGGTGGTTATATCATATGTTAGCTTCATATTGAAATAAAATAAAAATGAAAACAAACACATTAAAAAACATAACACTATCTTCCCTAGATCAAAGGGAGGAGCATGGTGAAACCAATTCATAAAACACAATTAAAATTTTAGAAAACATACATTCCTTAACTTCCTTGAATACCCCAAGATATTTGTTCATTTGGCTTTCTCAGACTATGTTCAAGAATTCTTCATCAATGGGGCTTGGATATCTCCATCTCCTCTTGGCACTATGGATGGTTCGATATGGCTTGAAGTTACTCAAAGTGGTTTTTTTGAAATTTTAGAACTATAAATCTATAGATTTCATTCTTGTCATGAAACCTACATTATAACATTACTCTATGTCCAAGATCTCCAAATAGAGAGGCAAATGCTTGTATTTATAGGTTTAGCAAAGGGCTTGAAATGGGTTAAATCATAACCTAGGTTTGATTAATTAACCCCGGTAGAGTTAAAAGGTGTCCAAACCTCATGATTAGCATGGAATATGTTTTATTTGAGATATTTTTAATTTTTGACAAGTCACAAAAACTAATGATGAAAACCTAGGATATTCTTTGATTTTGAATTTTCCTTTCTGAAAATTCATTTAATTACTCAAGGATGAATTCAATTAGGATCTAATTAGGATTTATATTTTAATTAATCCCTTTTGAGGAATTTGAATATTTTCCAAGTTTTTATTTAATTAATTTGGGAATTTTCTCTATTTAATTGATTTTTGGGCCAAATTGATTTTAGTCAATGTTATGAAGCCAAATTCAAGAGACTTAGAAATTATTAGGTTATATGTTCAATGGCTGGTAGGAATTGATCTAAATTAATTGTATGAGGCCATTGGTGGCCAATTTTATTTGCCTATATATTGCCCCTATTTGGGAAGGTGTTTCAAGATGTAATCATAGAAATGTCTTTGCAAAGAATAAAAATGTTCTTTGTGCTTATGACTTCAACATCAATGGATTAACTATAGGGTGTCCCCTCTAGGAGTTTTTGGAAAAAGGGTTTGGTAAATTTTCCCTCAAATATATAAATGATTTGACCAAATAGGTGAAAACATAATGATTAACCCAAAGTCAGGCAGAATCATTGAGAATGCAAGTGAGATGGTGTGCAATGATTTGCTCAAAGATGATTATAATCATTACACCTTGATAGTGGAAAAAATTATATGATAACACAATGATTTATCCAAAGTTAGTTATAATCATTGAGAATGCAGGTAAGACAATATACAATGATTTACCCATAGGTGGTTATAATCATTAATATCTTAATTATGGAAATGAAGCCCCTATTGGGTGCAAGAAAATGAATGATTTTCCCAAAGGTGGTTATTATCATTAACCCTCAAATTTGTGATAAAATAATGATTTTCACAAAGGTGGTTATAATCATTAACCCTCAAATTTGTGATAAAATAATAATTTGCACAAAGGTGGTTAGAATCATTTATAATTTAAATAGGATGGTATATATTGATTTGCCCAAAGTTGGTTATAATCATTAGATCCTTATAGTGGCAAACAATGATATGCAATGATGATGGAAAAATATGATGAGGATAAATAGATATATAGGATAAACATGAATTAGGAAACCTACTAGTAAGGAGATGCTCATTTGAATTGGAAAGGATGACAATTCTTTCATTATTTAGTAACTCTATTTAGCATATGATGTTGCTTATGTTAGGATTATTGTTGAAGCTGGTGCCAAGGAGATATCATCACTCCATTTATTATGTAGACTTCTAAAAGATAATTTTTTATATAAAACATGATGATATGCATCATTATATAAAATTATATGAAATTATCTAAAATATGCATAAGGAATGACTCTTGATATCCAATAGTCAATTGAAAATAATACACCAATGATAAAAACCATGATGATAATGTTGACATATGAATATGGATGGATTCAAGAATAATGGGCAAGGAATCACCCAATGAATTCACATAGACCTAAATCAAGGCAAAATTACTTAAATCAAACAAATATTATCACACAAAAATAAATAAAGAAAACAAAAAGAAACAAACAATGGTTAGTCACAATGTTAGTACAAATAAAGTGACACAAATAAGATGGTAAACATTGCCCCTAGAAAATGGGCAACAATTTAATAAAAAAATAAGATGGGGGAATAGAATTAAAAGGAAGGGGTATCTAAGATATATCTAAATGTACTAGGTAAATGGATGCTACCTACATAGTTATATGGTTGTGATATCCAACAAAAACTTTAGGCCAAATGTAGTTCTCCTAGGATATGGCATATAAGAAAATGATGATGATCGAAAAAAAACATGATCAATGTGATATAAGAATAAGTTTGATCTCAAAAAATGGTGAGAGCATGGTATAAAAGGCTTAAAAGGATGGGGAAACTAAGTGACAAATTATTTCTTGTGATTTATTGAGGGTTCCTAGAATCTTTAAGGTAAGGAAGTGGTCAGTGTTTTGGTTTTTCAAAATGGTTTTCATATGTTTTTAGAATTTTGGAGTATCTCAACTCAATCAAGAATGATGAGATATTAAAAGGTCCAAGATCATAAAAATATGAGGGCATTCAAATGGAAAGATTATTCATAAAATGGCTAAAGTATGGCTAAGGGGGACTAAACTGACCTCAACAAGTATTGAGTACTACCCACGTAGTCCCAAAATGGCCTCAAGTCATAGTTTTTCCACCTTACAATGGAGTAATTTGACAAGTGTAGTATCTAATTCAAATAAAATAGGCATAGTTGGCATAATGACATAGGAATGGAAAAGCTGGTATGTTAAGGCCTAATAAGAAAATATTTCCCCTAGTTTTCCCATAGTTATAATAAGGATATAATGGCTCAAATAAATGATACTAATTTGTCCATAGGTGGTTATAATTAATAGGAAAACCAGTGAGGCACTAATTTACCCATAGGCATTTATAATCAGGCCCACACAAACAAACATGATATATAACTAAACAAGAAATGAAGGATGAAACTATGGAACTTCTATCATATTATTCTAAAATATGATCTCTATCTATAATTATTGAAATAAATACTAAAACTAATCTAATTTTTCATGATAAAAGTAGAACCAATTGATGAACCAAAGTCAAATGATTTATGTAGGTAGGGTCAAAACAAGTATGTCGATAGAAAAGGTATAGTATAATGGAATGGTGAAACAAAAATTGATAGAATGGTAGAATGTTATGATATTATTTAGGATGATGATATGATTTCAATGAATATTGGATAAAATGGTAATAGGTTTACCCCAAATGATAAGGGAAATGGCATGGTATAGAGCAATGGCAAAAGGAATCACATAGGACAATGGAAAGATATATGTCACATGGAAATGGTATGGATTTATGTTTTTGGCCTACGTATGGTAAATTATTCTATTGTTCTTATTTATATGGAGATGCACATCCTGATTACCAAATGAGACAACAAAAATAATTAGTCACGTAAATCGCTATCCCACACCTCTTTTGAATAGATACTCTATCAATAACTAGCTTTAATTCAGGATGTAAATGATGTTGTTGTCATCTTCATTGGTTATTTATTTTGATTTTTTAAAACATCTAGATAGGGTACATTTGTATCCTCTACAAAGGAAAGTGTAACTATGGATGGAAAATAAGGATAAATGTTGGTTGATATATTTAATTGGGAAATAAAATGGTGGATGATAATATAATGTATAATGGTTAGGAAATAAATGAAGATCAAGATTTTTAGGAACATACAATGTTGTTGATTCTAGATTTGACATAACTTTGGATGTGGTAGGGCCAAAGACTTAAAATTTTATCTCAATAGGACCACCAAATTCTTTTATTTTTTGGTCTTGAGAGTAGCTACCATCTGATTATGTTGTAGATTGGGATCTAAATTGATTTTATCTTTGATAATTTCTTCAACAAATAGTGAAGGACTATTGTACTTAGATATTGGTGCCTTGAAGAGGTTTTCACCAATGAAGTTGTCTTTATTATCCCATAGTGACTTTGAGAAGGTTTCACTAAGGAATGCTGAATTTTGACTTTGTTATCTTTTAGCACCTATAAAAAGGTTTCACTAGAAGATTCTATGTTTTAAATTTAATTATCCCCTAGTACCTCTGAAAAGGTTTTATTAAGAGATTAGTCTTCTTCTGCATGAATTTATTCTTGACCTCCTTAATGTTCTTTATCTGATATGTCACCATGGATGTAGTTCAACAAGGTAAGATTTTGGCAGTCCTAATAAGACCTTGTCGAAGTTTGAATGTTAATAAAATGGATATGTTGGTTGGAGGTAATATCCTATATAATTTTAACATAATGGGTAAATACTACACAGTCATCATAGAGGATATTAGGATAACTTGTATTGATTTTGAAGTAATCATCCTCAAAAACTATAGAAGGATTACAAATGTATTCAAATTGATCTATGAGACATGCATAACCAATGTTGTAACGACCACAAACATATTTTGAATTTGATTCTAACTCAATAGACTCTAAATCCAATGCTGAGATTGATGATGATTCTTATTCTGATGCTAAACCTAATGTCAGTTCAAGACTAGAAGCTAACTTCAATTGTAATTATTAATCTAGTGTGGATGTTTCTATAATGATGGCTTTTTGAATGTTTAGTATAGGATAAGTAATGGCTTATTATGGCATGGTGGGATCCATAGAGAGTGGTTTGTCAAAGTGAGACTCCTCAACAATGGTAAACAAGTCAAGAGACAAATCCTCAAAGACTATCTTGTCAAAGGAAGACTCTTAAAAAATAGGCATATGGTCAAGGTAATGATTTGCCCAAAGGCAGTTATAATCATTAAGAGTTGACTTAGTAAAGATTGATTCATTAGAGTGAGACTCTTTGACAATGAGAATAAGATTGGAAGGTGATTCATCATATGTTGACATATCACAAATGGTTGGTTCTCTTGGTCTTGGTTTACAATAAATTATAAAATACCATTTTGGAATATAACTTGGTCTTGAAATGATTGTCTTGGTCAAAGAGGTATTGATTGGCTTAGTTGGGTTATTGATTGGATTGTTTGGGGTATTAATTAGCTTATTTGGATAGGTATTGATTGGTTTAGTTGAGGTATTTATTAGATTAGTTAGAATATTGATTGGCTCGATTTGGGATAGATAATTGGTATTGGTTTAGGATGAACAATTGGCTTTAGTTTTATAAAGTGGGTAATAGATGGAAATGATTGAATAATGGATATATTTTGGATAATGGTAGGGTGTTGTGGATCTTTATTTTTCACACAAGCCAAATGATGAGGTCTTGAAATGGAAATGAAAAGGCATTACGAATCTTGGTTACTATCATGAGTCAAAAGATGAGGTCCTAGAATGAAAATGGTAGGGCATTGTGGAGCTTTATTACTTACACAAGCAAAAGGATGAGATCCTAGAATGATAAACTTATGGAATTGTCTAGCTTGAGTACTCACACAAGCCAAAATAATAAGTCTTATAATAACAAGTTTGGCATATTATGTAACTTCATTGCTCACATGAGCCAATTCACTAGGTCTTAAAATGGTAATTATATTCCTTAGATGTTGTGGTGCTTGGTAGTTTACACACTCCAAAGGAGGGTTAGTGATATAGGTGGGGGATTAGGTGGTCACATAAGGGTGAGTATAATACCACAAAAATCTTAAATAATGGATCAATTCACCTTTCACCTAAGAATTTTGGATTTTCTCCCATTTGGATTGATTATTGCAAGGAAGGTATGGATCCCCCTCTCAAATAAAATTATACTTGTCCCCATAGGGGTTTTATATTAGGTCATAAGTAGGTTCTTTACTTTGTTCCCTAGATTGATTATTGTAAGGAAGGTATTGATCCATCTCATAAACATCATATTCAAAGAGATCTTCACCCAAGTCCACCTCATAAACCATATCATCCTAGTAGGAGTCTCCAGCTAAATTTTATTTGGACATTCAATCATAACTTATATTTTACATGACTCCACCATAAGTTTAGTTAGACATATCTACATTAATTAATAAATCTCTATAATAAATTGTCTTAGAGTTCTACAAACATGTAAAAATGATGTCCAAAGGATAAATTATTTAAACTTGATCTAACTTGGTCAAAGGTGGAGTTGTATCTCCAAAAAGTCTATGTTAAGACTTTGTAATAATATTATAATGTAAAATGTCTAACATTAAATATCTCACAAAAATTACATCAAGTTAAATGAACTAAAAACAAGATGCCAAAGTCTAGGTTCAAAGATGTTCCAAATATTACAAAATAGAAAAGGGAAAAGTTTCTAGGTCTTTTGGCCAAATGCAAGATCAAAATCTAGGCTCAAACAAGGCATATGCTAGTAATTTTGAACAAATTTAGTGTTAAATTCTAGACTTAAAACAAGGGATGATGATTTTAATCTAACAAACTTGGAATACTTTGGTATAAATAAGGCACTTTATTCTAGACATAAGTGTGATCAAACTGGTATGAAACACTAAACAAGAGGTATTTGAAGATGGACTAAAAATTTTCACAAATGAAGGCACAAAAAATATAGTTTTCAAATTTTAGGTCAAAAATTAACCTAAGTTACACAACCCAAAAGAGATATATTTGTGTATCAACCCCTATATGTTGAGGCCTAAATAGAAATAAATCAATGTTTGGATCCAAACTTGGAAAATTTAATTGAATACTAAAATTGATAAAAAATAGGCTTTACTTTAATGACCAATAAGCTAGGCAAATTTAAATGGTGGAATGACATTAAAAGAATAATTCATCAAGGCACATGTGACTTATTTAACTAATGATAATGTGGATACAAGAAAAGACAAGTCAATTGAATCAATTTGAGAAGCCTAAAGATGTTATCACTCCTAAAACATGTGGTAATGGTTTGTTTTAAATACCTATAAGGCATGAAACTTGAATTTATTTGGGTGGTATAACATTACCCATTTCAATCAAGTGACACACACCATATTTTTGACACAATATGTCTTCTAAGTTAAAGCACAGTGTCAAATGGATGGCATAAATCCTCCTTAAATAATGGAATAATGTAGAGAAAAAAACTTGTTCAAGATTTGGTATAAATAACAAATCTTTAGTTCTTAACACACCAAGAAATAAAATAATAAATGATAGAAATAAATCTAAGTATATCATCCGAAATCATATCAAGTTGTGGTTGATGAGTGTCATTCAAATCTTCATTTAATCAATATTTAATTGATGTCTTATCAACCAGGGCTAGTGTCAAAAGCTATCTATAGTAAGGTGTAGGATGGTATATCTAGAAGTCTACTTGTGGGGGTGTTTGATGGTCCTATTCTAACTTTGACTAATGAAAGAAATCTGTCTTAAACTACTTGATTCACTCTTTTGCTGAAAAGGAAAAGATGTAAATATTTAATCAAATGAATCCACTCTTTTTCTTGAAAGTAAAATTACACTCCTATTTACGCTTGCATGGAAATGAAGATGTTTAACCTAAAAATGAAATTTTCTTCACACATTTACTAAAAAAGAAAACACACTTTGCTTAGAAAGGAAATGACTTTGGAATAAGGAAATGCCTTTTGAACTATAAATTTATTTTGATTTTTTATGAATGAATGCAAACATTATCAAGATTCTGATTAGTTATAACAAAGAGTTAATATAAAATAACACAAATACCATACACAATTCTTGGTTCCAAGGAGAGTGGGCCCTTGCTCCTCTTAGACTCAGGAACAAAGATTAATCAATGCTAGAAAATGAAGTGATAATTCATAAAACTAAAATGATTACAATCTATCTAAACCTGTAATATGCTTGTATGTATCTTTCATCTATTTTCCTTTTTAATAACAAAAGTCTTACATTTTATGCTAATATAATCAACTCAAAATAAGATGCAAAGAAATAGGACTCCTTGGTCGATCCACTCATCCAAAAATAGGAGATCAGATTTCCAAGACATCTAATTATCTTGATGAAATAGATATACTATCCTATAATAGTCCTAAGATCCAAATATATACAAATTTATCAAAAGAATATCCTACAAAATAGTAGGTGAGTATTTTCCTCATTTGATTCTAGATAGAATGATTCTCTCTCATCGTATCTAGCTACAAGCTTCCCCATTTGTCACTTTGTATTTATAGAATCCATGTAATTGAACCTATAGAGTCGGTAGGAATGAGCCTACAAAGTTTGTAGAAACAAGCCTATGGAGCACGTAGAAACAAGCCTATGGTGTTCATAGAAATAAGCATGTTAAGTTCATAGAAACAATCCTATGGAGTCCATAAAAATAAGCCATTTGTGTGAGTTCATAGTTCTATTGGATGGAGATCAAAATTGTTCTTTCACTATACATCTCCTATGTCTTCTTCCTAAGCATTCTTCACAACAAAAATCACTAAAACATGCTATGTAATATACATTACTAACAAAGTAAAGGTTTAGTCTTTGGTTCAATATAAACAAGATAAATATCTACTTTCCATGTAATAGCTATCTAACAATCTATGATTTGCATAAGATAATATCCTTAGAGAGATGAATTGAGGGAAACAACATGTCAATAATGAGCAATAATTTTTACTCATCTCCTTCAGGATTTATTTTTTACAAGTCCCATTAAAAATATTCATTTATGTTCATAGCTCTGGCATCTACTTTCCACACTCTGATTCAAATCATAGTCATCAAATTCATCTATTATATGCTTGTCTAAATTTCTTGTAAACCCCTGATGTTCTTGAATAATTTTTTTTCCATATATTGAATTGTCCTCTAATTGTGGATCCTAACTCTACCATCTTGGAATAGGTATGATCAACAAAGGGTGTTTATATCTCATACCAATCCATTTCTTTTCTCCCCTAGAGTTTATTACCTCTATTAAGATTTTCAAAATTGAGGTAGCTCTCCTCATACTCCATCTTATGTTATTTGGATACATCACCTCTCATCTTCTATGAGGCACTAAAATTTGGTCCTACCTTTTAACACTTGCAATCAACACTAAATCAAAACTCTATCTTGAAAACAAGTCAAAATAAATAACACAATCATATAAATCTTGTAAATAATTAGTTTTAACTTCATCTCTTAAAAAAGCATAGTTAAAATTCTTTACGATCAATCTGGGGATAGGAAAGGCTAGTCTGATACACAATCCTATAGTCTTAGCATGATTTGTATACTCCTCAAATCTACTTTTCAATGATAGTTAATTTTTAAATGTAGAATGCAATGCCCTCAGTTGAAATTCTCCTACATGAAGGTTTATCAGGAAATTATTGTGCTCATGGTCTCCTATGATCAAATCATGCAAATAAAACACAAAAATCAAATCTTGTTGATTAGGTTCAACACTATAGAAAATTTCTAGAAATGTTGTTTCTAAAATATTGTAAGGAGGATGACAAGAGATCATTAAAAGCTATCATCTATAAAAAAATTCAAATAAAAACAAACTATATGTAGGAGAAGGATTCCTACATGCCAAAAGAGATTCCCCTAATTTCCATGCATCCTATAAATTTTCTTCTAAATCTTAGACATTAGCTTATAATTCTTTATTTTCATTTTCCAATATTTTGTTTTAATAATTTGTAACTTTATTTTTTATTTGAGTATGGAATATTCTTCTTTAATTTGATTTAGTATTTTTAAGGTAGGAATACCTAGACAACTTGTTTG
>JARHVA010003612.1:1155000-1195000 GCA_037957365.1 Torreya grandis
TCCACTCAATACTATAGTAGTAAAGAGTTTAGCTTTGATAGTCTCAAAGGCCTGAAATAACTATCACTCCATTTGAATATACTATCTTTTGTAAGCAAGGAAATCATATGGGTAGCTATTTGGCTAAAATTATCTATAAAGCATCTGTATTAACCAACATGTTCCAAAAAACTCTTAATTTCAATTTGTGTTTGTGGGATGGGTAAGTTCGCGATTATTTCAACCTTCTTTGAATCTACTTGAATGCCTTTTGTAGAAATATGGTGTCTCAACACTATTCTTTCATCCATCATCAACAAAATTTTTTCATGGCTCAAAGATAATTGATGTTCTTCACATCTAATCAATACTCTTTCCAATTTTTTAAGAACCTCTTCATAAGTTCCACCATGAACAATGAAATCATCCATATATATTTCAACACAATCATTTGTAAGGTCAGAGAATATTGCAAAAATTACTCTTTAAAAGGTTGTTGGAACATTACAAAGTCCAAATGGGAGTACTCGATAAGCAAAAGTTCCCCAAGGGTAGGTAAATATGGTTTTATCTTGATCTTCATCTACCACCATTATCTGGTTATACCCATTAAACCCATCCAGGAAAGAAAAATATCTTTTTCCTACCAAGTTGTCAAGAACTTGATCAATGAAAGGTAGAGGAAAATAATCTCTTAGTGTTTTTTTGTTCAGTTCTCTATAATCTACACATACCCTTAATTTTACATTTCTTAGTATGAAGTATTGAAACCCACTAGCTATTTGAGATGGGGTAAATAAACCCAACTTTCAATAATTTTTGGATCTTTGTTTTGATAATCTCTTTTAATGCTTGATTTATTCTTCTTTGTGGTTGTCTGATCGATTTGATAGATTCTGTGTAAATGTTATGAGTGCATAGGCTAGGGTAAATTCCTTTCATGTTGGTATAATCCCAATAAAAATCCTTGGTATGTCTTTTTACTAGTTAAAAGAGTTGATCTTCCTCTTCATTTGTTAACCAACTATTGATGCTCAAAATATTTCTAGGTAATACTGAGATTAGTTTTGTGCTTGGGTAGTTAGATTATATTTTTTTAAATTCACTAATCAATGAGTTCATAGGACATGGATGAGGAAGTAGCTTATGAAACATGGTTATATTATCAATAAACTCTTCTCTAAGAGGAATCAATCTTGTTAAAGAACAATGGAATGCATCTAAGAAATAAGTTTGATGTTGTTCTACCAATTTCCACACACTTTTATGAATCAATCTGTGATCATACGGTGAGAAAAAAATAGAATTAGAAGTGGAGGTTGTATAATATTCTATCTGACCCAAGAATCCTAAATTGGGGCAGTCCATAGTTTTTAGACAGGTAGAGTCCATAGATTCTAAACAGGTAGAGTCCATAGCTTTCAGACTAGTAGAGTCCATATATTCTGGGTATATGTCTCCATTTAATTATTTCAAGTGTTTTTTAACTATGATAATAGATAAGGAGGAAATATTGTTTGATGTGTTGTCTAATTCATCCACCCAAAGTTTTTGTATGTGATTTGTTGATGGTTTTACAGGAGGATACAAAGAGATGCATTTGAATTTTAACCCATTAAAAATGGTCGTCTCTTGACCTAAAATCAATTAATACTACTACATTATCCAACCATGGTCTACCTAGGATTATGGGATATCATAGATTCTTTGTTTTAGGTTACAATACCATGAAATCTACTAGATATTCCCAAGACTCTATTAGTACTTCAACATTTTCTATAGTCCCTTCTGGTTTAGTTACAGATTGGTCTGCCATATGAAGAATGGTAGTTATGGGTTGCAATCTCATAAGAGATAATGTATGCATAGTATCAATGGTCATAACATTAATTTTTGCTCCCAAATCTACCAATATATTAGGAATTTCTTTACCTTTGATTGTGACTATGATCACTGGGCTTTTTAGATCTGCGTATTTTTGGAACTAATAGTTTTCCTGCTAATAAATCAGCAATTTTTCCATTAACATGAATGGTTCTTGGATATTTTTCTTTCTTTCTAGGTGTTTTGATACAAAGGTTTTTTATGATCTTATTCAATTTAGGTATATCCCTAATAGCTTGTAGTAGGAGTACCTCAATATTTATCTTTTGTAATACATGGACTAAGTTTAATTCTAGTTTAATATCAATTTCTTTTAATCTTTCAAGAAAAGGAACTACTAGTGTAGTAGTGTTTTCTTTCTTTACTTCAGGGCTCATTTTTATTTTAGCTTCTCTAGTGTTTAATTGAGATGGTTCTATTTTTTTCTTTTTCATCAGGTATCTTAGAAATGAGAATTGGAGGTTTTTGTATAGTTTTATCTAATATTAAATGTATGTCCAAACAATCAATAGCTCCAACATTCATTATCTCTTCCTATTCATTAACATAAATAGGTGTTGGTTATTTATTTTTTAGATTTTCTATTGGTTGTGTAGGCATCGAGGGTTGATTGATTTGTCCTTATTACTGAATAACTAGGGGTGGAATTATAGTTTGCTATTGAAGTGGTCTTTTTGGTTGGGTGAATTATTGCTATGGGTTTCATTTAAGATTCTATTATTTATATTGTTGTGGCATCTATTACTATTGTGGTACCCATTGTTTTTGTGGCTATGGTTATGGCACCATCCATGGGAGTGTTAACATCTAATCTTGTCCTACCCATGGATTTTGGATTGATGGAGTTTTGGGTTGACTCCAGAAAAGTGAAAGAACTGAAATATTTCATGGTGCCATCCATAGATTAACTAGGTTTCTTGCATTAAACTATCCTTGAGCATGTTTTTATGGAGAAAAGTTTTGTCTCTAGATATAATTTACTTCTTCAATGAACTGGACTTGTGTTTTCATTTGATTTTTTAAAATAGTTATAAGGGTGCAATGTTTAGTATCATAATCTATTGCATCATAGATCCCACATGATGAAACATTAGATTTATCTAGGGGGTAGTCTCTAAGGGCATGTTTATGTCTACACTTAGGATAGTAGATTGCTAAGGGTTCTATTACATTTTTCTTAGGTTGAAGGCCATCTAATGTACTATTTAGTGTAACTAGAATATCCATCTTTAGATTGTCAAATTCTTCCATTAGCTTACCCACTTCATTAGATTTCCCAAACCTTCCTATCCTAATTTTGGATTTTTTTTGAGAGTATTTGGTACAAAGCTCAAAAATCTGATTAAAATCCAACTTATTTATATCTCCACCTCTCATCAAATTTAAGGCATCTTTAGTATCTTTATCCAACCCTTTTAAGAAAACCAATGTTTGAACTTCTTTAGTGAGTGGATAATTGCTTCTTTTATGAGTGAATATGAATCTATCCAAATAATCCTCTAAAGATTCATCCTCATTCTATTTGATTTTGAAGAAATCCTCTTTTCTTTCTCACACTTAGTAGTAATCTTGATACTTGTTTAAGAATTATGTCTCCATGTCATCCCATGTTCTAATAAAATCTCCAAGTAAACCCATGAACCATCTCATAGCTACATCTTTAAGTGTAGAGAGAAATACTTTTAATTTTTAGCAACAATAGGAAAGGAAAAAGTCCTTCTTGGTTGTGTAAGTTGTTGATTTCATGGATTTTGTTGGAGAGCCATATTTTCTTCTTTTTATGATGTTTCAAAGATGGGATGATCTTCCCACTAAATATTTGTGGTATTGGTTATGGGTTGTTTAAAGTTCTCAAAATTTTCTTCAGCTATAAATTTATGAAATGCTTCTTCTAAGTCCTTGGCAATTTCTAAATAATGTCTTCCTATCAGAGATTGATCCTAAGTAATTTGTCTTATGGGGATTGCTTATGGCAATGGCCTAGTTTTTATCCAAGTTTTTAAAGATTATTGTAAATAGGTTTCACTCGTAACTTCTGGTTCACTACTCAGAGATGTTGAACGAGTTTTAACTTGTGTTCTTGGTGGGAATTTTGGGATGAATCATCCTTTAGAGTCTCTAGGATGGTACAATAATTTATTGAACTATTTTTTGGGATTTTATGGGTTTTAAAATATTTTTCAGTCTAGAAAAATAATTATTACCTTAATAACATCTTGATCCCTGACAATGGCACCAAAAATGGTGAGTGTCATTCAACTCTTCATTTAATAAATATTTAATTGATGTCCTATTAACCAGGGCTGGTGTCCAAAGCTATCTACAGTAAGGTGTAGGATGGTAGATCTAGAAGTCTACTTATGGGGGTGTTTGATGGTCCTATTCTAACTTTGACTAATGAAAAAAATGTGTCTTAAACTAATTGATTCACTCTTTTACTAAAAAGGAAAAGATGTAACAATTTAATCAATTAAATCCACTCTTTTTTTGGAAACTAAAATCACAATCCTATTTACACACGCATGAAAATGGAGATGTTTAACCTAAAAATGAAATTTGATTCACACATTTGTTGTAAAAGAAAACACCCATTTCTTAGAAAGGAAATGACTTTGAAATAAGGAAATGACTTTTGAATTATGAATTTGTTTTGATGTTTTATGAATGAATGCAAACATTAGCAAGATTCTAATTAGTTATAACAAAGAGTTAATATAACATAACATAAATACTGTGCACAATTCCTAGTTCCAAGGAGAGTGGGCCCTTGCTCCTCTTGGACTCAGGAACAAATATTAATCAATGTTGGAAACTAAAGTGATAATTCATAAAACTAAAATGATTATAATCTATCTAAACCTATAATATGCATGTACGTATCTTTCATCTATTCTCCTTTTTAATAACAAAAGTCTTACATTTTATACTAATATAATCAACTCAAAATAGGATGTAAAGAGATAGGATTCTTTGGTCGATCCACTAATCCAAAAATATGAGATTGGATTTCCAAGACATCCAATTATTTTGATGAAATAGATATACTATCCTATAATAGTCCTAAGATCTAAATATATACAACTTTATCAAAAGAAGATCCTACAAAATAGTAGGCAAGTATTTTCCTCATTTGACTCTAGTTGGAATGAATCTCTCTCATCTTATCTAGCTACTAGCTTCCCCATTTATAGATTTGTCTTTATATAATCCATGGAATCGACCCTATAGAGTCAGCAACAATGAGCCTATGGAGTCCATAGAAATAAGCTTGTGGAATCTGTAGAAACAAGCCTATGGAGTCCGTAGAAATAAGACTGTGAAGTCCATAGAAACAAGCCTATGGAGTCCATAGAAACAAGCCATCTATGTGAGTTCATAGTTCTTTTGGATGGAGATCAAAATTGAACTTTCATTATACATCACTTGTGTCTTCTTCCTGAACATTCTTCACAACAAAAATCACTAAAACGTGCTATGTATTAGACATTAATGACAAAGTAAAGGTTTAGTCTTTGGTTCAATATAAACAAGACAAATATCTAATTTCAATGTAATAACTATCTAAAAATCTATGATTTTCATAAGATAATATCCTTAGAGAGATGAATTGAGGGAAATAACATGTCAATAATGAGCCATATTCTGAGCTCATTAGTGGCCAGTAGGGTTGAATAAAACTTACAAGTTACAACCATGTAGATTGATCCCAAGTGTGGTTAACACAAGAAAAACATTACATCATTTGAGTTCATATTGATCAACTTATCATGCAAATGTCTATTAATTTTCATGACAATACCATAATTTGACTTCTCAGTGGTATCTCCTAGCTAACCAAACATGACTCAGGCCTTCATTACTAAAGGATAGGTTCTCTAATCAACCCCATGGGTCTAGCAGTATTCATTCCCATATTTTTACACCCCATTATGTAGTGTGGTTGAAACATAATTAGGAGATGAAGCCCTAGGTCAATGTTTCTCTAGATAACCCATGAGAGGTAATGACATCCCATTCACAAGCTAAAATGCATGAAAATAAAGACTAAGTAGAAAGATTTTAGGGTTGTTTTAGATCAGCCAATATCATGTGGGTTTTGGGGAGAGTTTAGGAAACCTTATTTATTCTCCTTGGACTAGACACTAAATGCAATGAAAAGGAAATTTTGGTCCCATGAATTCCCTATAGGGGATGGGGAGAGAGCATACATGCACTATTATTTTTTTGAAAACAAATAATCAATAAATAATTTGTAAGCATTTGTGAGTGAAGTTCAATTTTAGGCACCAAATAGAAATGTGATGATGTTATTTACTTAGATCCTCAATTTAAGTGCAAAATCTTGAAATAATTAATCAACACAACTTAAAGAAACACATCTATATTCATTTTAAGCCCAAAAGTCCAAATTTTCAAGATGTAGCTTAAGTTATTTTCTAAACACCAAAATTAAGTGTTCATTACTTAGCCATTCTTTTATGCACCAACAATGAAGTTTTTTCAAACATTAGAAATCCTAACTCCTTTTAAGAACCAAAGATCAAATGTGAAACACTTAACATGTACATTTTAACACCAAAATTAAATATGACTTTATTTAGTTAGATTTATTGTAAAAGATCAAAATTAAATGTGTATTAGCTAAAACATGTAAATTGGTGTTCCAAATTATGTCCATGACCTATAATTTTTAGATAATAACATCCTGCTTTGAATCACTTTTTTAAATGAGCAAATGATGTTTGAAATTTAGCTCTCGAGTTTTATTTTTGGACACGTGGTGATCACAACTGATAAAAAATGATTGCTATTGATTTTAAGGCAATCATGGCAGGCAGTCCATATAGAACTAACATTGATCAATAAAAAATGATGTCGATAGATTAAGACTATTCTTGATCACCTATGAACCCAAAGTCAAAACCAAAAAAGATAAACATGTTAGGTTAGGTAATGGTTAGCACAAAGATCAAGAAAACGTACAAGGTAAAGTTTAATCAATGGATTTAAATGCCTTTGAAACCTATAAATCATGAATCAAAAAGCTAAAAAGAATCAAAATGCAATCTTTATGAATGTTTTCCCCTTGCAATCTAACCAGTAATACTTTACACAAAATCATGCTTAGTTGAGGAAAACCATGGTCTTTGTAGGCCAAACTAATTCTGGTTACACCTAACCATCATTAGTCTCTGTGTAGATCTAATAAATATAAAGAAATCAAAATATGGCCAAAATAAGGTTATAAATGCAATTTTAAAGAGATTCAAGCATCTATTTCTCAGTTTTTGACTTGCATATTCATTTCCTTGGTATGTGGGGTGCTCATGGTCCCATTGAGCATGCCATTTATGATCAAGGAATCTAAGAAGGGTGGTTATATCATATGTTAGGTTCAAAATAAAAGAAAATCAAAATGAAAACAAACACTAATAAACATAACATTATCTTGCCAAGATAAAAGGGAGGAGCATGGTGAAGAAAACCATTTGACAAATCACAAATACAATGAAAGAAAACATACCTTCCTTACCTTCCTTGAATTCCTTGAGATATTTCTTCATTCAACTTGCTTGGGTTGTGCTCAATAAGTCTTCATCAATGGGGCTTGGATGTCTTCATCTCCTCTTCACATCATTGCTGATTTGATACAGCTTCAAGTTTCTCAAAGTGGCTCAACTTAGAATTTTGGAATTATAACTCTATATCTTTCACTCTTGTCATAAAACCTACATTATGACATTACTCTATGTCTAATCTCTCCAAATAGAGAGGCAAATGCTTGTATTTATAGGTTTAGCAAAGGACTTGGAATGGGTTGAATCCTAATCTAGGTTTGCTTAATTAACCCCAGTAGATTTCCAAGGTGTCCAAACCTCATGATTATTGTGGAATATTTGTGCTTTGAGATATTTTGGATTTTTGACAACTCATAAAAGCTAATGATGAAAACCTAGGATATTCTTTGATTTTGAATTTTCCTTTTTGATAATTCATTTTATTTATCAAGGGTTAATTAAATTAGGATTTTTATGTTAATTAATCCCTTTTAGGATTTTTAATATTTTCTAAGTTTTTATTTAATTTATTTGGGCATTTTCTGTATTTAATTTATTTTTGGGCCAAATTGATTATATTACATGTTATGAAGCCAAATTCAAGAAATTTAAATTTTTTTAGCCTAGATGTTTAATGGTTAGTAATAATTTATCTAAATTTAGGTATGAAGCCATTGGTGGCCACTTTTAAATGTGTACAATGCACACTAAGCATAATGTATTTTATTTTTACAATTGTTGCCCAATTATATGGTGCAAAGTGTCCATGTTTCTAATTCATCACATAAACAAATTACATATAATTGACTATCATCACCAATACCACTTCCAATATCCATGCTCGATTATAAATGTTCATTACTAAAGATCATACTTATATTATGTCGACTTAGATAATACCTTGATGAGTTAAATATAAACCATTGATAACTCATCTCATTATTCATATATAAATAATATTATAACCTATTTAGAAACATTTAATTCTTAAACATAAACCAAACTCATCATGGTACCTTTATGAAATTAAATGTATAAATAAAATCATATTAATGAAATGCTTAATCATCACTACTATTACATATATCTCTTTTCTCTTGATCTAATATGAAATAATTAGTAGGTACAAGAAAAATTATAGGATCCCAATCATAATTTATGGTTCCTTACATAATATTACTTAACCATCCTAAGCCAAGTTGAGGCAAGGTGGGTCATTATAAATTTGTAATTGACATGACTAGAAACGGAGATTCTACATAGAAACTAAGATATGTAGATATTCTTATATGTTCACCTTAGAAAAGAGTGTGATACTTAAAGGAATTTTTTTTTCCTATAATCAAGTGGAACATATATGCAAATAAAAATTAATATGACAATTATTCACTTTCTCCTAATGAAAAAAATATATAAATGGAGGTGATATGATGAAAAATAGATTAAAAATATTCATCATAATAAAGAGTTATTCTTTTATAAGAGTCATGTAGATAAACTGATATATTTATTAAAAAATATAGTATGACTAGCTTTAAGAGAAAAATGAAACTCCCAAACACTTTTTTTTATTTTTCTAAGAAAATAATTAGCTATGATTTGAATTATGACAAAAATATAGGGGTAGTAAATAATTTGGGCACTTGTGTGGAAGACATGAACCTATATCTATATGGGTCGAGGAGACCGTGACTGATCAAGTACTTGATCTAGTATTCTTTCTAAAGGTTTTAAAATGAAAATTAAAAATTTCAATAAAATATGCATAAATTTATAGGATAAAACCACTAAGTTTTTAAAAATAGGAGGGATATTATAGCATGCATAATAAATTAGTAATCACGGGTCAAATTAAGAAGGCATGAAATTATTAGAGGTAGTGTGATAATAAACAAAGGAACATGTTAAGTAGCATAAAATAAAGTAGGAGTAAAGAGGATAAACTAAAATTAAATGGAAGAGACATGAAGCATAATATACATTTAAAAATATCTCATAAATCCAAATTATATAGGGTAAAATTTGTTAGGCATAAGAAAGTGAAAAGGTACTTGAAGGCATAATCATAGGGGTGGGGATATTCAGTCAAGGGTGTATGCATTACCCAAGGTTTTATAATGGAACTACAAAATTGAATTATAATAGGTTAAAAAACAATAACTAAGTGTGAATAATTTTAAAATAAATATCCTGGAGGAAAAATATAGTTTGTGAGGTTTGTCATATTTTAGAGCATAAATCTATGAAAATGAATCCCAAAAGCACAATAAAGTGATAAATTAAGTTATGATGCAACATGGGAGAGTTTAAATATACTTATAAATAGTGATAACGTGAAATATAAACTATTAAAATTTCATAAAATTAAAAGCTTTGAAAAAATGTAAAGTATGAAGTATAGACCTCATGCATAATACTTTAAAGTATAACATTATTTAGATCCATGACAAGTTATTGAAGTTTTTTTCATTTATGAATGCGTGATGTTCATAAATGTTAATAATAATAATAATAATATTTCACAAATTTAGTATAAGAATGTGGGTGGGAATTATAATATTCCCCAATGTTTTTTTTGTACAGTTCAGCAATGTGTGAGGTGACAATAAGATAAGCATCATAATATAGCCCAAAATGTGAGGTAAGGTGATGCAACATTTTATGGTACGAAATTTATATGTCAAGATCTAGTATTTCTAGTGAATTTATATTACATTATTATTTTTTGTAATCTAGATTATTTTTTGGACATGTAAAGGTGTTTAAGACTTATGTTTTACATCACCATCTTGGCCGATGTTATTGAAACTTTTGGATTTGGGATAAACATGATTGTCCTAGACAATTATTTCATACTACTATGAGTGATTTTATGCATCATCAGCATGGATAATATAATTTAAATATGTTATTTATATTTGAACATCATTGATTTATTAAATGATGCACATATTGTCTATTTTATTCTAAACCTGATTGCTCATGCTAATTAAGTTATAATAATTTATCTAAATATGAACATCATTAGCCTAGATGATGAGATTAAAAGGAGTTGAACTTTATAAAATAATTATTAAAACTTATCTTCATTATGGATTTTATATGTGAGGTGTTATATAAGAGGATTGGATGGAGGTAAATAGCCTTAATTATCACAAATTTAATCAAATTAGGGATCATAAAGTACATAATTTAAGTTTAATAAATTTATATAACAATTAAAAGTATGCATTTTAGAAAGGGTCTTTATTATAATAAAATTCATCTAGCTA
The DNA here is from genome assembly GCA_037957365.1 of Torreya grandis. Lineage (NCBI taxonomy): Eukaryota > Viridiplantae > Streptophyta > Pinopsida > Cupressales > Taxaceae > Torreya > Torreya grandis. Next base: position 1,165,694 of record JARHVA010003612.1, read on the forward strand.
TATTTCATGAGTTATATAAATTATAGTCTTTACTATAATATGGTTGAGTTATATATTATTGATTAATGCAATGTCGATGTTGATTAGAAATATCATTTTTAGAAAATATATTTTGAATAAAATATATAGATTAGAGTAATGATCCTTCTTGTATTGGTCTAGAGACACCATTTTCATTATATTCAAATGTTTCTTTATCATGTGAAGGTAAATTTTAATTACAAAGAGGTTTTTGTATTTATATTTCTCAAATAAACATATGTATCAATCCCATGGTAGAAGAGACTGAAGAAGACATTCAAATATGTCTGGTCATAATCTAGTTATATTGAAAATATTTTGAATAAAATTTGGGTCAACAATAGTGAATTTTAAAGTGGGATTTATAATGATGAACTCAAATAAGGTAGGATTATTAATTTTATTATTTATAGATATTCATTATTATTTCTTAGGAATTGGTAATTTGGGATCCATGGATATGGATTTGCTTCATGCTTGTATCAAAAATTAATATCAAGAAATATTAGACATTTGATACTAAAATAAGATATTATTCTCATGTGGTGATTCTAAGGGTGGCCTAATACTAAGTTATAAAATGTTTGGATATCAATAACCATGATCTATTTGTGTAGTATTTCTTTCCCTGTATTACTAGGATGATAGATGCATCCATATGGTTTTTGGTTATTATTTTTGAATCCATTGAAATAATATTTTTTTCTTTAAATTATTAGTGGAATATCCTAATTCATTTATTATCCATCTAGAACCTACACCAATTATATATATTTAATATAAAATTAATTTACTCACTTTAACAACATTGATCATGACACTAATGAAGACAAGAGTATTATCAACTCTAAAGAGGATTTCATCATTCATCATATCATGTACAGAAAACTCTATATACATGCATTTTAATTTGGTTGATCATGAGATATGTTTTCAATGATATGTACAAGTGTTGAAATTTAATAAGATTGATCACGTAAGTCATGTTATACATGTGATTGATATGTTCTTGTATATTTCATTTGTTGCACGAGTAGTTTCCTATGGTTGGCTACCATTTCTGTTAAATCAATTTATTAAATAAAAGTGTTAAAATCTTATATAAAATTCCACTAATTTAGTATTTGATATTAGTGTTATGTTAATCTTAGGATTCATTCATGACTGAAGGAATGTTTTCCTTAAGTGGAGACTATATTATCTAAGTATATGCTTCATTAGTTATTTTTTTTTAATATGATTTTTTATATCTTTAAGATTCATGATATCTTTAGGCAGTTTATTATGTTTGGTGACATAATATTTGTATGTAGGATTATATCAATAGATTTCCTTTTTCATTTCTACATATTTTGAATTTTAGTAAAATTAATCATAATTTATTTCAATTGATCCTATAATGTTTTACATATATCTATGATATTAAGATTAAAATTTAATTATTGGTTTTGAGATTTATGTCATGGTTATTTTTATGAGGTGGCTCTTTTGAGGTTGGGAGATATTATTCATAGTGTTCTTGAATGATATATTTATGACATATTTATTTATTAAGCATGAAATTAGAAGGGAAATTCTATAAATAAATAAAAAATCATGATAATTTCATATGTTATCATGCCACTAACAATATTTTGGAGATTATACCCTACAAGTGGAGATTTTTAAGGATCAATACTTATAGGTGGAAGTGTTTGCATCATTTTATTTATCTCTTGGATACTTTATGTTAGGTAAGATGGAGTTTTATTACATAGAAATGGTACCTATAATTTATATGTTTAGTCTCATTTTATTTAATATTCTTGGGTAACAATATTTTTTTAATTATTTTAAAATATGTTTTATTAAAAAATTAATGTGACTCAAATTGTTGCATAAGGTTGTCTTATTATTTAGATTATTCATGGGATTATTATAGAGTATTTAGAAAGAGACTTTACTTTATATTTGAGTTAAGGGTTAAAATATTTAAAAAAGTGTTTTAAGAGGCCTTCATCACTCTTTTTATGATAGAAATTCACCAAATATTTCCATGACTTGAGAAAGCATTGGAAGAATCATGATATAATTTCTTGGCATTTACGAAGTGTCAAAGGCTATTTTTGGCAATATCATGATGTTGAAATTATTTAAATATATCATTGACTATAATTTAATGTAGTGGTATTTGGTTTTACCATTATAGCACATCCCCAGTCAAGGGTTTTATTAAAATAGTTTTAGTTACATAAATTTTAGATTTTATCAATGTTTTGTGTGAGTTTCCAAATGTTAAAATATGTAGAGTTGGAGTTATGGACCTATTGTATGTGATAGTTTCATGTATACATCCAATGTCCATAAAATAAATATGGGGAACTAAAGGCTCATTTGGTAATGTTTGAAACATTTTTCTTAGATTGGAGGTTGTGTAATATGATTATATTTAACATCCATGATGAGAGAGGGGATAAAGAACTAATTAGGTGGCCCCTAAATAATTTATTGTTGTTCATTAGACATTTCAAAAAAATTATTCTAATTTTGGACCTTATTCTTATTATTTATGAATTATTCTCAATCAATTTTATAAAACACTTTGGACATTGCTTGGGTAATATCTAATTGATGATTTATTCTAGAGTTGTCATTGTTCAGGAGGAAAAACTTTAGCAATGATCCATCCAATGATTTGGATATTTTTTTGGAGTTTCCAAAGGTTTCCATTCATATGAGATTAAATATTTTTTATTGATATCATTTGCATTTTTATTCTTATCTTATTAGACACTTGGAAAAATTAGTCTTGACCTTTCTCTGCCTCACATAAATTATGCATACAAATATGAATTTTTCACACCCTTATTTCCTATCCAATTTATTTTTATGGGCCCAACCCTATAAATTTTATATTTATGACCAATATGAATTAGATAATATATGCCTAATCTTATTTATATCCTTATTAAAAATTTTCCATGGTTATTAGATCAATGTTTATATTCATTGGATGCTTTTATTTACTATAACTATCCACCTTTACATAATGTGTCTATGTGACTTCACACCATCATTTCTCAAAGTAAAATAATTACTTTGGATTAGCCCATATGTTTCACATTTAATTGGAATGAGAACTTATAAAAATATTTTATTATTAATTTATAATAGGTTTAAGCCTATTTCTATATCTAACACACATATATTAAGCATCTAGATATCACTTTCAAATTGAGATGAATAGCCATAAATATCCAAAATTATAAATTGGTTACTAGGAGAAATACCTAGAAAAATATTAATCACCTAAACCATTTCATGTTTTATATTTTCAAGTGTTGAAAGATATACGATATGGTGGATTAATACTACATGATCTTAATTACACACTTTCACTTAAACATAATAACTATGTTTAGTTTAATTTCCATTTTTAGAGTACCAGATATGTAAGTAGTGATTAACCATTTAATGGTAAGTGGTTGGGGTGAAGTTAATATTAACCTAGTAACAAAATTTTAATTAAGGTTTTCAGGTGAATAGAGTTGAATTAAGCATCTATGCACAAGACTTAAGATGTAATATTGTAAAATAAAAATCTAAATAGGCAGGAAAAATACTCTATGCCGAAACATATCACTATAAAAATAGATAATAATTTATTAAAAGGTGGATGAATTCATTAATCATAATAATATAGTGTTTACATAATCATTTAGATAGGTTATAATATTCAATCTCTTTATATGATCAATAATAAGTCCTTTTTGCATTCCTTTCTAGATAATGTATACAGGTTCTGATTAGAATATAATAGCAACAAGCTAAATATCGCAAACCTCTTATTACTTTGAATCAAAAGTAAATTAAAATAGTCAAATCATTTTCTAATATAGAATTCATATTCTTATTTTATTGTCAGATATTAAATAATCCATATTATTCAAACATTATATCTAATTATATCATATCAATCCAAAATAGGGTAAATTAAATTAATGAACTTACTTTATTTTCTAGAAGTTTGTAAAATACTAGGTTTTATTACTTTTGTCACTAGGGTCTCATATTCATATATATATATATATATATATATATATATATATATATATAATTTTTAATATTTATTTATGATCTACCATTCACAAGTGGCTTCAAGCATAGGGTTTCTATTTATATAACCCTATATTGCTTTGTTTCATCAATATTAGGAATATGATTTTGTGTTTGTTCTTACTATCTTATTGTTTATAAAGTTAAAAAAGAGTGACCAATATTAAACCCGTAATATCCCTAATATTATAATTTTCCTATTTTATACCCATTCCATGTGTTATTTTTATATTAAAGAATAGATTAATAGTTAAGCTTGAGTGATTATTAATGCCAATTATGTAGATGAATATTATGAATGTGAAGTAAATTATTATGATTATTACTACAATTATCAATAATATTGGTAGGTGTTGACGCTTCTAATTATACCACAAGTTATCTTAGTGTTGAAGAACACTTCTCATTTTAGGATTTTGAGAATCCATGGGATGAGTTTCAGTTTGTGACTATTTAGTGATTGTCTGTGGTGGAATAGAAGAAAATTATGAAAACTTCACTCAATATTTATTTGATTTAGTAGTTGGGAACCACCAGGGTATATACTATTTGAATACTTAATAATTTTGAGAATTCGGTAGTTAAACTAAATGATTATTAACAATGACCTATAAGCTAGAGTTAATGTTGATAAAAATAAGAAAAAGGAAGTGTACGGAAGAAAAAAATGTGATTATAGGTTTTCATTTCAAATATTATGATAAAATTCCAATTACTTTGAGCACATTTGAACCAATTTATGTTATAAAACAATATAAGCTCAAATTATATCACAAATCAAGAAAAATTGAAAGGAAAAATATGAATCATAAGTAAGAACCAAATATATTTTAAAGGTTTGCTATTATGATCTAAATAACCTAAGTACATTCAAATACAGAGAAAATAAAATGAAGTATATTTGAGATCGTTATAGTCAATTTAGCATTTAGCACAAATTAATAGTCCTATGATGAAGAATGTAATTCAAACAAGACGAATCATTCAAATTCAAGATAACTCCCTATAATTGAGAGATAGCATAGACATTTAATGAAAACTATCTAGACAATCTTTTTAGAATTCCTTAGTTGTATTAAGTACTCCTGGTATCAATTTATCTAAAACACTCTTTTACAAATGGTAACCATTTGCCTATTTATAATAAACATAGGTGGTTAACTAATTAACTTTCAAAAATATCTAGATGTGGATAAGGATAGTTGTCTTTGATACAAATCCACAATGCAAAAAAAAATCATGCCAACTTAATAAGAAAGAGTACATGCTATCAGACTAGCATATTCTTTACAAGAAGAATATTCTTTTAGGAATTTAATTGGTGGGTCCTTCCAATTAGCCCTATTTGAATAATTCTTTCACCTTGGTGTATTTCTCCTTGATCAACTCAAAATACACTATAAGATTCATTAGACAATCCTCTTCTTTATCTTCTAACTTGTCAAATTCACTATCTGCCCAACATATAAGTTCCTTGACACATTATGCTTCTACGATTTTCTTCCTTTGAAAATTAATGGTATCAAGGGTTTCTAGTTATACTTAGCTGAATGATCTTGGTTGTCTTTGATGCCTTTGATGTGGATACTAACCCTCGGCTTGAATTTTTCATCATCAATTAGGCCTAAAGTAGTGGTTTGATAAGGGTTATTTAATAGAGTCCCTAGAAGTTTCTCAATTTGGTTTATCAAGTCTATGTCTCTCTTGATGAAATCCGTAACATCACTACTCTAGGTGATCAAATATTCTTATTTATCTAACTAAACTACCATGAGGATGTCAAGATGTCTAAGTTTGATAATCTTGAAGTTCAAGGCCTACTTTATCTTATGCACCTTGATGAGCTCCTCCATCTGAGATTGAGAATTATACCACTGGGTGATTAAGGCTTGTGCCATCTCAACTTGATGGTCCAAAGTATTCAATCTAGACTTGATTCTTTTAAAATTATTGAATGCATCCATCAAGGATTTATTCAACATTTGCAATATATTTTTAAGAAATGTCAAGAAGACTTGGGCTTCCAAATCTTGCTTTTTTATTTCCAAGTTGAGAATATTCTATTTCAATACTTGAACTCCAGCCAAGGTCATTGTTGATTGGGCCAATACCACACTAGCTACATCCTCTTGAGAAATAGGATGTTCCCCTACTGCTTACCCTAGAATAGGAGTTAATATTATAAATGGCTCCACCTTTTGAAAGGGGAACTCATCAGTACCAACAATAATTGTCTTGGTCATTACTCTTGCAAGAGTTGATGTCTCTAGATTAAATTACACCTAAAGATCAAACTCTTTCACTTATGGTTGTTCATAAATATCTACATTTGAACTCCTAGAGGCTCCTGGGGTACCAACCCATTGGCCTTCCTTGTTGTGAAGAATCTAGATGCTTCTCTTTACTTATTTTTTCAGCATATCCTAAATCCATGGCTTGACATTATCCTAAACATTTATGTCCAATCGAGTCAGAGCCAGTAAAGGAAAAAGTTATGGGATTTTCTATAACTTCTCATAAAGAAACAAATAAAAAAAATTTGTCCATAAATAGGATTTTCATCACTAAAGAGGTTTATTCCACTATTAGGGTGAGTGAAAGTTAACCTAGGCCTCTTTCTTAGAGCTAGAAGAAGTAAGGCTAATTCTTCCTATCTTTTTCCACTACCTAATGAAACCAATTCCTTGCCTGATTCCGTAGATGCATCTCCTTCCTTATCTGAACCATAAGTAGCTATGATATTAGCAAGGGCACTCTCCACTATTTATCTAGTTTCCAAAGCAATTATGATAATAAATTCTATTAGGCAAGAAGGCCTTGTTGAGGATGCCTAAACTTGGAGGCTTTTAGCACATTATTTCTCAATCTTGGACTCTCCACTTATAGCTTTACCTTTTCCTTTTGCATCATCAATTTTATCAATCTAGGATGACTTTGTCAATTCTCCTTGCTAAGGCTTAGAAGATTGTCCTTGAACAGGTGGTTCTTGATGTGTAGTCCCAGAAGGTCCTAGAAATAAGTGATACTATAAAGGATGTAACTATCATATTTCTCTTCAAGGCTTATTATCCCTGACCAACCTACATTCAAAAGTTATATTTTAGTTTTTATCCCTAGATAGGACTTATTCAACATTTTTTACCTTTGTGTAAATACCAGCTCCCACAACTGGATGATGCTTATACTCAATTTTTATGACCTTATTATATTGAATATGGTTATCCACTCTATTATTAGGTTCCCACATCTTAATAACATCTAATTATAAATCAAAAGAGTTCCTACATACCACCACAATCACTAGTTGTTTCTAATCTTTTATTATAATTCTACTAATGTCTAGTGGGAAGGGATGAACATGAGCCTTTTTATTCTTCTTGTAGTGTCAATCTATGCCCTAGATGATTTGATAAGTAATTTCTTCCTCTTCAAGATTATTGGAAAAATATATGGATAGTTTGTATGGTTGGACCATGATTCCTTCTATCCTTATTATAGTGCAATATAGATAGAACCGCACATCCCCCATGGTCTTCACATTTTTTTGATTAGAGGATGACGTCCAAGCATAGGAATACCAGTGATTGTCTCAAAAATGACTTGGAAGACACCATCACATATGAATTGCATATGATTCCTATATTTTAAAATATGTAGTTTTGAGTAATGATGGGAAATGGTAGTCCCACCATCAAGGGACCAATTTTGGATGCCATGGAAATTAGTAGAGGGTAGGAGTGAGTCTAAGAGGTAAAAGATCATAAATAAATGTCTAGAGGTCTTTGTCTTGATGGCTATAAATTTTTTAAACAAGAATAAACTTATTAAGTCTCAAATAGGAGGGCTTAGGTTCCACTCCAACATGTAATGGACATAAGAAACCTAGACCTTACTCACATAATTTATATAAGAGACAAAAAAAGTCTCTATTAAATAAGGTCATAGATACCCTAATACCCTCTCTGAATTGGGTAATAGGAATCTCACCATTGGGGGTCCTGAAAACATGGGAACCTTGGATTACCCAAGGTGAAAGAACTGAATCCAAGTTTTCAAATTTTTTCCATTCTCTCAAATATGTAAGATAAACATGAGTTAAAGGGAGATTATAATAAGTCTTAAAGGCCATGGGAGTTATGCATGCAAATTTATTAACATTTCCTTCATGAACAATTGATTCTCTATCTACTCTATAGTCAACAAAAATAGGAAAAAGGTCAATGTAATGCATTAAATCTAATTTAGTTGTTGCATGATGAATGACTACCATATGAATTGATATTAAATATTTGTATATTTGTTACATTGAAGCATTCCTCTTTTCTTCTTGGAAAATTAGTTTCAAATCTTTGATAAAGAAGAATAATTTGGACCAATTCCTGATTCCATGTACATTCAATGCTATTGAATCCAACTCTATGTCTCTAAACACCCTTCCTTCACCATCTAATGTTAGATAAATCTCTACTTCAATCTTCATCTGTTGCCTACCTATTTCCATTGATAGCACTATATTTTAATTGTAAATCTATTAAAGTTTTTACTAATGCACCTACTCTAAATTTAGTTTGCAATTATCTCAAGTCTTACATAATCAATTTAAACTATCTCTAGATTTTTTTATAGAGGGTTTAGGGGGTTTTTTTACTTTAATGAACAAAACATCCAACTTTGATCTCATACATGCCTTAGATATGATGGAACCTTACTATCATATCTCTTGTGTTTTCAATCATGAGATATCTTTTATTTGGATCCTCCATGCTTACGTGGAGCCTATGTGGTAGGTTTCATTCTTTTCATGGTAATTTTTCATAAATTCCATTTGAAGAGTGACTGTTGGTTTTCAAAATTCACTTTTATTTTGCTTTGAAAGGCCAAATCTAGGTCCTTGCATTCCATTAATTCTTGATATTTGAGCTTATTGATTGTGCCATATGTCAAGCTTTCAAGGCCTTTGAAAAGAATTCAATTTTTTCACACCATTGGATCAAATCTAATGATCAAGTGATCATAATTCAATCCTTTGATAGATATTGAGGCTTCTAGGTTGATGTGCACCATTTGATTGAGAACCTCAGAGGTAATGTGAACCATTAAATCAAGTCGTAAGCGGTTAATAGTTGTTAAAATCCTTTCAGGTGTCAGTTTTAATTATCACCATTAGATTAAAATCTCCAAGTAAATCATCACCTTTGGATCAAATCCTGAGTGGTTAGTAGCTATTAACTTCCTTTTGGGTGTCAGATTTAATTCACACCATTAGATTGAAACCTCTAAGAAAATGATTACTATTAGATCCACAAAAGGGCATTTAAGTTTCAAATTAATACCTGATCATGTTTTAATTTTAGTATAACGTTTCATAATAATATTTAGTCATGTTTTAAAGAAAAAATATATTTGAAGATTAATATAAAGTTAGACTTAGGATCACTTAATCAAAAGAAAATAAAATTTCGCACTAGTATTTTCTTACAAGTGTTGAAATTTAAACCCTTTTAGGGTTTGTTACTTAAAAACCTTAGTTTCTTCCATGGAACCTACAAATAATCACCTTACTGATAATTATTAGTAATTTTGAACCATGAAACGTAAACATGATCAAATATATCAAAACACATGTTCCTCTTTTAGAATTGATTTTATTTTAAAAATCCAAGATAAAATAACTTTTCACATTCAGTCCAGGATATAGAATTTCTTGAAACAAATATAGGGGTCCTTTAAAGAAAGATAGGGGGTGTTGGTCTCAACAAATGGAGACTCACAAGTGTAACATATAAATATGTTGGAACACAAGACTCTAGTTTAAACTTGTACATAAACTATATATCCCATTCAAACATATTCTCTTTCCTAAATCAACCTTAAACTAAAACAAGTTACTTATGTATAGAATTTGAACTTAGGTATTAGAACACAAACATGCAGTGTGTGTTTTGATTCCACTTACTATTTGTCATAAAATTCAAGAAACAATGTCTGGGTTCATGTCCTTTTGGTCGATAGCATTTGATTTTGAGCATTTTTAGATATTATTTGAGAATAATAACTCTCAACTCAAGGAAGGCTTGGGAATTGCTCTAATACTAGCTAGACATCTATAGCCCTAACAAAGATACCTTTGGCTCCACTCAAGGTCTTGCCTCACTGCCACTGAGGTGTCCATAGCCCTAGTGGAGATTTCATAAATCACCTTTTCTTTAGAAGATTTTGATTTGATAATATATATATATATATATATATATATTTTGGCTTCTAATGAAGGTTAGGAACCAAATTAGCTAGGTTTAAGGATTTGATCAAATGTTCTGGCCTTAGGATAATTTCTTTTAATTGAAACTTGAGTTTATGATAATGATATGTTTTAAGTGTAAGCATGAGTATGAGTTAACAAACTAAATTCACATCATATACATATGATTCTTCTTAAAACCAAGTTTTAATTTATAATAAGATTTAAATCTTTACAAGACAATAATTGCTATACCAATTTATAACAATACCCTTGGTTTCTTCATACTACTTTATTTCTAGCTATGGTCACCATTTGTAAAATTCACCCACAGTCTCTTAAGTAATTCCCAACCAAAACATAATACCATGAGACCTTACCAAAACCAAGGAACACCTCCAATCAAGAATAAAAAACAAAACTCAAACAAAACAAATATAAACAATCCCAACAAAGAAGAAAAAACAAAGGAAGAAAGGGAACTAACTAGCCTACCTATTCTAATTTTAATAATCTTACACATTTATTCCATGAAGACCTCTAGTGGGTTAGAATCAAAGTAATGTTTGAGATATTATCCATTAGCAGGCAATGTGAACTCTGCTCCTTAGATATCTTTCAACTTGAAATTATTGTTGCTCAAGATTTCTACAATTTGGTAAGGACCAATCCATAAAGAAGTGAATTTACCATGTTTACCTTTGAGTTATGATTCTTTGTCCCAAATAAGGACTAGATCTCCCTATCTAAATACCTTCACTTTAGATCTCTTATCAAACCATATTTTCATAGTTTATTGGTGTCTATTGTAGTCTATAAATGCCTTTTATTTCTCATCTTCCATTTGAATAATGTCTAATAGTCAAGAATTAGTAATTTCCTGACTGTCTTCCATGTATTCTTACATGAATGCAAATGTAGGAAACTTCAAATTTATGGGAAATATGGTATCCTAACCATATACCAAAAAAAATGGTGAAGCCTTTAGAGCTTTTTTGATCCTAATTCAATCTACCCATAATGCAAACTTAAGAAGTTTATGCCATGTTTTAGGTCTATCTTCAGTAGATTTCTTGATAGCTTTCATTAGATTTTTTATTGTGGTTTCAAAAAAACCATTTCCTTGAGGATATTGATTATAATAAAACTTGAATGTAATTCCTTGGTCATAATCCCATTACATCATTTTCATATAAATGAATGTAGATCCATTGTCATAGACCAAAGAAACTAGGTTTCCAAATCTAGTACAAATATTTTCTTCTAAGAAATTGATCACTTCCTCTATTTTGCATTTCTTAATGGATATTTCCTTAGTCCACCTAGTAAAATAATCTATAGAATTTAGTACATACTTATGACCTTCATAAGAATTGTGGTTTATTACTCCAACAAAGTCTAATCCCCATTGTGTAAAAGGTTTATCTACCATCATAGGTTGTAAAGGCATGGATGCCTTTGGTTCCTTTGTGCTAACAATATTGTATGAATGACACTCCCTCACATGCTTATAAGCATCTTTGAAGAGTGTTTCCCAATAATATTTATCCCTAACAATCTTATAAGCTATGGTTCTTCTTGAAGGGCATCCATTTCCTAGTTTGTCATGACAGGTAGTCATAATCCAAGCTGCTTCTTCCTTAGACACACATCTCAAAAAAATTCCCTCAATGTTCCTCCTATACAGGAATCCATTCTCAATGAGATAATGAGATTATTTGAGCCTCAAGGCTCTCTTTTTTTCTCTTATAAATATTGGGGGACAAACACCATTGACAAGTAAATGGATAATAGAGTCATACCACTCATTAGGTTAAAAGTTTTATTGATCTACTTGCATGATATGAAATTTTGGGTCAATAATAGCGTTCATCTAAACCAGACCCTAAATTTCACTAATTTGTCTATTTTCATCTCTATATCATGTTATTGTAGAATTGTCATCCATTTCCCTCTTCTTTTTGTAAGCTCATTCTGACTCAACATAAGTTTTTCAGTTAGATCAAGTAATATAACATGTACCTTATTTCTAATGAGGTAATGTCTAATTTTTTTATTTCCATTAACAATGCATAAGCTTGCTTATCAATCATAGAATAATTCACATCTACATTCTTAAAGTTGGTGCTCATGAAAGCTATAGGATGATCATTCCTATCAACATTTTGAGTTAACACTATAACCATAGTATGTTCAGAAGCAAACAAATATAGATATAAATCCTTTAAAAAATCAAGAATTATGAGGATTAGAGCTTGAATAATTTACTTCTTAATGTCAGTAAATTCCTTTTTGGATTCATCATTTCAACAAATTATATCATCTTTCTTAAGCATGTCATTTAAAGGTTTAACAATCTTAGTGAAGCCTAAAATAAACTTCCTCAAAAAAGTAATCTTGCTAGAGAATGACTTATGTTTTTTTTGGCTATTGGGAAACCCAATTTTAGAAATGGTTTCTACTCTATCAAGATCCATTAGATATTTTTCCTTTGGTAATGACATGTCCCAAAATTTTTCCTTTAATGACTTAGAATATGTTTTTCTTGAGATTAAGAGATTCACCATACTTCCTGCATCTATCAAATACTTGTCTAAAATGTATGAATTTCTCTTCTCTATTTTTAGAAAACACTATAAGATCATCCATATATATGATGATACACTTTCCCACTAAATATTTGAAATCATGGTCCATGGCCCTTTGAAAAGTTTCCCCTACATTAAATAATTCAAAAGGCAATCTCTTGTAAGCATATTTTCCCCATTTAGTAGTAAAAGTTATTTTCATCTTATCTTCTAGAGCAACAAGCACCTGGTTATATCTAGAAAATCCATCCAAAAAATACATCATGGAAGACCTGAAATATTTTGGATAATTTAGTCTAGAGAAGGTAAAAGATAATTATCCTTTTTAGATGCTCTATTCAGATTTCTAAAATCTATGCATAATCTTATTTCTCAATTCTTTTTTGACTGGGACTAGGTTTGCCACCCAAGTGGAATGTCTAATAGAAAAAAATATCCTTGCATCGAATAGCTTATTGAATTATTTAAAAATCATGGGTTCTAAAATAGGTGTGACTAACCTTTGCTTCTATCTAAAATGTTTATAACCTTATTGAAGAGTAATTGTATGAGTAATGACCCTCAGATCAAATATTTTCAAATCTTCATAAGAACAAGCAATTACATCCTTGTATTTTATAATCAAATATCTATATTTTCTATTTTCAATTCCATTACAAACCTTCCCTATATTCACCATTTAAGGCTGATCATGTGAGCCAAGATTGACTGCATGATAATCCTTACCATTTACCTTGGGTTGCTTAGGTGCTTCAAATTTTTTTTTATCAAAATCAAATAATCTTTCCAATGAAATCATCCCTTTAGTATCTTATTATCACTTAATTGGATGATTTTACCTTCAAGTTCCTCTTCATGAGAAGTTTCATCAATCTCATCAATAATGTGAGGTTTAAAATCCCTAGAATTAGTTAATAAATTTATGATTTATTGATCATCATTGAAAACTTGGAAATGATTTATATTGTCAAGAACTGAAGGACAAGGTATTAGCTCAATAATAATGCTTTGATAATCATGATTAGGTATGAGGTTAGCTACAATAGAGGCAATTTCATCAATAGTTTTTTTCTTCTCTTGGAATTGCTAAGATGTTGAAGGCATCAAAAGATTTGATCAAATCCCACAACCTAAACTTATATCTCTTTAATTAAGACAATTTACACTTGTACTTAATTCTCACTTGGTTAACCATAAGTTTAGAGTCTCCATAGATAAGGAGTTATTTAACTTTGTGTTTAATGGCAAACTTCAATCCAAGTATGAGAGCCTCATACTCAGCTAAATTATTGTTGCAAATAAATTGTAGCTTATAAGCTATATGGTATTGCTTTTATAAAGGATTCATCAATACAATACCATATCCTAATCCTAATTTACATTTGGAACCATCAATATATAACTTCTACAAACCACAAATTTGATAAAAAAAATCTTAAAAATTGGTTCTTTTGTAATTTCCAAAGTGAAAACTCCCATATCAAAATCTAGGAAATTTACCCTTTCGTCAACAACATTAAATTCTATTATCATGTGTTTCATTCAAGGTTTCATTTCTAATCTTATTTGATTTATCACACCTTTAAAATGAATCTATAAGTGAAAATAATTATTAGATATATAGTCATTTAAATCTTTAGTCCATTCTCTACTCAAAAGCAATTCATAAACACTAGGTATTTCTACCACTTGGATATCAATGAATTGTTGAACCCTTAGTTCACTAGCCAACTATATATGCATATTCAATAATTATCCTACAACCTTAACTCTATGTTTATCCAATTGAGTGACTACCCTATCAAATTTGATAGGATTTAACCTGAGTTATTCACATATCCTAGCATGCATGATGTTGGTTGAGGCTCCAAAATCTAAAAGACAATTATGAACATTTTTTCAAATATCTTGATTACAAGTAAAAAAAGGTGGAGAATCTACTTTGATCACTTGTGTAATTACATTTTCATTATCATTCTTAAGGGGTTTCCCAATTTTATTTGACAAATATTTTAAGAGTAAGTCTCTTTGTTCTATGATTTGAGTTAGCTTGTGTAGAGTGATATTAGCTTTAATCCTTTTCATATATTCCATAATGTTATAACTAGCTTTACTTAGAGGTTCAACAGTTAACATTAACTTAGAAGAACTTCCTCTAGGAGGTTCAGGATTATTCTTTGATATAGAGTTTAGAGAGGTCCCATAATTTTTAGGAGGGAAGAGGTAGTCAATGGTTGTATTTGTTCCCTATTTCTTAGAGGACATGTCTTCAAAAATTGCTAGAATTATTGAATTTCCTCAAGAATATTTTTAGGCTCATTATCCTCTTAAAAAGGGAAATTAAAATTTTCCATCATATGCAATTGGTCATATGGTTTAGATTTATAAGAATTTGTAGAAACCTCTTTGTTTGGAACCACTTAAAATGTGTCAAGTTCTTCTTGAAAAGATTCAAAGGTTTTACAAAACTCAATACAATCAATCTCACCATGTTCGGAAGTAGCATGAACTCTACAATAATTTAGTAAGGTAATATTATTGAGGTTTATATCCATATTCTGTTTGCTAGGAAAAGACTCATTAGCTTTGTTATTGTAGAAAACATCATTATAAAACCTATTCCTAGGTCTGTTAATCTTTTGGAAAGTGAAGTTCCTACTAGAATTGTCATTAGCATTACCAACTTGTTTTAACAATTGCAAAAAATTAGTGCTAAGCTTTTGTATCATTTTCAATACAGACTCATTCTCATTTTTTAGAACCTCACCATTTTGACTTTGGTTACTATTAATGCCATTGGCAGGCACTAAAGCCTTCTGATTATTGTCATGAAATCTATTGGTAACGTGATGGCTCAAGAAGCCTAGATTTTGATTAGCAGCAACATGACGACTAGGCAATACATTCAAAGTAGGAAACTGGTTTAATGCTAGATTATTTTGGTTATTACTTGGGAAAAGGTTTAATGCAAGCATTTGAGGATTAACATTTGGGATATAATAAGATATCTATCCTTGGGGTTACATGTGGTCACTAATAACCACTGCTTCAGAATAGGATTGAGCTAATGTGATGATAAGTGGAATATCTCTCTTCAAAAACATAGAAGTTATGGGGTTAACAATATCTTTATAAACCTCCAAAGCTAAAGATTTTTTACGTTTATATGGGTCCATGGTCTAACTAAACATATTTAGGAACCTAGTATTAAATGACCTAATAAGTTCACTTGTATCTCTCTTAATAGTTGTGAATTGATGATAATTGACATCAAAACTTATGATCTTTCCAAATTGATCAATGAAAATAGTGTCAAAATTATTCCATGAGACCATACAATTGTTAGGTAAATTGAGGAACCATTCATATGTAGCATCTTTAAATGTAAATGGGAATAACCTACATGCTACATATCCATGAATAGCATTAAACAATATTAATGTAGTTTTAAAAGATTTAACATGTTCCTCAGTAGTCATAATACTAGTTGGACTAAATATTGGCAAATATTTTTCCAAATTGCATGGTAAATCATAAACTACACCTGGTATATTAATAGGGTAAGCTCCAAGCCACACAATGTTTGTAATAAAATCAAGCACAAGAATCCCTTGAAAAGATGATGATGGAAGAGATTTAGAATACCGACACTTACCTCTATCTTTCTTAGTCCTTTTGTGAGTTTCTAGTTCAAGCAAGGGTTTTCTAGTCTCTAAATGTGATCTAGTCCTAATCCTTGGTAATTCTAGATTAGAGACTAAGGATCCTATTTTATAACATGGTGTACCACATTAATTTCCAAATAATGACAAATAGTATGCATGCTAAACTTAATTTACAAAAGTTTGTTCATAAGAGGACAAAGGACATCAATCTTTAACTAAAAAAGTTCAAAGATGTACTGAATTACTCAAAGATGACCAATCTTTACAACTTATGACTCAAATAAAATTCTAATTTTCAAAGAATTTTTAATTTTGAGTAATATAAGCCATCTTAACTCCAAATACTAATAAAATTTTAACAACAAAAGCCGTATTTCTATAAAGCTCATCAATCTTTACACAATTTATATTAAAATAAACATAATAATGTAAAATGTAGATAATTTCAACCAAATAAACTCAAAACATATTGAACATCTTTAAAGAGGCCCTCCTTTTAGTGCCATCAAATCTTCTCTTGTTGATGATTTTAATTTTACCATATGTGCTCTTAGATTTGAACAACACTTCTCATTTCAGGATTTTGAGAATCCATGGCATGACTTGTATTTTGTGAATATTTAGTGATTATATTTGGTGTAATAGAAGCAACGTATGAAAACTATCCACAATATTTATTTGATTTAGTGGTTGGGAGCCACTAGGGTCTATACTATTTGAATGCTTAATAATTCTAAGGATTTGGTAGTTAAACTAAATGATTATTAATAATGACCTATACAATAGAGTGAATGTTGATAAAAATAAGAAAAAGGAAGGGTAAGGAAGAAAGAAACATGATTGTAGGTTTTCATCTCAAATATTATGACAAAATTCCAATTACTTTGAGAACATTTGAACCAATTTATGTTGTAAAATAGAATAAACTCAAATTATATCATAAATCAAGCAAAATCCAAAGGAAAAATATGAATCATATGTAATAACCAAATTTACTTTAAAGGTTTTCTATTATGATCTAAATAACCTAAGTACATCCAAATATAGAGCAAATAAAATGAAGTATATTTAATATCTTTATAGCCAATTTAGCATTTTGCATAATTAAATAGCCCTATGACAAATAATGTAACTCAAACAATAAGAATCAATCAAATTCAAGGTAACTACCTATAAATGAGAGATAACATAGACATTTAACAAAAACTATGTAGACAATCTTTTCAAAATTCCTTAGTTTTATTAAATGCTCCTAGTATCAATTGCTCAAAAACTCTCTCTTTTATAAATGATAATGATTTACCTATCTATAGGAAACATAGGTGGTTAACTGAATAACTTTCAAAAATATCCAGATGTGGATAAGGATAGCTATCTTTGATACAAAGCCACAATGTGAAAACAAATCATACCAACTTGATAAGAAAGAGTATATGATAGAAAACTACCATATACTTTATAGAAAGAATATTCTTTTAAGAATTTCATTGGTGGGTCATTGCAATTAGACCTATCTAAGGATGTATTTCAGCTTGATCTATTGCTCTTTGATCAACTCAAAATCCTCTTCTTTATCTTCTAACTTTTTAAATTCACTATTTGCCCAAGATACAAGTTATTTAACACATTGTTCTTTCACAATATGTTTTCCTATAAAATTAATGGTATCAAGGGTCTTCTAGTTGTACTTAGATGAATGACCTTGGATATCTTTGATTCCTTAGATATGGGTACCAACCCTCTACTTGAATTCTTCATCATCAATCAGGCCTAAAGTAGTGGTTTGAGAAGGGTTATTTAATATATTCCCTAAAAGTTTCTCAATTCAATTTACCAATTCTATGTCTCTCTTGATGGAGTCCTTAACATCACTAATCCAGATGATCAAATCTTCTTATTTATCTACCAAAAATGACATGAGGGTGTCCAGATGTTTGAGTTTGATAATCTCAACTTGATGGTCCATAGCATTTAATCTAGACTTTATGCTTTTCAAATTCTTAAATGCATCCATCAAGGATTTATTCAACATTTCTAATATATTTTTAGGAATTGTCAAGAAGGCCTAAACTTCCAAATATTGATTTTTTATTTCCAAGCTGAGAATATTTTGTTTCAATCCTTGAACTCCAACCAAGGTCATTATTGATTAGGCCAATACCACACTAGCTAAATCCTCTTGAAAAATAGGATTCTCCCCTACTACCTACCCGAGACTAGGAATTAAGCCTATAAATGGATCCACCTTAAAAAAGGTGAACTCTTTATTACCAACAATAATCTTGTTGGTCACTACTCTTTCAAGAGTTGATGTCTCTAGATTAAATTAGACTGAAGGATCAAACTCTTTCACCTTTAGTTGTTTAATAATCTCTACATTTGAACTCCTAGAGGATCTTAGGGTACCAACCCATTGACCTTCCTTATTGTGAAGAATCTAGATGCTTCTCTCTACTTGTTTGTTCAACATATCCTGAATCCATGGCTTGACATTATCTTGAACACCTATGTCCACTCAAGTTAGAGCTAGTAAAGGAAAAAGAGATGGGATTTTATACAACTTTCCATAAACAAACCAATTAGTAATGGTTGGTCCATAAATAGTATTGTCATCACTCAAGAGGTTTATTTCACTATTAGGGTGAGTAAAATTTAATCTAGGCCTCTTTAATGGAGCTAGATGAACTAAGGCTAATTCTTCCTATCTCTTTCCACTACCTAATGGAACCAATTCCTTGCCTGATTCCTCAAATGGGTATTCTTCCTTATCCAAACAATAAGTATCTATGATGTTAGCAAGGGCACTCTCCACTCTTTCTCTAGATTCCAAATTAATTATGTTGATAAATTCTATTAGGGAAGAAGGCCGTGGTGGGGATGCCTAAATTTTTAGGCTTTCAACAGGGCTTTGCTCAATCTTGGAATCTTGACTTATAGATTTACCTTTTCCTTTTGAATCCTCAATTTTCTCAATCTAAGATGACTTTGTTAATTCTCCCTATTGAGGCTTAGAAGATTGTCCCTCAACAGGTGGTTCTTAATGTGTAGTACTAGATAATCCTAGTGACAAGTGATACTATAAAGTATGTAACTACCATATTTATCCTAAAGGCTTATAATCCCTGACTAGTCTACATTTTAAAGTTATGTTGTTGTTTTTAACTCTATATAGGACTTCTTCAAAGTTATTTGCCTTTCTGTAAATACCATCTCCCACACCTAGTTGATGCTTATACTCAGTCTTTGGGACCTTCCTATCCTAAATATGGTTAGCCACTCTATTATTGCAGTCCCACATCTTAATATCATCTAATTTTTAATCAAAATAATTCCTATATACTACCATGATCTCCAACTATTTATAACCTTTGATTATAATTCTACCAATGTCTAGTGGGAAGGGATGAAATTGAGCCTTTTTATTCTTCTTATAGTTCCAATCTATGCCCTAGATGATTTGATAAGAAATTTCTTACTCTACAAGATTATTGGGAACATATATGGGTAGTCTATATGGTTGGACCATGATTCTTTCTATCCTTATGATAGTGCAATCTAGATAAAACCACACATCCCCCATGGTCTCCACTTGTTTTTTGATTAGAGGATGAATTCTAGATATAGGAATACTAGTGATTGTCTCATAAATGACTAACAAGACACCATCACATTTGAATTACATATGATTCCTATATTTGAAAATATGTAGTTTGGAATAATGATGCGAAATGGTAGTCCTACCATTAAGAGATCAATTTTGGATGCTAGGGAAATTAATAAAGGCTAGGAGTGAGTCTAAGAGGTAAGACATCATAAATAAATATTTAGAGGTCTTTGTCTTGATTTTTTCAACTTTTTTGACCAAGGAGAAACTTATTAAGTCTCCAATGGGAGGGGTTAGGTTCTACTCCAACATGTAATGGACATAATACACCTAGACCTTACTCACATAAGTTTTAGAAGAGGCACCAAAGGTTCTATTTAATAAGGTCATAGCTACCCTAACACACTCTATAAATTGGGTAATATGAATCTCAACATTAGGGGTCATAAAAACATGGGAACCTTGGATTAACCAAGGTGAAAGAACTAAATCTAGGTTTTGGGAACTTGTCCATTCTCTCAAATATGGAAGATCAACATTAGGTAAAGGGATCTTTTAATAAGTCTCAAAGGCCATGGGAGATATGAATGAAATTTTATTGACATTTCCTTCATGAGAAATCCATTCTCCATCTACTCTGCATTAAAAAAATAAGAATAATAAGGTTAATACAATGCATTACCTCTAGTCTAACAGTTGCATGATTGCCTACCAATTGAATTGATACTAAATCCTTGTATCTTTGGTACACTGAAGCATTCCTTTTTTATTCTTGGGAAATTGTTTGGAACTCTTCAATAAAGAAGAATAACTTGGACCACTTCTTGACTCCATGTATATTCAATGTTATTGAATCTAATTATGTGTATATAAATTCCTTCCTTCACCATATTAAATTAGATAAATATTTACTTTAATATTTATCTATTGGCTACATGTTGCCATTGATAATGCTATATTGTAATTGTAAAGCTCTCAAAGTTATTACTAAGGCACCTACTATGAATTTAGTTTGCAATTATCTCAAGTCTCACGTAATTAATTTGAACTGATTCTAGCCTTCTTTATAGTGGGTTTAGTGTTTTTTTACTTTAATGAACAAAACATCCAACTTTGATCTCATACATGCCTTAGATATGATGGAACCTTACTATCATATCTTTTATGTTTTCAATCATGAGATATCTTTCATTTGGATCCTCCATACTTATGTGGAGATTATGTGGTAGGGTTTTATGCCTTTCATGGCAATTTTTCATAAATGTCATTTGAAAAGTGACTATTGGTTTTCAAAAGTCCCTTTTGTTTTTCTTTGAAAAGACAAATCTATGTCCTTGCATTTCATTTTTTCTTGATCTTTGAGCTTATTAATTCTTCCATGTGTCAAGATTTTGAGGCCTTTGAAAAGTCTTCAATATTGTCACAACATTGGATCAAATCTAGTGAGCAAGCAACCACCATTAGAACCTTTGGGAGATCTTGAGGATTCTAGGTTGATGTGCACCATTGGATTGAGAACCTCCAAGGCAATATGAACCATTAGATCAAGTTTTGAGTGGTTAACAATTGTTAACATCCTTTTGGGTGTCAGATTTAATTCACACCATTGGATTGAAATCTCTAAGAAAATGATCACAATTGGATCAAATTCTAAGTGGTTAACAACTTTTAACTTCCTTTTGGGTGTCATATTTAATTTGTACCATTAGATTGAAACCTCTGAGCAAATGATCACCGTTAGATCTACAAAAGGCCATTTAAGTTTTAAATTAATACATGATCATGTTTTAAATTTATTCTAAGGTTTTATATTAATATTCAGTCATTTTTTAAATAAAAAACATATTTAAAGATTAATATAAAGTTAGACTTAGGATCACTTAATCAAAAGGAAATAAAATTTCTCTCTAGTATTTTCCTACAAGTGTTTAAATTTAAACCATTTTAGGGTTTGTTCCTTATAAAAATTAGCTTCTTCCATGGAACCTAAACCTAATCGTGTTGAAGATAATTATTAGTAATTTTGAACCATGAATAAACATGATCAAATATATCAAATCACATGTTCCTCTTTCAGAATTGCTTTGCCTTTAAAAATCCAAGATAAGATAACTCTTCACATTTAGTCTAGAGTACATACTTTTTGGAAACAAATACAAGGGTACTCCTTTCAAAAAAATATAGGGGGTGTTCATCTCGATAGTATGTTAATGATGAATACATAAAACTATTATAATAACAAGATAATTATTATATTCCATATATACACACTCTTGATCACACATTAAAACAAGATGAAAGAATAATGAATTACATAATGTACTTCTTGATGTTTCTATCATTTAAATTAATAAGTTAGATATAATAGAACTATGCATATATACACATATTGATAATCATGATGTTTTTCCTTACAGTGATATTTCTAATATGGAATTTATAATGGGGTCATACTAGTCAAAAATTGACCTTTACCCTTTATAAAAAAATGATATTTCTTAATATAATATTGCCTTTAGTGATACCCAAAATATTGATATACATTTCTCTCAGCTAGAATGCAAAATGAGTTCTTATCTTAAAGTGAAACATAATGTTATTCCCTTCTCTCTTAAAATGAAAATGATGTGGTTAATATAATATAATGTGATGTTTCTTCTTATTTTATAGAAATGAAATGCGATAATATTAATTTTTCCCTCATAATAGAATGTCATGTTATTTATTATCCTTTACATGACACCTATATTTACATATAATGTTATGCAATCTAAGTTATCTATCTCCAACAACAATGTGATGATAATTTAAAGTATATGAAATAATGTTTTCATAAAAATGTGATTCCAAGTTATGAAAGAATGTTTCCATCGAGCATGACTATAATAAATTCAATGATGGAATATTTTTAAATGAACATATAATATGTATGTTTAGGACATATGTTGAGTTAATACCAATTAATGAAATTCTCCAAACCACTACTCTCCCTACTAGCCATATCATCCCAATCATACATGTCATAAATAAAATCAAAAATAAAGTTAACTCTCTCACTTTATAAGAAAATGCATGTGACAATAACATGAATAATAATCTCGTTTGAGAAATTTTGATACAAATTATATTTATTTATAATCATACTAAAGGATTTGTAACACCTAAGTTCTAATTATTTGATGACCATGGAGATCCTAGTAATCACTTCAATAATTATGTAGTTCTTTTTTGTGAAATGTTAAAATGATAAAATAATAATATTAAAACCTTTAAAAAATTAGAGGGAGAAGCATTAGATGGGTTTCATAAGTCCTTCTAGTGGCCCCTTACATTACTTTAAAAATTTATAAGTTTTTTATCCAATTTTAATAAGAAGAAAGTAAATTCACACTATAACACCTTAAAATATTACAAAAGAGGTCATGATTAAATTATTAAAATATTTTAACACCTTAAATTTATCCATAACCCTCATCACCTTGAAGAAGTGGGTGTGTGACCATTTTTCAACTATAATGTATCAATTGACAAAGAGATAACATATATTATAAATTGTAATAAAAGATTTAATTTTTTTTGTAAGAGTGGTAATTACATTTGGTGTATTTAAAAATAATTAAATAAGATCCTCCTTTTAATTTTATATTATTACTCATTCCATAAAGGTCAATTTAATCAATGATGTTTCCCTAAAGGATACAATGGTCACTCTAGCTTTTATAAAAGGCTTGATTAAGGGAAGATAATCTTCTATCTCAAATTATACAAGGATAAGTAATACATAAGTGTGGGTACCAAAGAAAAATAAAATATTTAAATATCAAGTAACGGATAAAGTGAACAACATTACATAAAAAAAAGAGAATGAAAAATATCATTCCAAACCATCATGAGAAAAA
The DNA here is from genome assembly GCA_037957365.1 of Torreya grandis. Taxonomy (NCBI): domain Eukaryota; kingdom Viridiplantae; phylum Streptophyta; class Pinopsida; order Cupressales; family Taxaceae; genus Torreya; species Torreya grandis. Next base: position 1,189,804 of record JARHVA010003612.1, read on the forward strand.
TACATCTAGTTGCCTATGAGGATCACTATAGTACATAATTTTTATTTTTGAGTGGTTGGTAGTAATTATTTTAAACATAAATAAGACAATTTTGGGGGATTAAATTAATTAAATATTTTGCATATATGTGTTGATGATGTAGAGGAAAACAACTTCAAACAAACTCACACTTGACTTGTTTCAATATGCCAATTATTTGACAAGGTTTATAAGCAAAATTATTTCATACATGGTTTAAGGTTACATTTTAATTTTATTATATTCATACTCACACTAATTTAAGTCATATTTGGTATCTTGACGAAACCACTTAACCTCTCAATGTAACTTTCTCAACATACCCTACTTCATTGTGACAGTCTTCCTTGTAGTCTTTTTTTGTCCTTATTCAGTTATACGAACAAATGCTAATTGGAATTGAGAAAATAATGTTATTTTATGACACCCTATATATTTTTATACCTATAAAAGAGTTTTATTTACTCAATTCAACTCCTAGATATCCTTTTCTATCAATGTCTAGGCCTAATTAGGCCTCTTTTACCCTTGTTTAGGCACATCCACTCCAAATCCATAATCAAAGGTCCATACTAAGAAATAAAATAAAATAATACTTTAAATAAATTTAATATATGATTTTTAACCAAATTTAATTAGTTTTGGATAGTAGAATCTCTCATTATCTTGTTTTTTAGTTTTAAACCCTACTTAAGGGTTTACAATGACTGTGAGAACTCAAAAAGAAAAAATTTGAAAACTTAAATGTTAAACCAACTTTAAATAAAATATAATTATTTATAAATATTTTATTAATCCCCATACACATTTTCCAATAATTTTCTTCCTCCCTTGAATCCTTTATTCAATAATTAAGTCATATTCTTGGTCTAGCTGTGTGTATAGACAAAGTTTTATAAAAGTTTGACATTGGATCCCTCACATAGTGGTATTGAAACATATAAATAAATATTAAAATAAACTTATGATAACTGACATCAATATTAATAATTCATTTTCAGAGTATAATTAACTTTCTAAAGATTATTTATTCACACCATATACATACTCAGTCATTTGAACACATAATTCAGAAAAACACAGGGTTTGCAACATTTTCATCTTCAAAATTAGGAGATACTTATTAATTTATTTCAAAATTGACATTAATAAATCCTAAAATTCATCCCCAATAACTGACTCAAACATAAACATTTAAAAATTTATATGTCCTATAACTACTCCAATGGTTCTTGGACTCCTTCAAGAATGTTGAGAGACTCCAAAACTATTTGAACTCCTAACACACCTATATTAAGGACTCATTTTATGAATAATTATGTATTGTAGTGATATTGATCCATTTTAAATCCTAAATATAATATTATAACGTTTAAAATTCACCAAACATGACCAAAACATGACAAGGAAATTCAAAATTTCAAATTTGTAGAATTGGCCAAAAAATGCCAATTTTAAATGTTAAACACTCTAGAGAAAATATAACACTCGAGGAATATTATAAATTGTGTATTATGAACTATAAAACACTTAAAAATTATTAAACAATTTATATGACCACTAAACATCTGATCAAACCAAAATTGTTCAAACAAACACAAGATAATTAAGGATGTTCCTGCATCATACTACTGGGGTGTAAAAATAAACTTTCTATGAAAGTTCATTTGAGATTGTATTGATATTTTCATTACTCTCTCTCTCTCTCTCTCTCTCTCTCTCTCTCTCTCTCTCTCTCTCTCTCTCTCTCTCTCTCTCTCTCTCTCTCTCTCTCTCTCTCTCTCCTCTCTCTCTCTCTCTCTCTCTCTCTCTCTCTCTCTCTCACACACACACACACACATTCATCTATAATTCAATTTCATATCCTCCTATATCCTGATGCCTATGAGTGGAATATATAACTCCTTACTATTTGACTAATGCCACCTTGCCTCTTACTTGAAGGTTAGCCTTCTATATACTTCACTTCAATCAGACCACATTCAATATTTGGTTAGGTTATTGAAATAAAATTTCACATGAAACAAAAATGTTAAATATAAAAACATCCTTCTTGGCTTTTAAGTAGTCATGCTTTCACACTCTCATGGTTGTCCTTTCTATGATTAGATCTATTGCCTCTTGAATTTCTTCTTGTTCCAGTCATCTTTTCATCTAAAATAATATTAAACCATTCAATTTCATTCTCATTCTCTTTCTCTTTCTATTATTCACTCACTATCTAGTCAATGACAATTTATCTTCACATGCTTACCTTCTTAGCAAACTATGTTAAATACTCCATATTATCTATCAATGATATATGACTAGGAAACCTTTTAATCAACTTTTTTAACGTGTTATTTTGAAAACACTTTAGTCTCACAATCCAAATAGTACTTATTTCTATCTTTGTCATTAATTTCTTTAATCTCACTTAATGTGTCACTCACCTCGTTAGGATGGGCTGACTATAGAAACTCTTTGTTGCCTACAATTAACACCTTAGAATTCTTGTCAATTTTTTCATCCTCTTCTCTAATTTATTTGGAAACTTTTACTCCACCTTATTCATCTTAGCACTTTCTCTTAGATGACACACTATTTTCCTCAATGCTACAATTGGTTCCTTGTGTTAGATACTCTTTCTTTCTAAACATCATTACACTACTTTGTATTGCCTTCCATGTTTGACTATCCTTGAATAGAGTTAGTGTATGCTTGATGTCATCATTATCAATGGTGTATGTGTTATCTCTAACATCATTCATAGATATTATTTCATACTACCATGGTATACCAAGGATTATATGACACATATCAATAGGAATCACATCACCTAGAATTATATCTTTATACCTACCAATCTACAAGTCTATATGGCATTTATTACTAACTAGGACTTAAAGACTATTTTGAATCTAATAGACTTTGTAAGGAATTGGATTTTTTTTTTTTTATAATTATATATTAGTTACCATCATTTAAGATACAATAATATCCATACTACCATTATCAACTATGACCTTACAACATTTACCTTTACTTTTACGCAAGGTTTTGAATAATATCTTCCTTTTGTTGGCTCTTTCTCTTCATGGATTATCTACAACATAAATATCATCATCATCAAAATAACTCATATTTTAGGTTAACATACATATTTTGGTAATTAATCCACACTTTATTCTTATTTTTTAACCACTTGATTCCTACTTTCACTCCAAGAGATGTCAGTTTGAATGTCTTATGGATAGTCATATGATTTATGTCCTACAAACTTATTGCATTTAAAAAAATTGAAAGTAACCCCACTGTAGCCTCTTCCTCTACCATATTACCTTCCACATCTACTATATTCACTTGAAATTTTATAACTGCTACCAACCTTTTTACATGAGTTTGTCACTAATTTCTATTGCTTGGTTCTCCTCTTCCTTCTTACTGACCTCTACCTCTATAACTTCTACTTCTCCATCCATTTTTTTAATTTTTAATTATATTAAAATTTACCTCTACCATTAAATAATATTTTATATGTCTCCTCTACTATCCTTAGAGACAAAATGTTGATCTCATATTGAATACTAAAATTCAGTCCATTGATATACCTAGTAACCTTTTCTGCATCCTCCTCTATGTGTCATGCTTTGATAGTTAGTTTGTATAATTATAATATGTACTCTTTTAATTTCATGTCATTTTGTCTTATATTTTTCGTCCTCCTAAAAAATTTATATTTGTAGTCCTTAGGCATGAATTTGGCTTTCATCATGGCCACCATTTTATCTAATGACCTTATCTTTTCCTTTCCCCTTCTTCTTTCTTCCGGTACCCCAACCCACCATAAGGATGTATGAAAATTAAACCTTGTAACTAAATAAATAAAATTATTTTCCTAATTCACATCTTCATAATCATAATACTTATCGATAGTTGTGATCTAGTCAATCAACTCTTCCACATTAAGACTACCTTAATACATTGGCACCTCTAATTTGGTCTTTAATGTCACCCTAATGACTACTCTTATAAATATATCCTCAAATATACCTTCTTATACTTATTTTTAATATTTTTAGTGAGTAAAATTATCTTATCCTTCACTCACATCTCCTCTATTCATCTCTCTTCTTTGAGCCAATTCCATGGCTTGCAATCTGGCTTACAAGTTTCTCACTCAACCACCAATGCATCAACCACATGTAACCTTATTTGGGATAGTTATGATTCACTTCCTATAAATTAAATTTTGTATTAATTCATTCTGAGTATATCCTAATCTCTGATACCAAACGATTCAGAGGAAAAAAACTTCAAAAAAACTCACACTTGACTTGTTTCAATATTTTAATTATTTGACAAGGTTTATAAGAAAACTTGTTTCATACATGGTTTAGGGTTTCAATAATTATTTAGGTTTTTTATATTAATCCTCACACTCATACTCTTTGGTTTATTAACCAACCCACATGACCTCTCAATAAAACTTCCTCAACATACCCTACTTCTTTACTGTGATAGGCTTCCTTGTAGCTCTTTTGTATCTTTATTTAGTTGTATGGATAGATGATAATTGGAATTGAGAAAATAATTGTATTTTATAACACCCTCTATCTTTATATACCTATAAAATAGTTTTATGTACTGAAATCAACTCTTAGATACCCTTTTCTATCACTGTCTAGGCCTGATTAGGCCTCTTTTATCCTTTGTTTAGGCACAGTCACTCCAAATCCATATTCAAAGGTCCATACTAAGAAATAAATTCAAAAATAGTTTATATCACTTGAATATATAAATTTTTACCATATTTAATTATGTTTTTATGGTGTAACCTCTCATAATCTTATTTTTTATTTGTAAACCCGAGTTTAGGGTTTGAAATGATTTGTCATCCTAAAAGGAATACATTTGAAAAATTAAATGTTTAATAAACTTTTAATCAACTATAATGATTTAATAATATTTTTTTAATCCCCATATACCTTTTTAAATCATTATAATTCTCCATTTAATCCTCTATTCAATAATTAAGTCAAGTTCTTGGTCTGACTATGTGTGAAGACATAGCTTCTTACATGTTTGACATTGGTTCCCTTACATAGTATTATTGAAACAACTAAATAAATATTTAAATTAAATTATAAGAACTAAGATAAAGCTTACCAATGAATATTTGGATTATAATAAATTTTTT